>OZ030010.1:100594601-101017101 GCA_964023405.1 Apodemus agrarius | reverse complement strand
CAGCTTGGAGAACTGTCTCAAGCAGGAGAGAGAGAGAGAGAGAGAGAGAGAGAGAGAGAGAGAGAGAGAGAGAGAGAGAGAGAGAGAGAGAGAGAGAGAGGGCTGCCTGGAGATCTCCAGAAAAAGCAGATCAGAAAGAAAGAAAACAGAACCAAGAGAAAGCAAACTGGAAAGCTGTCTCCAGCAGAGCACAGGGCGCCAGCTTGGACCCACGATGTTACTTCAAGTCTTTTGTTTTGTCACTCCCAAACCTCCCTTCTCTCGGAACCCCTCTCCAAGCCAAAGCTGGTCCTTGGCACCGTGACGTGGGTGCTGGGAAATAAACCTGGATCGTCTGCAAGAGCAACAAGTGCTCTTAACTGCTGAGCCACCTCCCCAGTCCTACAAGTGTCTCTCCTAGGACATAAAGGGAGCACTTTATACACACGTGCATATTCCTAGATATAGTGCTACTTATTAAATGTGTCCCATGGGTTAAGAGTTTATTCTAGTCTTATTTGCACTTCTAATTACTCTGTGAACTCATCCAATTTTGGGAGTGTAGAAGGCACAGAAACATTAAGGAGACTGCTTAGGTTTACACAGAGTTATTCAGTGGTAAAGATGGGGTCAGAACCCAAGCCAGCTGGTCTCCTTCTGGTCAATTATGCAGTGAAGCTTCACCCTTGGACCCCACACACATCTGACACACTGCGTAGTACTACAACTTTGCTTGGCAAGCAGCTGACAAACACTCTCCAATACTAATGATATATGGGTAGACCAGAGGAGGGACAGTGTTTGCAGGAACTGGGTGCAGTGGGATTCTGTACTTAAAGTCCAGAGCCATCCTCCTGTAAGCTTACTGGGGGCGGGGGAGGGGCAGGGAAGGGGCAGGTGTCATGCTTTCTCACGCTGTGAGGGTACCCTGCCTCACAGAAGCAGCATACCTACCCTCAAAGGCATTCCAAGTAAAAGACAGTCCCAAATAAAGACTAGCTAACAGGAGATCATCTGTTCCATGTCTTCTCTCACGCACTTAAAAGATACTACAACAGCAAATAAAGTAACTTGTGTGGGTCCATCCCTCTCCTCTCTGAGTCACAACTTGTGAACTATGAATAGCCCCTGTATGAACTCTAAGCTTATAAGCAAGCTACAGGCATTTATAGGGGGATACTGAATAGTTTTTACAGATTTACAAGTCCATGTCACTTTTCTGTCCAACTGAGAAACAAGAAAAAAAGAAAAGAAACAAACAAAAAAATTGTAGGTAAAAGCCTCTCAGATGTGCAGTGTCAGCCCCAGACACGTAGAGTCTGCCCCAACTCTTACTTTGGATTGGCCTTCCTGGCAGTTTTCCCCTCCCCAGCGCATGCAATCACAGGCAAGCATGCACGTATACACACAAGCACACATGTGCACACACGCAAGCATGCAAGTGCACACGCAAGCACACACACACACACACACACACACACACACACATGCAGGCACGGCAGCACGCTCCACATGCAAATGAATACAAATCCCCTTGCAGACATGCCCACACAAACTCCACTATAAATCCACATTCCCTTGCACACCCTTTTCCATTGAATGCACCAAAGTCACCGGGCACACAGCCCCAACTCTACAGCTGTGTAAAAACATTCATTTGTGACTCCTCCGTGAACCATTTTACACACACACACACACACACACACACACACACACACACACAGAGAGAGAGAGAGAGAGAGAGAGAGAGAGAGAGCGAGCAGAGACATCCAGCCATATTGTATTGTTACTGAAGCTATCTCAGGACTTTCATCTCCTTGATGGAGGATCCCCTTGGAAAAACATCCAACTCTATTCTAGGGTCAAGGTAGCTTCTGTTCAACTGCTTACATGTACAAGTCTCCTAAGCAGCTGATACAAGGATATGGATTTTTTTTTGTCTTTTGTTTTTTGTTTGTTTGTTTGTTTGTTTTTCTTCAAAAGGCCCCTTACAGCCCCATGTGGGGAACAACAGTGTTAACCGACCAGACCCTCTGGAGCTCCCAGGGACTGAACCACCAACCAAAGAGTACACATGAAGGGACCCATGGCTATGGCCGCATGTGTGGCAGAAGATGGCTTTGTCTTGTCGGACATCAGTGGAAGGAGAGGCCCTTTGGTCTGAGGGTGTTTGGTGTAGGGGAATGCCAGGGAGGGGTAGACGGGAGTAGCTAGGTGGGTGGGTGGGTGAGCATTGTCAAAGAGGCAGGAGATAGAGGATGAGATAGGGAGTTTCCTGTTGGGGGGACCAGGAAAGGGGATAACATTTGAAATGTAAATAAAGAAAATATCCAATAAATTTTAAAATAAATAAATAAATAAATAATAAAAATAAATTAAAAAATAAAGGCCTCTTGTTCAAAATGCTTGGGGCTACAATTAAGTCTGGAATACTTGAGTGTTTGTAGTCCCAGCCTCCCAGAACAAACCTTCCAATTGGCAATAAACTGGACCTTAGTGGTCATCTCTGCTGGGCTCCCCTTAACAGTGCTTCCCCCATATACATTCCTTTCATCCCTCACACACATATTCCCGGCCCTCCATCCCCTGCTGGCCTGTTGAGAATCTTTTTTCCTTCCTACCAAAAGCAAAGTTTTGAGGCTTACCTGCTCCAAGGACCAGGACGTGCATGTGTTGCCCAAACACACAGCTGAACCGCAGTCTCTCTGCCCCAAGGGACTTCTAGCTGGATGTCTTCTTAGCTCACACCTCAAGGTTAGGGAGACTGCACCTCCCAGGGGTGTCCAGAGCCCTGGGGAATTAAGGTCACCTAACCTTGATTTCCTTGATTTCCAGGCTGGTTGAATCCAGTAAAGGATTTTTCCAGCCTCCCCGAGGAAGCTCTCACTGAGTTTGCAAAACCAATTTGCTCTCTCACTTTCAGCCAGCAGCAAAGGAATTCTGCAGGAGAGAGAGCCATGGTCTCAGAGGCTGGGAAGGGGAAAATGTCTGGGGGGGCGAGGAGGCGGTCCAGAGGGAGGTACATATATAGAATGTTAAGGAGGCTCTGCAGAGAGGGAAGAAAAGGGGGGACTCAGAGTGTATAAAAACTGTGCCTAGGGCAGTTTTCTTTTTTAATTTATTTTTTTTACGTATTCACTTTACATCTCAATCACTGTCCCCTTCCAGGTCACAAGCTCCCTCAACCCTTCCCCCATCCCCTATCCCCTTCTCTGAGTGGGTGGGGCCCCCTGGATGTCCCCAGCCTACCCCTGGCACTTCAAGTTTCTGCAAGGCTAGGTGCTTTCTTTCCTACTGAGGCTAGAAAATGCAGCCCAGCTAGTAGGAAATATCTTGCATACAGGCAACAGGTTCAGGACCCACAGGAAGGCCAAGCTGCACATCTGGTACATATTGCACAGATTGCACATATTGCACAGGGGGTCTAGGTCCAGCCCGTGTGTGTTCTTTGGTTGGTGGTTCAGTCTCTGAGAGCCCTAAGAGTTCAGGTTAGTTGACTCTGTCTTCCTGTGGGGTTCCTATCCCCTTTGGGGCCACAATCTTTCCTCCTATTCTTCTCTAAGAGGCCCCAAGCTCCACTCACTGTTTGGCTGTGGGCATTTGCTTCTGTCTGAGTCAGCTGCTGGGTGGAGCCTCTCAGCAGACAGCCAGGCTAGACTCCTGTTTGCAAGAATTACAGAGTATCATTAATAGTGTTAGGGATTGGTGCTTGCCCATGGGATGGGTCTCAAGATGGGCCAGATACTGGTATTTAGAAATCCTCCTTCTCTACCAGGATTCCAAAAAGCAACTAGACTAGACAAATTTTATCGATGTTGGTCCTTAAACTTGACTACCCCATATCAGGGTTAACTACAACTAAGACCCTTGCAGGCAGTTAGAAAGACAGGAATCTGCTGATCTGGGGTACCAGGACCGTCTAAGGAAACCTTAATGATCTTTATGTCATATGATTAGTGAATAGATTAAATAAGCCACCACATTTCAAGTGTTTAGCATGGTATTGGGCACACTCTGAAAAATCCATCAATGTCAGTCTTGTTATTCATTTTTGATCATCTACTCATCGAGTTTATGATTTCCATGAGACCCAGGACTGTGTTTCTTATAATGGTTGACATAGACAGCACCTGACACAGATACTAACAATACATGACTTGTTGAATAGATAAATGAATGAATGAAGTGAGCAATAACTTAAACTAGTAGCTAAACTAAGAGTCTCTCCTCTGCCATGTAAAAAAATGTGCATGTAGTCATTCAAAGAGAAGTCCACAATAGAGGAAGGCGGCATACAGGATAGGTGGGCTGCTCTACCAAATGATTTACTCTGGCCTGAGGAAGTGGAATGGTTTTGGTAATTTCTTATACAGATATATGGGAATCTGTCAAACAGCTGATCTGACTTTTAAAATGGAATTATGTGTTTGTAGCTTGTACAGCTACTGAGTAAAGAAGGATGGAAGGAGAGGTCTGAACAGAAAATCCAAAAAAATAATGACGGCTCAAAGAGCCAGGCATGAGGATGCATAGCTGTAATTCCAACATTCTGAAAGGCTGAGGCAAGCAAGTGGAGAGTTCTAAACCAGCCTGGGCTGTAGAGAGCCTTATTGAGGTGCCATACCACCTGGCAGGAACTTGACATCCACCAATGTGAAGTTCCTCTCCCAGCCTTTGAGCGGGAACTCCTGTGTCAGCCATAATCCCCTCCACCTAGGGTGGAGTGCTGGGACCAAGGTGAAGCCTATTGTTCTTCAAGGACCTGCAGTTTCCGAGGAAACACTAGCCACCTGCAGAGCAACTGAACCAGTTCTGCTAAGAAGCTTCCAGCCTTTCCCCCTGCCTATATATATTTGGAGTTCTTCATTAAACTTTGAGACCTTGAACAGCAATGTTGTCTTGGTCTCCGTCTCTTTTTGCCTCCTTCCCATACATCCCCTTCCAGGTAACCCGTTCAGTGTAACTGTGGGCTATGCAGCAAGACTGTCTACAAACAACGAAAGTGTGCAAATAAATGGGGAAGGCAGTGCTGTGAGTGAAATAAAATATTTGCAAAGGATTATTACCTTAAGCAAAACATCTTAGGGCACTGGTAAAGCAACAGTCACATCATCTCCCTCTATGTTGAATTTAAAGTGTTCATGATGATTGTATCCTCATATCCCAACATTCTAGGTGGTAGCTATACCAATTACTCTTATATAATTGTATTCACTAAAGTTTATTTAATGCAAATCCATACTGTTTAGACAAGAAGAGATCTTGAAATTATCTGTATAAACCCAGATTGGTATGACACACCTGTAATATCAGCACTTGGGAAAACTAAGCCAGGAGACTCAAGAATTTAAGGTAATCCAGGCCTAGATAACGATACATTGCCTAAAAGTACAACATTACTCAAGGGCATGCATGATGGTGAATGGCTAAAGATGCTTCTCACAGAGCCTAAAACCCTGACTTCAGTCCCTGGGACTCACATGGCAAAAGGAGAAAGCAGACTCCTGCAACTTGTCCTCTGACTCCCACACATACTCCATAGCATAAGGACACCGCGCGTGCGCAAACACACACACACACACACACACACACACACACACACACAGTAATAAACAATTTTTTGTTTTTAAAATTATTCATGCAGAAGCTGGGGAGATTCCTCTGTTAAGAACACTTGCTGCTATTCCAGAGGAACAGAGTTCAGGTCCCAGCACCCATGTCAAGGCAGCTTATAATGGCCTGCAATTTCATTTCCTAGGGATTCATATCCTCTCTCTCTCTCTCTCTCTCTCTCTCTCTCTCTCTCTCTCATCATGCAATGCAATTTATCATTGAAAACCTAAAAGGGCAGAACATTTGGCCCCTGTGATTCTCTGACCTTGTTTTGTAAGACGCCCCCAAAAAACCGAGGGGGCCCCAGCACCCCATGCCTTGGAAGGTGACACCCAGATCACTCACAAGAAACGGTCTTGATGCAACAGCAAGAGGATTTTTATTCCAGAGGCTCTGGGGTTCACAGCCATACACCATGCAGGGGTAGAGGACTGTGAACACTGAGTGCAGAATCGGGTGCACAGCTTTTATAGGTTTACAACAAACCAATCATTCCTTAGCATCAAGAGCCCATGCAGTGCGAGCCAATTGATTTGTACCACTCCGTAGCTTCTAAGCCAATCAGTTTAAATTATCCAAGTCCGTGCTCCGAGGACCAATCAGTTTCCTATAGAAGCCAGGTAGCAACTTGTTAGCTCATTTCCTGTTATGCATTTCCTGTTATGGGGCCAGGGTCACATACAGGGTCAAGTACGAATTTCCTGTTAAGGGGCCAGGATTATGTATTCAAGGCCCTCCAACTAGTAGTAGATGCTTGGGGACCTGAGCACCGGCCAGGCGGGAGCCCCACAGCCCCTACAATGACCCCATCGGACGAGCCCCACTCGCCCTGCACCCCAGCTGCTCCACGGAGGAGAGACAAGAAAGGACGCTGGGGACCTTCCCAGGCCTGTGGCTCGCAGCTGGACACCGCAGGTGGGTGGGATATGTGTATTCCTGGGCGGGCTCAAGGAATGTGACCTTTCACCTAGTTTCTAACAAAGAGTGGGCTAAACTTCTGATTTGTGGGGGTCATTTAAGAGTTAGGCATGGGGATTATTAGGCTGTAATTCTCATCCTTTCAGGTACTGAATCTTTTAGGACTCATTTTGGTGTATTTGGATATTCCTTCTGTCCTCCTCAGTCCATTCTAACCTGCTGTTCTATAGGGACTGGTAATAAGGAAAGGACATGTCTGACAATCAGCAGGAGAAAAGGAGAACAAAAAATTCTTCAGTAGACCCTGACTTTACTTCCTTTTGCTTCCTATGGCTCCCACATTTACCTCAGGAAAATCAAACCTTATAGAAGGGCTTTACTCCATCATTCTGGCATCCCTACATGATCCAAGTAAACCCTGCAGGCAAACTTGGCCCACAGTTACCCTGAGTCTTAGAGGAATGCCTATGATTCTCTTCCCAGAGCACTGGAGAATGGGAGACTGGAAGGAACTGCTTCAGGGCCATACTCCATTTGTCCCCTCTCTCATAGGAAAGCTGTCATCAGTCGCTTTCACTGATCATATGGGCTCTGATGATCTAAGGCTTTCTAACCACTGAGATCTTAGAAGATAAAGCCAATTCGTATTGTGTAAGTAGAGTTGGCTTCTGAGAAATGGAACATTCTCCAACACACACAGGGCCTTTTGGAGGGAGAAAAGTCTTCATGCATGGGACAAGAACAACCCCAAAGTATGTTTTTTGACTCTTTTTTTTCCTTTTCACTGAATCTAAAAGTAATCCATTGTATCTTTATCACTGCACCAGTCAGGCCTTGAACTTAGTGTCTTGCCTTGTGTATTTGACAGCTGCTTGCTATAAATTTCACATTTCTGGTACATTACCGCACCTTCCTTTATCCCTGAAGGAGCTGAGCTGAACAAAAAGATGTAAATTATAATGGGTTGTTTCCTGCCAGTCTGCATCAAAGGAAAAGTTGTGTTTTCTGGGTTTTCTAATCTAGCTGGAGGAGTGGCAGATCTGCTCTGCTGTGTGTTATGAGCTCTATTTCATCATCTGAAAGATCCATTTTGCTCCAAAATATGTCTACTATAAGCATGTCACCATATTACCAGCTGAGAGATTATTTACTTTTTTTCTTTTCTTTTTACTTTTATCTTTTTTTCAGGCTTATTTCAAGCTCTCTATGTAGCAGAGACTAGCCTTGAGCTCCCAATTCTCCTGCCTCCACCTTCCAAGCATAAGCCACCACATCTGGCTCAGCTGACCCTTGAAAACCTGGAAATTCAAATTTTGCCCTTCTCACCTTGTCATCACTGAATTATATCTATGCAATTGATAAGAATATTACTTCCCATTCTCAATGCTGTGAGAAAATACCAGATAAAAGCAAGAAAGGGCTGCTTCTGACTCACAGCTTGAGGAAATAGTCCACAAAGGTGGCAACGTTATGTCAACAAAATTTTGAGGCAGCTGGTCCCATTGCATCCACAATGAGAAATGAGAGAAACACAGTCCTCGGCTAGCCCTCTCTCCTTCGTATTTAATCTGAAACCTCAACCTATGGAAAAGTGCAGTTCAAATTTATGTTGATTCTTCCCTGAAATGGAAACTTAAGGGTTCTTTGGAAACTCATGTGTCAGATGATGTTTTGCTGGGGCAAACATGTGAAGGAGTGTTGTGCTGAGGTGGACCTAGGTGAAAGGCTAAGGCAGACTTGTGAAGGAATGTTTCGCTGAAGCAGACACAGGAGAGAGGATGTTCTGCTAAAGCAAGCACATGAAAGGACATGCAATGAAGGATTCTTCACTAACTACACACATGTATTGCTCCACCATACATTGCATAGCTGAGCTCCATTTGCCAGGACTTCATAGAGAGAATGCCACCAAAAAACTTCTGGTGGTGTGCTGCAGCTTCTTGCTGCCTCTGCTACCTCGGGCTGATTGGCAGAGTGATGTCAGATGAGATAGACTCATGTGCTCAAGTAAGACACAGCGTAAGGAAAGACCCATGAAGGACATGTGACACTTGGAGGAAGTATAAATAGGACTCAACAGACAGTGACAGAAGCTTGACTTGCTTGCCTATCTAAATGCTTCCTAGTCTGTCTGCTGTGATCTTTGCTTCTCTGAGAGAGGCACACCTGAGAACTTCTCCTGGCATCCCTGCTGGCCTGAATTCCTGCTGACTCATGCTAATTCAGCTAAGGCCTGGCTGTTCCTGTTAGGTGGGGCCCACGCTAATGTTGTCCCGATGCTCTGAAGCTGGACTGCTGGTATATCCATGAAGTGTTTGCAAGTGGATCAAGCTGCAGCTGCTAACCTGTGAACTGAACTTCTGATTTCCTGACATTGAAGATGGGATTTGCTCCAAAGAACCATTTCCAAATAGGTTCACTTCCACTGTATTTCTTCTCTTCCACTAGCTCTGGTGGGTGGTGGACTAGAAAGAAGTCTAAAGTATTTTTAAAACATCATTAAAAATAAGATTTGAAGAAATTAAAGTTACACTTCCCACTTCAATTGACACCATGTAGAAACTTCCATAGACATGTCCAGGTGTTTGTGATTCTAGATCCTGTTAAGTTTACAATATTAATACACAAGGTAGGGGTATATAATTGGCCAGCATTCTTCTAGTAATACATTATTGGTGACTAATTTATCAGTTCTTCCCTAATCGTTGCCTGACTTAAGAAGCCTGGTTTTAGGGCTGGAGAGATAGCTCAGTGGTTAAGAGCACTGGCTGCTCTTCTAGAGGTTCTGAGTTCATTTCCCAGCAACCACATGGTGGCTCACAACCATCTGTAATGGGATCTGATGCCCTTTTCTCACATGTAGGTGAACATGCAGATAGAGTACTCTGTAGGAATAAATTTTTTCACAACCTACTTTAATAAGGGTTCAACATCCCTTCTAGCCCACCACCCACCAGAGGTAGTAGAAAAAAAATGTCATTAGGATACAGGGAAGTAGACCTGTTTATCAGTAGTTTTTTGGGGTGATTCCAATCTTCATTGTCCTCAGTCCAGTCCACTAGCAAACACCAAACATGAATCAGCAGCTGCAGTCCAATCCAATCGGCAGACACCACATACATGAACAATCAGTGGCAGACTAGTTCACTCAGCAGACACTACACAAGAATCAGCAAGGACAGTTCAATACAGAAGGAACCATGAGACTCACCAACCAGTCTGCAGTCACCAATGAATGAGTCTGCGGGAACACCACGAAGCCACAGGAATGGCATGAGAAGTTCTCTTAATATTAAATGTATATTTATTTTTTATTTTTTTATTTTCTACATTGTTTACATTCCAAATGATTTCCCCTTTCCCTGTTCCCCCCTCCCCATAAGTCCCATAAGCCCTCTTCCCTCTGCCCATTTCTGGATCAAACCCCTCCCACTCCTCTGTCCTGGCAATCCCCTGCATTGCTGCATCAAGCCTTTCCAGGACCAGGGCCCTCTCCTTCCTTCTTCTTGGGAATCATTTGATATGAGTTGTGTCTTGGGTATTCAGAGCTTCTGGTCTCATTAATATGATTGCATTCCATGTGTGTTCTTTTGTGATTGGGTTACCTCACTTAGGATGATATTTTTCAGTTCCAACCCTCTGGTGCGTTTCTATGAAGTCGCCCCAAGTGAAGCTCAGCAATGCAATGCAAGGCGAGCCAGTACATGCTTGCCGTCAGCAAAGACTAGAGAGGTGGAGCAAATCAAACCAGTGCTCAAACTTCCACTGTCTCTGGGGTCATAATTATATTCCTTCTAAACATCATGTGTCCTTTCACATGTTTGCCATATCAAAACATCCTTTCACCTGTGTCTGCTTCAAGTAAACATTTTTTTCACATGTTTGCTTCAGCAAAACATCCTTTCACCTCTGTGCCCCAGCAAAACATCATTTCACATAACTGACTTTCCAAGGAAACCAGAAGTTTCCACTTCAGTACTTGTATACATTAAAATGAATAAATCTCAAATTTAAAAAAAAGCCTGGTTTTCAGTAACAATGTTAAGAAGACTCCATGGGAGGGTTGGGCCAGAAGTAAGAGCCTGAAAAAGATTATATATGTCATGATGCTAAAGTTACCAGAAACAAACCTGACAATGAACAGGGTAACCTACTTGTCAGTTTGCTGATCAGCTTCTATTGTAATTTTATTTACCAACATTTCCCAAGAATCCACTATGTACTAGTCTCTATAATACATCTTGGTAAGAGCTTCTACTCTCATCTGTGCATGTCTAAGAAATATTTCCTTTTTCAATTACTAATAACTCAGCAAATTCAGAGAGCTAAAACTATATGGGGAAATTATTGAAGTGAATACTTTATTATAAATGTTAACAATATTTTTGATCCAGTTATCTTGCCCCTTTCCCAGTAATGAAAAGAATGCTAGGAACATAATGGGGAGTAAATGCTTCTTAAATGACCAGAGCAAATAAATCACAAGTGTATATTCGTACACTGTGCTCAACAGTTATAAAAAGACAACTTTGATCCTCCACACTTGGAAATTCATAGTGAAAATACCATTCTCATCAGCTATCATGCCATACTATGTATCATTGCTCAACTATGTATGGTGCAAAGTCACTGACATTCTGGGACTGCTTCTGTTCCTAGGTATGGGGACATGTAGGATCCTTGCTTTTTCTGCTATCACACTGAAGCTGGCTTTTCCAAAAATTACACCACACATATGCATGCTTTAGTTGTATACAACAGCTTCATATTTAGTAGTCATTCAGGCCATTAAAGCCTCAAACCCCTTGTGTTTCAAGTTCTTGTCTCCTTTATTAATTCCTTTGTCTTTGAGCTACACATCCTTGATCTGACCACTTTCTTCAAAACATTTCTCTTATTAGCTTTCACTGTTTCACTCTGTTACATGACCCTTTATTGTCAGTGCAATGGCAACTATGAACAGGATATGGCTAACCCAGACCCTAGGAACCTTTTAACTCTCTCAGGCTCCTCCTACGGTCCTGCTGTTTAACAAAAAAGTCAGTCAGCTCACTTCACTGTGATCATGTTCTGGTCTTAATTAATGGATTCTAGCAATGGGAGGCTTAATTGTTCCTTAATTCTTGCCTTCTGCCACAATATCTGAAGCTAGATGAATCAAGTTCCGTTGGACCTTCAGTTCGTTGCATGCATTTACTATATACTTCTCCTAAAGTCAAATTCTTCATGATTGGACCTCAAATGTAAGACCTTCTAGATGTTCAGTCGCTGAGATCTCTACCAATTACATGCTTATTGGTGCACACAATTCCTTCTGCCCTGAGTCATTTACCAGATTCTGGAAACACATGACCAACATTTATTCTTTCCCCCATTAAATTCCAATGAAAGACAAACGACAACTCATGAATACATATATATTTATTTAATTCATAATATAGCATTTGGATGGGTTGGGATCTTTAGAGAAGGTAAGACTGTGTAATCCACAGATGCTCAGATTTCTGTTACTAGGAGAGACACTATTGGTCCAGAGCTCCCAGTACAAACAAGCCTGGGGTAAAGCATTTGATAAAAAATAGTCCAACAATAGTCTAATAAATATTCTAGCCAATAACAATAACACAGCATATTTCTGAAGCTGGCAGACCACACCATAAAAGGCAGTTTTGCCTGATCTGATGGCAATAAATCTGGCCAACTTGTAATACACAGCCAAATACAGCCCAATGGCTCTGAGACTGGAATTGGCTTCAGGAGCTACAAATAAGTGTGGGAGTGTTTCATGTCTACCTGCCTCACATTTTCCATTCCTTGATAGAAGGGGTTCCAGCATCTAAGCTTGTTCAAAAGTCCATCCATGTACTGATCCATCCAGGTAGTCATATACAAATATGTAAACTGAGAGAATTCACCTAGACTGTTTGAGCTGAAAAGCATATATAAGTGATTTTTGTTACAATATGAACTTCACTGCATCCAAAGACACACAATGGAATTATATAATAAAAACACAGCCAGATGCAGTTACTCTTATAAGTAGCAAGAACATCAATGTGGCATTAAAATTTCTTTGTAGTCTCAAAACAAGCTAAGCTTTAGTTTGTGCTTTCTTTAATAAGACAATATAAAAAGTGGAAACAAGCATAAATTGCAGACAGAAAATAATTTTCTAGGAGAAAAAGTTCTGAATAGTTAGATTGAGTAAAGCAACACCAACCATGTTTACGGAATCATCTTTCTTGAAGATGTTAAATGGTCATGTTTCATTTGTGCAACTGGCTTTAGCTAGGGTTAGCCTCTGGTCCCTTGCCAGTGTTCTATGAAAGTCTTAAGTTTACTGAAGTAAATATCTGGAACTCACCATAACCCTCTGAGTGATTTGCCACCATTTTGTTTCTTGGATGGCATTATGTGCCTCAGAAGTTAGCATTTCAGAGTCAAGCTTTATTGCTTCCCACAAACCCCATTTAATTTTTCAGTTTATCCAGTAGGCTTAACTCTGTATGTAATAAAAACTTAAATCTACCTTCAAAGAACAACAACATTCATTGAAGTTCATGAAAATATGAAATGTAACTGGAGAATGATACCACATGCTGCAAAGACAATTCTCCATGATAACTGCCGATCTGAAACAATGTTCATTTGTATGTATAAGCCCTGGTACACTTACAAAATAATATCAATACAGACTAAAGTAACCAACTTGCCCCCAAGAATAACAAATACCACAAGTGGACATCACAGTCAAACAGAGCAATTTTGATTATCCATTTCTTCATTCATACATTCTCTCAACAAACATTAGCCAGGCAACTACTTTGTTCCAGACACTGTACTGGGTATTAAATACACAACACTAAAAGCCACAGTCCTTACCCCCAAGGTAGTCTCATTCTAGGGAAAACTATTATTATACATTAAACTTTTGTGTGATTTTGAATAACCTGAGAAGCTTGTCTCATATATAACTTTCCTTAGGTTCAGATATTTTAATTAAGTATTTCAGGGGCAGGAGCCAAGAATCAATTGTTTTTAAGGAACAAATCACTAACAATGCTTCTAAAATGGGTCTTTAGAGGACGGCATTCTGAAAACACTGCCATATTATTGCTGGGTGGGGAGGGTGCTCAGTGAGGGCCACAGAGAGCCACAAAAGCCAATTTTGGGGGTCATGAGTTAGCTGAGAGAAGATGGTATAAGGGAAGGTAGTCTAAGCTGCAGTCAAAAGGAGAGTGAGCAACTAAAGCTCTGTTCCCGGGACTAAAACTTAAAGGACACAAAAAGAATTGAATGGTATTGGGAAAGAGATAAACGTCAGTGGCACACGTAGTGAATGCCAGGCGCTGTGCTAGGCTAACTGATACACACTACCTTTTTACACCTTGACACCCTAAACTGGGGATCATTTTACAGATGAGGAATCAGGTTTGGAGAAGTGTTTTCCTGAGGTCACACTGCTAATTAAATGGCAGAGAAGCTAGGGCTATTTCAATCTCAAGGCTGAGAGTTCTATCATACCACAACAAGCCAGCTACCAGCACTGTTGGTTTATTTTTAAAGATTTATTTATTTATTATATGTACATACACTGTAGCTGTCTTCAGACACACCAGAAGAGGGCCGTCTCATCTGTCTCATTACGGATGGTTGTGAGCCACCATGTGGTTACTGGGATCTGAACTCAGGACCTTTGGAAGAGCAATCAATGCTCTTAACCACTGAGCCATCTTTCCAGCCCAGCACTGTTGTGTTTTACTGAGGTTGCTCATTCGTTGATTCATAAGGTTCATATAATCTTCCAAGCCAAAGAAACTGACTTTGCTACCTGGTGTGTGAATCTGAGCCTTCCTTTTGTATCGGCATAGGTCTTGGGTTTTTTTGTGGTAGATAAGCAAACAATCTGTAAGGATCATTAGGTAAGATTTACAGAGATATGTTGTCTCTTGTGCATGAGTGAGACATTTGACAGCAAGGACTGCGTTTTATTAATATGTGCATTCTTGCAGCAGTAATGGGGCATCACTGAACAAATTAATAAATAAGAATCCACTATGCTAGTAGAATGAGGAGCTAATGTTTGACACTGTATCAAGGCTACATACAATCCAGGGAATGGCTACTACTATTTACACAGTAGTAATCATTTTACAAGTACCAAGGAGTAGGTTTGGCTCCTGAAAGAAGGCTCTATTTCTCTGGCATTTCCAATTAATCTCTGCAACAGAACTGGTGACATCACAGACTGTGAAGCTCAATTTCCATGATGAAAACTAGGATGGAACTTATGTTTCTATTTGTTGTGGAGGGGATGCAAGTGAATGAATAGTATAAACAAGAGTCCAAAACCAATGAGTATTGAACCTATCGAGGAAAACAGCATGTCGGGAGTGCTTCATCTGAAAATATAAGTACATTTGTATGTATATAGTTGTTGAACCTGTACCACTCCATTCTTACTGTTCAAGTAAGGCGAGTTCTGAATAAACTCCATTATGCAACTCTATTCTTAAGCCTAAGTCTAGTAACTTTGTATTTGAGAATAACAAAACTATATTTCTCTGAAATAGTCTATGATATTTTTTTAACAATTCAGATGAATCTCCTCCATTAAGTAATATCAATGAAATTATGCTGTATGAGACACTTCTCTACCAGAATCAATTTTCTATGTAGCATTAGCATCTCTTGTGCAATCTTGTCTCCAGATCTCGCCTCATCTAACCAAGAGCTCTTCTCACTTCCTGTGTCTTGATTGCATGTGTTTGTACAATGGGACAAGAGAGAGGAAGGAACGGCTGGGAGGGAAGGAGAGAGAGTGCTGGCTCACTGTGATCTTCTACCTAGGGGTCAGGAATGGACAGTGTCATTCATTTTCCTTTTCCATATATTTCTTATTTAAATGGGCCAATTAAGGTTTATTGTGTATACATAATAGATAAAATTATCTGTCAATTTGCTCATAAAACGAATTCAGTCATTTTATATATTACAAATGCACATGTATGATGTTCTCAAAACACCTCAATCATTAGTTTATTAAAAAGTGACATATAATAAGTAATAATTTGACACTGTGCAAAATCTACCTGGTCAAACTAGCCATTACTAGAAAGGCTAATTCCTAACGGTATCATTTATACTCCCAAATCACTGGGAAATTTAAATTCTCCAATGACGACAGAGATATTCTCTAAAATTCTTCCCTGGTGGCACGAACCCAGACTATTCAAATTAATTTGTTCTGAGTAAGTCAATACATGTATTCAAACATAAGTTTTAATGCCCCCAAATTAAATCTGCAATATCTAGTTATTTCGGGTGCTTCCAACGAACTTCAGTTTGTCTCTCATATGTGGAGCTAATGGAGGCTTAAGGGGGGGAAGTGCGGAACCCGAGAGCCAGTGACTTAACATGTTCTCTTGACGCTTAATGGCTAGCTTTCATCCCAGACACATAAGGGGATTCTTGAGGCCTGCAGTTGCATTCCTGCCGCTCAGGATAATCAATAAAATCAGGGGCAGGCAAGCCAGACAGAATCATTAGGGATTTGTTCCAGATTGTGAATGTTGGACAAACTGGAAGAATAAAGGTAACATCGAAAGTATGAAGATGGAGAGAGTTAGCTGGGTCATAGAAAGACAGCATGTTGTTGTCATAATCCAGGAGGACACCTAGACGCTTCAACTGTGGGGGCACATCCACCAGCATTTCCTTGTTGTTATGCCGCACCACGAAGTTACTGTTGCATCGAGAGAAGACCCAAGAAGAGGCATTCTTGCCAATCCACTCATTCTTTGGAGCTGATTTGTAGGCGATACCAATTGCATACCTATGACAGCAGAGAAGACAGAAACATGTTTATGAACGATAGGGGTTGTGCTAGACATCGTTTAGGGTCTAGGAGTGACTCACTATGTGCTTCTTCCTTAAAGTCTTTATACTTGCATGCAGAATGCTAATATAATTGGAGCTCGTCAAGCCAGCAGTTAGAATGATACAGCACTTCCCATCTCCAGCATATTTTCCAAAATTTTAACTTTTAAAAGCTGGCAAATTTTTCTAGGAATATACTTCTTATCAAATCTCTCTTAACCTTGACTTCTTGGTATTTTCCTTATGCTGTTCAATTGAATCTCCCAAGCACCTAAAAGCAGAGAGGATGAGAGAAAGAAAGAAATCCCCACTCACCATGTTGAAGAACCCATGGCCACCTCCCAGTAGTGGCAGCCACTGTCGATGAATATATTTCCTGCTGCCCCATAACACCCTGTGCCACTGAATCTCTCCGGGGTGTGGCTCTTCTTCAGAGAGCTCTCATCCTTCTCCATCTGCAACCCATCATTGGAGATCTTCAACTTCTTGTGAGTCATTTTAGGATCTAGTTTAAATGGTTGGCCTGAAAAAAATAAAATAAAATAAAATAAAGGAAAGGGGAAAGAAACCCGTGACGACACTGTATCTTTCCCCCTCCAGGATCATCATTAGCAGAGGATCCCCAATATGATGTAGGTGGGCTGCAGTTTGAACTATATTATGAAAGCAAGCAAGAGTGACGATTTGCAACTAAGTTAGAAGTCCTCCTCCCATAGAATAGCCTTCATGCATTATTTTCCCTCTCTGTGAAAAATGTGGGTATCTCATTTTGCTGGAAGTCAGATTCCAAGCACGGAGGAGAAAGTGTTCCCATCATGTATTATGCTAGAATTATCCTCAAATGTGAGAGCTTTAGACAGCTCTCATCCTAGATCCTCACTCCATCATTGGAGAGCTTCGCCTTCTTAGGAGTCATCTGGGGAATCTAGTTTAAACTATTGGCCTGAAAAACATAAAAGAATGTTTTATTTCCACAAGTGGATTGGGTTTTAGCTAGATTTCTAAGGAGTGTTTCAATGTTTGTGGTAGGAAAGTCTCTGTGTTAATGAGGCAATTGCTCACAAACAAACAAACAAACAACAACAACAACAAAAACGCTGAGAACTCAGCAGCAGGAGATGTTTGCTTTCTTGTAATTGGAGTGCACATATAATTAGGCATCTTTATTAGAGTGGCTACTCCATCATCCATGATGAAAGATAGTATGTGCTTCACTACAGAGACCTTTATAACCATATGACAAAAACACTGTCCCAGGACTCCAAGTGCTGGTTATCGAAAGAGCTTTAGTGTGTGATATGCATCTGTGATAGACATTGTGTATTTATACCGCATCCATTTCTTATTTTTTTCCCCTCTCTCACTCAGTCTCCCAGCCTCCCTTGCTGTTAGGAACAGCTAATAAGAAGGAAACTGAAGTCAAGCAGACTGGAAGAAAATGCTGATTAAGCTCCATTTTCTTGATTAAAAGATTGCCAATGCTTTCCCTTCTTCTTCCTGTCTTGAAGGGAAATATGACACCAGAGGTTGCACTGGCCAACTTGTGGCCCTGTGGGTGAACACAAAGAAGGAGCTCAAAGCTTTCAGGAGATCTCAAGAGCTGCTATACTAGCCTTCAAACTTCTTGCAATCTGTGATGGGAAGTTAAAAAAAAAGACAAACCAAACAAAAACCACTATTCACTTAAACTATTTGGAAATCCTTGCTAAAACTGTCGAGCTTGATCAAGAGCACTCCTAAAAAGATGGCTTCTCTGTGGTGGAGCTTTGCTAGATCATCATAAGTAATACTCTTTAACTCAATTTTCTCCCAAGTGTGGGAGTCAGGGGTGGAAGGCAGAGAAAACCCCCCCAACCTCATCCCAAGCTATGAGCTATGCTATATATGTCTTAGTCCATGAACACCCATGGGCACCAACAAATCCTTTAAAGCACAAACTACAACAATAAATCCCTCTACTCAGAGCCCCTGCTCTGGGAGTCTACTCAGGCTAACTGTCCTCCTTGATACATAGAGGAAAAGGAGTCTTTCCTCCTGGAATCACCACAACTTACTGTTTGTTTTTAGTCTGGTGGGTTCGCTGTTCCGGCTGCCTGCTTGATTTATGGCTTTCACAATAAAGATGTAGCGGGTCCCACTCTGCAGCCCATGAACTGTGTAATGGTTCTGCTTAATGTTGGGCACAATCATCCAGCTATCCACTGAATTGTACAGGCCTGGGAAGTAGGGAAAGACAAAAGCATCAGCCAACAGGTAAAAATAGTCAGGATTTAAAAAAAATACACTGAAAATCAATTATAACCCACCCAAGTGATTTCATTTTCTTTTGAGACTTGAAAGGTATAATGAGATGATCTGGCACTTATGATTCCACTAATTATTTTTTTTCCAGCTGCTTAAGACTTGTGCTAGGCTTCTGGCATCTAGCAACCACTGACAAAAGCTAGGGTATATTGTTTTTGTGCCAAAGAACACACAAATGGTCAGTATTCCAAACAGTAGAATATCCTCACAGTTATGGACTATCTGAATCTTTACCACTAAAATCTGTTTCTGTGTGAACTGAGTCTGGCCTGGGATGGATGGAAAAAACTCCTGTACATGGAGCTCAGTATCATGAAAACTAAAAACAGAAAGGACACCTAGACATGAATTTCCTTCATCTTCAGAGTAAATAATTATGCAAGGAAGGTGACTTGTTCGTGGTCATACATGAAGCCTTTACCTTTTTATCCTATTCCAGTGATATGTATACTGCATCACTGTGGGGGGTGTGAATGACAGTGTGCCTTTGTCCCTTTATGACAGTGAGAATTTCAGAGCGATATTACTCTGCCTTTCCACCTTATCTTCGCCCTTCCTTTCCAAATTTGCTGGACTTCAAAAGAAGCCAAGATGGCATGACAAAGTAGTGTGGAATCTTCTTGCTCTAATAGGATGTTTTTTGTTTTTTGTTTTTTTTGTTTTTTTTTTTTTTTGGTTTTGGGTTTTCTTTTGCTTTGTTGTTTTTGTTTCTTTTTTGGTTGTTGTTGTTTTGGTTTTTTTCTACTGCTTCCTGACTGAATCCCCATCCCATATTCTTGGGTCACGTGGTCCAGAATTTTACTATTATCCAAAAAGGTTTTTCTTCCTGCCCAAGCACGAAAAAGGACCTCAAGAATACTTTTGTTTTTGAAAATAATCTTGAGATTACAGATATAGTGACTTTAACAGGATGAAATATATTTAATTAAAAGTAAGTATTTGGCTAGTATTTGGTAAAATGAATAATGATACTCTGATGGGTTTTTCTATTTTATTTTTGGCTTCTCTCTTCTGGTATCTGTTTCTCAGTTGGCTTAACATTTTAAAAATACAATTCTACTTGAAGATGGGAAGGAAAGGGGATGGAAAATGAGGACCAATTTAAGTGATTGTTATAGAGTTTTAATGAAGATTGGGTGAGATTGGAAATTAGAACTAGTTCTTGTGAATAATTTAAAAGGGATTCATAACTAACTCGAGGTATGCCAAAAAAGCCTAAATTAATACTAAAAATTGAGACATAATTTGAGCATGCTGGTACATACCTGTAATGCCAGCACCTCAGAGGTAGAGGCAGGAGGATGAGGCTTTCATGGTCAGCCTTGACTATAGAGCAACTTCCAAGCTCAGCCAAGGCTACCCCAAAACATCAAACAACAACCAACCAAACAAACAAAATTCATAATGAGGGAACAAAAAGATGTACTATAGAAATAGGACACAGAATTGATTGAGAGGGGGCTGGAGAGATGGCTCTTCTACAGGTTTAATTCCCACAACTGCCTGTCACTCCAGTTCCAGGAAATCTCACTCCTTTACACCAATGCACATTAAACTCAATTAACTAAATTAAAAAAGAATTGATTGAGATATTAAATGACTCTTGTCTTTTTGTGAAAGAAAGGATAAGTGCCAGAACAAAACTTTTCCTTAACTGTACACCAATGGAGAGTATGGGCAACAAATCACAGCAAAATCTTTATCACAAAGAAGAAACCAGTCTCTCAAAAAAATTAAAAAAAAAACCAGCTACAAATACTCTACATGTGAAGTACTATGTAGCTGTAAAAAAAGACAGAGGATGCTCTCTCTGAGCTGGTGGGGAATGATTTCCAGGAAATACTGTCAACTGAAAAAGTCTAATTACAAAAGATCGTATATATTCCATAGTATTTTTGGACTTCCAAAAAACTATAACAACAGTAATGATAACCAAGATGATAAAGTTAGTCACTTACAAAGAATGAGGGTGGAGGGAAAAGGGAAATGGGATACCAGAGAAAAGGAAATTTCCCTGAGTACACTTTTTGCCTATTTCCCTTTTAAGAAAACTTTCATTAAAATAAGTGCAAAAACTAAAACTTATACAATTTATATCAATAAATTGTAATTTCACATCTAAAAATTACATAGAATTCAAAAGGTTAAAATTAATTCAACAAAAAAGGGGGGAAAGATGGGACTAAAAGCAAACAAACAAATTAAAGCCACTACCTTTTAAAGGAATAATGACCATAAAACATACAGAAGAGGGAAGAACTGTTCAGTACTCCTCCATGCAACTACATACTCAGCTCCTGAGCAAATCAATTCTGAAAACATTGTAGACGTATTACAGGGTTGAGCAAATCCATATTCATGTTCTTACCATGGAGCAAATGATATGCGTATGGAATGAGCGAAGGCAAGAAAGAACTTGTGGAGATGAATTAGAAGTGGGTGGTCTTGATATGTCTGCATGCTGTCTGGCTGCAGTTCCCTCCTATTTCAAACTTTCCCTCCAGGAGAAATCCGGAGGCTCGTGAGACCCAGGAGATAAACAAGACAGCACACGTCTAGGAAAATGGAATGGTACGTGGAAGATTCTTTAGCCTCCAGCCCTCACCCTGGCAGTTCTATAAAAGGAGTAAACAACTGCTGAGGGAGGAGACATAGGGCAGCCAAGGTGTGGAGGAGAGGCCACCGGGGACCAAGGACCGGCCTGCAAGCTGTGCTCAGAGCTCCAGGCTTGCAACTTTCCTAAGCCATAAGGCATTTTTGAGCCATCCCTGTTTTTTCTAAGTCACCTTTTTACCCATACCCTTATTATTTACTCCAATAAAAATTCATTGGTTCAGCAAGTTGGACTTTGGGGCAATCATTTTTTTGGTCTATTGTGGATTTCCTTTCTGGGGTGAGTGTGTGTGTGTGTGTGTGTGTGTGTGTGTGTGTGTGTGTGTGTGTGTGTGTGTTGTGGCTCCTCAGGAAAAGCTTCTCACAGAGCACTGTATAACTTCTAAATATGTACAGTTAGCCCACCTTATCTGTGCATTCTGCATTCAATGATTCAACCAACTACAGATTTTAAATCCCCTGGAACTTGAGTTATAGATTGTTGTAAGCTGACACGTGAATGCTGGGAAATGAATCTAGGTCACAGTAAAAACAGCTAGTACTCTTAATCACTGAGACTTCTCTCCAGACCCTCAAAATTACAGATTTAAAAATTTGAGACAGAACCTTACCATAAAACCCTGGCTGGCCTGAAATTTCCTATATAGACTAGGCTGTCCTTCAATTCATAATCCTTCAACGTTAACAATATGATAACTATTTACAGAATTTATATTTTTACTAGACGGTATAAATAGTCTAGAAATGATTTAACATATAGTGGAAGACGAGTATAGGTTCTATGCAAATATTACACCATTTTATGTAAGGATCTGAGCATTTACAGATTCTGGTATCCTCAGGAGGTCATGTAACCAATCCCACATGAATACTAACAGGCACTTAGATGTTTTCATATTTGCATATAGATGTACACATATGTAGAGAATGCATATAAGTATATGTGGTGTTTTGAATGAGAATGTCCCTATAGGCTCAGAAGTTTGAAGACTTGGTCCCCAGTTGGTGTAGTGACACTGTCTGGATAGGTTTAGGAGGTCTAGTCTGGAGAAAGTATGTCACTGGGGCTTTTAAAAAGCTATGTGCCACGAACCAGTACCCCCAGAGCTTCCAGGAACTAAACCACCAACCAAAGAGTACACGCAGAGAGACCCATGGCTCGAGCTACATATGTAGCAGAGGATGGCCTTTTTAGACATCAATGAGAGAAGAGGCTACTGGTCCTATGAAGGCTCACTGCCCCAGTGTAAGGGAAGGCCAGGTCTGAAAAGTGGGGAGAGGTGTTGGAAAGCAGGGGGAGGGAGGATGGGAAGGGGTTTTCAGAGGAGTAACAAGGAAAGGGGATAGCATTTGAAATGTAAATAAAGCAAATATCAAATAAAAAAAAGCTATGTGCCATTCAGATTTCACTTTCTTGGCTTCCTGTTTCTAGGTCAAGATATGAAGTATCAGCCTGCTATTGGCCTGCTATCAGCCATACTTGAGCTGTGCCATCAGACTCTAAGCCACTGGAGCCATAAGCCAAAATAAACTCTTTGTAAGTTGCCTGGTCATCGTATATTATCATAAGAATAAAGCAGTTAACAATCTAGTATATTCTGCACAAGCATGCACGTGTGTGTGTGTGTGTGTGTGTGTGTGTGTGTGTGTGTATGTGTGTGTGTGTGTGTGTGTGTGTGTGTACAACTAAGGTTTTTAGTTTCTAATATCACTGTCCTACTAAAAGTAACCTGGGCTCCTGGGAAAATTGTTGATTTTGGACAGGATAAAGTGAAAATAGTTTGGACAGGATAAAGTGGATTTGAGTCTGCAGTATTTTTTGTTAGGTCAAACAAACAAACAAAATGCTCACAAAAAGGACAGGAAAATATCACACAAACCCTAGAAATACCTTGAAAGGTTCTCACTGGAAAAATTTGGGACATTTACACAAGAAAAATGAAAGTACTAAAGAATTCTAAATGTTTGATGAAAATGCAACCGTGAGTCTCTCCTGATGAATAAATAAAAAAAATAAATTAGGGAGAGGAGGCTCTTGCTACACAGAATATCGAGTGACAATTTGTAAGCATGGGAGAGAGTCCTTAGCTGGGAAACAGTCATTTCACAATCATCATATAAAGACTGGCTAGAACAAACAGGGGTAAGAGTGGCCGAGATAGCGGTGAGGAAGATGCAGGATATTTTATATGATTTTAAAGCATTGCTATACAGATTGCTTATTGGTAGTGAAAGAAAAAAACACAGAAGTACATAATTTAAAAAGTCAGGGAACATAGTGAGAAGGGAAGCAAAATTAGCATCAGTAATGGAGTGTAAATGGTTACTGTGTACCTCTGGATATGACACCCTAAGAGGGATACTGCTGTTGTTATATTCCATCACATATGCACTATTCCAGCCAGAAATGCAAATAACTGAATGAATATGACTTGAATATGACTGTGAGGAAATATCAGATGAACCTAAATTAAGAAAAAGTGTAAGAAGCAACAGGATTGGTTAATGTTTTATATGTCAAAAACTCAAAGACAAAGAAGGATTGAGGAAGTCTTCTGAGATAAACGGACGCCAAACATATGATAATTAAATCCTACGTTATAAAAGTCAATGCTGGACTCTTTATATATCATAATCAATATTATTGAATTAATTGTCTAAGCTGGAATGCATATGGGAAGTTATGTAAGCGAATTATATGGTTGTTAACTTTTTTTGAGACAAGAGTCCCATTATGCAGCTCTGGCTGGCCTTGAACTCACGAAGATCCACAAGCCTCTGATACTAAACTTCTAAAAGTCGACAGATGTGTAAAGGATTAGGGAACACTGGAAAAGAGGAAGCAGGAATAATGTAAGAGCAGAAGGTAGCAAGCGGAGCCAGAGCTTGCCATCTTCTGGGCAAGACTCAGCCAGTGTAATCAGAACTCACAGTAGGTGTGGAGGCTTGCATTGCATGTACATAAGAATGGGCCCTTCCGAGTTCAGGGTTCTGTAACAACAGTTCGAGGGGCTTTCATATCTTCTTCTGGCCTTACAAACACCAGGGGTGCAAATGGTGCACACACATATATTCAGACTAACACTCACATACATAGACATAAATAATTGAAAAGCAGAGAATGAGTCTGTCACCAGTCAGGCAAGGACAGTGGAGGGGTTCAGGAACCTAACCCTTCTCTGATGAACTTTTAGATAATAATAGATTCAGGGAGAGAAGTAATCACTGCCTTAAGTTAAATACCTTATAGTGTCTCCACTAGGTTGCAGTGGCCAGTTCCAATATAATGGTCACAGATGGCCCTGGCTAAACTAAATGGATCCGAAAACAAAAGCAAAAGTTAAGATTCTGGGAAAGGCCCTCATCGGGAGAAGGGGACCTGATAGAGATGTGAAAGAAGGGAGGGAGTTGGGAAGAGAGGGATCAGAATACTCTTGTTCACGTGTATGAAATTGTTAAATACAAAAATAATCAAATTTAAAGGACATATTCTTAGCAAATATTGAAAAATGTAGGGGTAAACAGAGGTGATGTATGCACATTGTTTTCAAATGGTTCTGAAAATACAGAGGTAATGGTAATAGATGAAAAAGTAAAATATCAACAGTAAGCAGTGCTAGTATTGTAATTTTTATTTTAAAATCATTCTTATTTGTGTGTGTGTGTGTGTGTGTGTGTGTGTGTGTGTGTGTGTGTGTGTGTAGGCAAGAGGACTCTCCTGGGTGTCATTCTTCAGGCACTGTCTATTATATTTTCCTGATATAGAGTCTCTCAATGGTTTGGAACTAATCAAATGGGCTATATTATCTGGCCAGCAAGCCCGGGACCTCCTTATCTCTACCTTGCCAGCGCTGGAATTGTAAGTTTGCAGTGTAGCATGCTGAGATGTATTTATATAAGTTTTGGGGGACTAAGCTCAGGTTCTTACACTTTTCCCACTCAACTATCTCCCTAGCTACTAGTCCTAAGATTATAATGGTGGATATATGATTCTGTGAGTATCAATAAGACTTGGTGCAATGGGACCTACATGTGAATTATGGAAATAAAAATACACTTCGTATTCAATGAAAAATGCCAAAATATGGAAATGTTTTTTTTCACTGAGTGACCGTGTGTGATGGAGACAACTGCCTTACTGAAAAGATGAATGGAGAAAGTTCTATCTTTGGGGCAATGTGCTACAGACTGCCTGACTAAATGAACATTCTGTCCAGTGCTTTTGTAATGCAAAGGAAAACACTGAACCAAAAGGATCTGTTGGAATTCTTATTCAGCTAAGGATATGGCCGGGAACCTTACTGACTGTGATCATTTCACGTTGAGAAGAGGTGGTAGGAAGGCTCGGAATCAAGGAGGAAAAGTCTGGATGGGGAGGGAGAGCTACCTCTTTTGACTTAACGTCAACCCACAAGGAAGACATTGTTTTGGCCAGATAGAGTGACCTATGCCTGTACTCTGGGAGATTGCGGCAAGATTCCTATGAGTTACAGGTGAGTCAGGGTTACATAACAAAAACCTGCCTCAAAACAAAAAGAAAATAAAAGAAAAAATAAGTGGAGGGGGAGGAGGAAGAAGAGAGGGAAGGAAGGAAGGAAGGAAGGAAGGAAGGAAGGAAGGAAGGAAGGAAGGAAGGAAGGAGAATAGGGAGGGAGGGAGGGGAGGAGGGAGGGAGAAAGAAAGGGAGAAAGGAATTTCTAGATAATGACAATATGAAAATGTCTCAAGAGGAAGTAGCTGTCAACACTGGAGTTCAGTCAGCCTTGGCAGGCCTGACTGGCTGATAAGACCACGATTCTGAATCAGCATTAATATTTCTTTCTAGTAAAATGGTTGCCCACTGCCTTCAATCCCCGTACTCAGGGAGCAGAAGGGAGGAAATCTCTGTGAATTCCAGGCCAGTTTGGTCCACACAGTGAGTTCCAGGCTGGTTAGGGCCACAGAGGGAGGACTCATCTAAAAACAAATTGCTCACTGTAGTCTGAATTTTGGCTGCAAGGCTTTGCTTTTTGTCGTAGCCTATTAGACTTTTCTGTCAATGTTTGAAAGCACAGCAGTCAGGCTGAGAGAAAAAACAAATGTAGGGAAAAATAGAAACAGCTCAGAGGATCCAGGCACGACTTGATGCAGAATCAAGAGGACAAAACAAAAATGTCACAAGCAGCAAGTCAAAGGTGTTGAGTTTGAACTGTGTGGAGACAGAACTCATCATACATAGGAATCCGTTAATTACAGGCTCGGTAACATTCCATAATCAATTTGGCTGCCAAGAACGGTACAGAACAAGAGGGCAGAAGCTCGTGGACAAGAAATATAACCCATTGGCTGGGGACACACTTGAGTTGGTTCAGTGCTTGCCTAGTGCGAAGAAAGCCCTAGATTCCATCTCCATCATGACATAAAACTGGGCAAGGCCATACATGCCTATAATTCCAGCACTCAGGCAGTGGTGACAGAAAACTCAGAAATTCAAGGTCACTGTCTACTACTCAGGAAACTGAAGGCCAGCCTGAGCTACTAGATATCCTCTGGGGGAAGGCAAAACACTTTCAGAGTCCTTATATTCGCTTTTGACACAATGCATGTTTTGAAAGCACTTTGACCAACGGGAGACTGTCCATGAAACAAATCTCATGATGATAACGCCTCTGAAAAGCAGACTGTATGAGGAGCAACTGGGAAAACTAAGAAGGTTGAGTCATTAAAATAAGGAAATTTAGTAGTGCCATATGAGTTACCTAAAATACCTGAGCAAGTATTGTGAGAAAGATGCAATGTTCGTTAAAAGCGAGGCACCGAAAGCTTAATTAAGAAACCTCAGGCTTGAAGTCTGACAGTCACAGGTTCTGATCTCAATCCCACCCTTTTTGAGTTCTGTGTCCTTGGAAAACTAACTTAACATCAGCACCAATTTCTCATATAAAAATTGAATCAATGCAGTCCCTGAAGGCTAAGAGCACGTGAAGACTGACTGGGATAAGAGATGTGCAAATGGCAAAGCGGAATGCACACACAGCTTACTTTTGTCCTTGTGATTTACAAAGACAAACAGGCCTCCTCTACAGAAGCACTGGAGATCATTTATAGCTGTCCAGCAATCAAATGGACTGCTTTCGTGAACATGAACATTTCCTCACTAGCAACATTCAAGCAGAGATATTTACTTGTAAGTAGAAGAGAAGATTAGCTCTTCTAAGGGCCGTTCCAACGCTAAGATGCTTATAACCTTGTCATTAGTAGCAACTCCTCTAGGCCTTCAGTTACAAGGGACTCTGGAGCTTCAAAAACAAAGGTGATCGTTTTTAGGTTTGTCAGATCTTGAACCTGTTCTCAACTTCTGGGAAATGAGTATTCTTCCCCTATCATGACATTAAAGGACAGCTCCTCTGATACTGGCTTCCAGAATGTAGAGTTTACTGTAAGAAGAAGCTTAGAGGAAGGCCTTAGGGCTTGTGACCTCATGATCTGATGAAATGTCCCGAAACAATGGCTGCATGAGCCAAGGGGCTTAGACTGGAGCTGCAGGGGGCAAGTGTTTTTTTGTTTTTTGTTTTTTGTTTTTTTTTTAATATTTAACTCCTAAACACGCCCCCTTATCTCTCCACCTCGGTACTGTTAAAAAAAAAAAAAAACAAAACAAAATCAAACAAACAAACAAACAAAAACACAGAAGTCTGCCCAAGAATTTTCACCAACTAGAAAAAGGAAGCCCATGAGAAGGGTTTATTTGAATGGCATCTATTCATGCTGGTCTGTGAAGATAGACATAAACGCCAAGTACAAGTTTAAAGAAAATATTATTTTGCATCTTTGCCAATGTGACTGCTGGAATTCAGCTTTGATTATGCTTGGATTCCATCCTTCCCCCTCCCCCACCCCACCCCCCAGTGAAGTGAGGGGAACCTTTCTGCCCAAATCCTACTGACTGCAGCCAATCAGTTAAGTTCCGACTGTGCCTGGTCTTAGTGAAGTGTGCTCCACTTCACTAGGAGGTGAAAGCATCCTCACATGTAGGCTGATACAGCCTTTTAAATATCTTTGACTTTGTGGCCCACTAATAATGCATTGTGTTTGTTTGTCTTTGTTTTTTTTTAAACGGGCATTGGAATTGCCGTTCTATTGGCTCAGCTTCCTGCATGTTGGAATTATGAGCATGAGCCACTGTACCTGGCTCCATCATGCTTTAATATTTACTGGATTTATTTGTGGAAATGCAGAAGTAGCAAAGAAAAGAATGACAGGGCAGAAGACTGATCTACATGCTCATAGACACAAGTAGGTAGAATAAAGGAAGCAATGGTCTTTGAACGGAATTTTATTGTATCATGCTAATACATGATACAATGTGGAAGGAGAGAGAGAGAGAGAGAGAGAGAGAGAGAGAGAGAGAGAGAGAGAGAGAGAGATTGATTTACTTTTACTCACATGGAATGGTGGTGACTCAGCTACCCAGGAACAAATATTAAGCAGCACTTTGGCTCAACAGAGTGGTATAGATTGAAGAACAGCTACAGATATCATAACCATTAGGGACGATCCCAGTGTCTGCCCAGCAAGAAAATACACAACTTGCTTATCAGCCATCAGTAATGTTTTACAATACCCTGGGGAGCTTTGCACTGGCTATGAAAGTCTATACTAAACAACCTCACACGTCTTACAAACACTTGCCTCGTGGCGCACCGGCCAATCTTGAGCAGCTTACTGCTTCCTTACATTTCCTTATCTCTGGCCACAGGCCCCAACTACACCATGACTTACTGATGAAGTTAGCCTGGCCAGTGAATATGGTGTACTGAAGCTCATAGGAGCTGATGCTGAACTCGTCGTCTGAGATCCAGTGGACTGTAATGGTGTCATGGGAAGCAGTACAGAGTTCTTCTCGGATAGATGGTGGGTTTGGAGCTGAAAAGGGAAAAATGAAGAAAATGGTAAGGAAATACTTTGTCTTGCCAGAAGTACTAGGAGTTTTTGTTTCTTGTGGTTTTTTTTTTCCGTCATGGGGATTAAGCCCATGTACAAGCACAGTACCATGGAGCTACATCTGTAACTCTGAAGACATTTTCTTAATAGACAACAACCGTGCCTACTGAAGCAATGTGCTGCAACCTCAGCTCCCCCCAAGCACATTTGTGACAAATATATAAGACTAAGTCATTGTACTGATTTCTCCAGGTTTCTAGAATGCCTGTAAAAACACACATAGAGATAGCAAAGCAAAACACTGTTTTCTCGTTACATGGACTTCAACCTGTTTTTATTTCAAAATAATTTTTTTCCTCTGCATTTGACAGCATTTAAGCTGCAAACTAATTAAGAATCCGCCACTGTAAAATTGGCATGGTAGTGACCATATAGATTTGTTATGAGGAAAAAAATGATACAAAATTAATTTACAGTGTATGGAATGAAGCAGATAAATAACCGCTGCATTGATATAATAACAACAGAGCTACAAACAACAAAGTCATTGTGGAGAGATTTTTCTCAAGAAATGACCATCCTGTAATCCTGAAAGCAGCCAGCCTTCTGAACAAGCTGGCACTACCCTTTACTCTCTTTTCTTCTTCATGGATATTTATTAGTCTTTACTTCAATCAGTCTAACAATTGTGGGCTGTCACCTTTGTCAGCTACTTGTTATGTGAAAAATGTGTCTGGAAAACTAATCCCGAGTCCCAACAGCTCAGGGGAGTCATGTGAAGCATTATAAGAAATAAAGTTGATTTTTTTTTTGATAAAGCACTTTTTTTTTTTACTGCTACTGAAGACTGAACTACATGCAACAATGGTCAAGATGTCTACTACTGAGCCACAGTCAGAAGTCCACTTTTATGTTACATCAACTAAAACATGTTGTTTATTAAAGGTACATGGTGGTCTACAACCATACTACCTCAAACATACCTGATCTTGTCTGGAAAACTACATGTTTTAGAAGAGGCTTCTATTTTTTTAATTATGGCAAATAGTTTCCTTTTCAGTTTACTTTAGGCAGAAAGGGTAAAGAGGGAAAAATAACTACAATGGGGAGGAAAGCACATCTCTTCCACACCTGTTAAATAGTCTAGCCCCTCCAATAGTTTCTTTTCTCTAGAAAAATCTAAAGCAAAGTTTTCAAAGGCATCATTAAAATTGATGTCTGGAATCAGAACTTGCGAAGATGCAGTTGCCATAGCGACCCTGAAATTAAAAAAAAAAAAAAGACATCAATATACATCAAAATAGGCTTGCAACCTTCATCCAGTGTTTGATTTCTGGTTTAACGAGGTAAAAATAAATCACTTGTAAGTGAAAATACCATATCACTGCCTTTCCAACGGAAACAGTTTCCATTTTAATCGTAAGGAACCAATTAAGAGTTATACCATATTTATACACATATGTTCGCCCCTCAAACACACTCCCCCATCCTGTCTTAATTTTGAGAAGTAAATACAGGATTTTTTCCCCTCTGCATCATTTTCCATCTGGCAGGCAGCATCAAAGTAGACCTCTGCTGGCTTAGTAAGAGCAGTTTAAGATTGCTTTTCTATGTCTTTTTTTTTTCATGCTAACAAACCAACATGTTGAGTTAGTGTCTCCCCGTTAATACTATTCATTATTTGATGTTTTAAAATATTTATATTTGATTGTCTAGTTCTCTAATTGCATAATAGTGTGATAATTATGTCTGCAACTAAGCGTTTCTTTCTTATTTGTGTATTTATTTGAAATAGCGTTTCACACATCCCAGGCTAGCCTTGAACTTGCTATATAGCCATACTGAAATCCTGTTTGCCATACTTCTATCTCCTGAGGGTCAGAAAGATGGACATGTGCCACACATGTCCCATTTAGGAGGCGCTGGGGATTCAACCTAAGGCTCTGTGTATGCTAGGCAAACACTCTGCTAACTGAGTTTCATCCTTAGGTTCAACTGTCCAACTAACTTTAAGAGACACAGAAATAGGGCTCTTTTACCTCCTATATCTTTTTCTATGGTTCCTAAAACAATGTTGAACACATAGTGAATAACTATATGTTAAATGAGTAACCGAACGACTTACAAAAAATATATATAATACTAACATTTATGGAATGTTTAGTATATATAAGGTACTGTGCATGAAAATGAAAATTTTACATAAATGATCTAATTTTCCCCTTACCACAAAGTTATGTAGTAGAAGTGATTTCCATTTTCTAAGTGAGGAAGCTAAGTAGGCCAAGATCACACTCAAAAGTAAGAGTCAAAATTTAATTGAAGCCATGTTCGAACTTAAACTCTGTTTCCATAACTATATATTTATTCCTAATTTTAAATATACATTTTATGTGTGTCAGCAATTCTTATGACCCAATGAGTAATCGGACTTATCTGAGGAAGCTTTTACAAAATGATTCAGGTTTTAGTCCTATATCAGACCTTCTGACTCAGCCAATGAAGTTCCTTGCATACAGACAGCAAGGTGGAAGGAAACATTACCTTGTGGATACTGTGGAGGTTCTAGTGGACAGAGGAAACATGGAGTAGAGTAAAATCAGAATAGCAATTTTTATACTGAGCCATTTGTAAGTCAATGAGCAACTGGACAAATACATGTACTCTGCTGCATATTTACAAACAATAGTTTTTGACTATTTCTGAAACCATAGATATTTCCGGAATTCTGCACCACTACTGGGCATATACCCAAAGGATTCCCCAGCATGCAATAAGGACACATGCTCCACTATGTTCATAGCAGCCTTATTTATAATAGCCAGAAGTTGGAAAGAGCCCAGATGTCCCTCAATGGAGGAATGGATACAGAAAATGTGGTATATTTATACAATGGAATACTACTCAGTAATTAAAAATAATGAATTCATGCAATTTGTAGGCAAATGGTTGGATCTGGAAAATATCATCCTAAGTGAGTTAACCCAATCACAAAAGAATACACATGAAATGCCATCACTGATAAGTGGATATTAATGAGCCCAGAAGCTCTGAATACTCAAGACACAATTAGCAAATCATATGATTCCCAAGAAGAAGGAAGGAGAGGACCCTGGTCCCGAAAAGACTTGATCCAGTTTTGTAGGAGAGTACCAGAACAGAGAAATGGTGGTGGTGGGGGGTCTGATTGGGGAATGGGCGGAGGGAAGAGGACTTATGGGACATATGGTGAGGGGGGGGGGGACTGGGAAAGAGGAAAGCCTTTGGAATGTAAACAAAGAATATAGAAAATAAAAACAAAAAAGAAAGAGAAAGAAAAAAAGAAATGAGGGGTTAACCCCATAGACTGTTATGGATTTTTATTTTTGGTTTGTTTGATTTTGTTTTAACAGAATCTTGCATACTTTAGGCTGGCCTTCACCTTCCTATGTAGCTGAGGAAGGCCTGGAATTTGTGATCCTCTTCTAATACCTCCTTAGCACTGAGATTAAAGGTGCACCACTGGATGCACAGCACAAAACCATTTTAAGGTTTCACACTGAACAGCTATTTTTCTAGTATTTGATGAATAACAATCTTAATGTTAGGTCAGAAAACTGGTCCTAATTTGTTCCTAGCCTTGCCAATCTCCCTTGTTTACTTATCTACGTATCCTTCCATGCTTCTACCCGGAAAGTTATTAAGCAAAAATAATGTGCCCCCACAGTGTGTGCCGTTCTACGGGTATTCAAGGAAACAAGTTTGCTGTGATTCCTGCCTGTGTTCCTTGAGCTCACAGGTCACGGGGAACAGAGACATGAAATGGGCAATGCAGGGAGGGTATGGGAAACACAAGTCATCTAACAGGAACATGGGACCAAGGACGAATCTCCCCAGACAAGTTTCTATTTTATTCTGGGTTTTGCTTTGGTTTGGTTTTGGGTGTTTGTTTATTTGTTTGTTGCCTTAAGACAGGGTTTCTCTGTGAAGCCTGAGCTCTCTTGGAACTCTGTAGGCCAGCCTGGCCTTGAACTCAGAGATCCATCTACCTCTGCCTCACCAGTACTGAGATTGAAGTTATGCACTACTGTGCCTGGCTGGAAGCTGCTCTTTTTTTTTTTTTTAACTAGATATATTCTTTATTTACATTTCAAATGATTTCCCCTTTCCTTGATCCCCCCTCCCCAGAAAATCCCATACACCCTCTCCCCCCCCCCCCGTTCCCCCATCCACCCCCTCCAACTTCCCTGTCCTGGTATTCCTCTACATTGCTGCACTGAGCCTTTCCAGGACCAAGGGTCTCTCTCTCTCTCTCTTGGACATCATTTGATATGTAAATTGTATCTTGGGTATTCCGAGCTTCTGGGCTAATATCCACTTATCAGGGAGTGCATTCCATGTGTGTTCTTTTGTGATTGGGTCACCTCACTTAAGCCGTGACGTACATGATGATCCGTTAACAAAGGCTTAAAAGGTAGAGAATGAGGCAGAACCATGTGGAATATTGTATGTTATGTTTTTAACTGGAACCTTTAACCTAAGTATAAGAATAGGGACCAGTGGAGCAATCTGGGTAAAGGAATAATGTGCATAAAGGCACTTGAGCAACAGTTTTAAAGCTGTAGTGGAAGAAGGGACTGTGAGCTTCCCGTGCGAGAATGCCTTAGCAGTCCACTTTTTAAGTCCCTTAGGAATGAGCAGTAAGCAAGGTGATAATGAGGCAGGATAGCAGGACAGGGAAATTAGGGACTGTCTTCTATAAGCCATCAACAGTTAAGGAATCTCACAATAACCACCGCATTTGCACTGAAAGGCACATCTTAACACTTGTGCAGCCTGTGGACCCCTGGTTTTACCTGATCAGATTGAAATCTCACCTAAGGCTCCTACAGAGCCATTCCATTCTTTTCCTTATCAAAATGAAGAGACAGAGGAGGGGTGTTCCCTTTGAAACAGTTTGAAGTATATAATTTCCAAAGCCTCTAGAATCTTATATTGAGCTACCGCTAAGGCATTCGAGAGGGATTGTCACATGAGAAGCTCACCTCTGCTCTCTGGTGTGTTGCATCCTGACCCTGAGCACTTTTCTTTCTATTAACACCCCCAAGTTCAAATCTATGTCAAACACTCTTCCTAATAAACTCCAATTCTGCTTCATACTGACTCAATCTGAAATTCTGCTTGCAGTCAAGAACCCTGGCTTCACTTGAGTGCAGGTCTCTGAAAAGAACTCAGGCTGCTACTGGTACCATCCTAGTGCCTTGTCTCCTGCCAGAGTCCCACTGTCTGTGACAAGCATAAGAGTGTAAACAAAACTGAAAAAGGAATAGAGGACTTAATAAGCAGTCACAAATCCCTAGGTTGAGTCCACTGACTTACTGTCCATACACACACACACACACACACACACACACACACACACAAACACACACACACACACACACACACACACACACACACACACACTCACACACATTTCATTCAAAAATCATGAAAACAATGGTGTCATAAGATGGGCAATGAGTCCAGGTGCCCCACTGCCTGAGTTTGCTCCCCAGACCCCACGTAGTGAAAGGACACAATCAACTTTCATAAGTTGTTTTCTGACCTTGCACACACATTCCCACAGGGAGATACAAATAAACAAATAATAAATAAATAAATAAATAAATAAATAAATAAATAAATAAATGTAAAAATTGAGTAACAACAGCAGCAACACGAAAACAAGCCAGATGTGTTGCATACCTGCAATTCCAGAACTCAAGCAGCTGGATTTCCACAAATTTGAGGCCAGCATGGACCACAAGGGATGTTCTATGTCAGCCAAAACCTGGAGCTTTTGTTTTGTTTTGTTTTGTTTTGTTTTTTTAAAAAAAAAAGTTTACTGGATGCCAGAAAATTCCAGAAATCCTTCTGTCTCCATGTACCTCAGAGTTGGAGTTCCAGGCATGGGTAGGGCATTTAGCTTGTGTGGATGGTGGGATCTGAGCTCTAGTCTTCATGATTACACAGCAAGTGCTCTTACCTGCCAAACGATATCACTGGGCCCCCGACACAAAATTCTTGCAGAGTAAGTAAGTGACTTGCATGTAGTGATAACTATAAATGTGCTTAGCATACCATATGTAACCTAATTCTATAACATTGGAGACTGGAATAAGTGTGTAGGGGGGGGTATGAAAAATTCCATAAGCCATTAAAACACTAGTTTTTCAATGATATGAGAAATTCTGTGATATATTATTTTGAATGCCATCTATAAGAGTATACAATATTATCTTCCATTTGTGAAGTCTGTGTGTGTACACGTGTGTATGTGTATGTGTGTTTGTGTGCCTTACAATACTATATTCCTAAATGTTAGTGGTGACTGGAAGATTAAGACTGTGTTAAAAATGACAATACTGGGTGCTGGGCCTCTCTGTAGTCTGTGTTTCTACATTAGCATTTCACAGCAATCTTTCAAAGCCTTCATAATCATGGAGATAGTATACAAAGTATTGAAGGGCTATATCTTTCCCACATAATATTTCATTTTATCTGAAGTGATGGTACCTTAATACAATACAATAAATAAGGATGGTAATGAATTTCAGATTCTGTGAGAGAGCAGAGGAAAAGCATTTCTATTGGGTAGATGATTTTCAAGTGGCATCACCTAGATATCCATCTATTCCGTGCACTTGAGCCCATGAAAAGATTTACATAGAGACTTGGGAATCATCAACATAGCAGTTGATTGTAATTAAATGGTAATTGAAGCCTTAAAAGCTAATGGATTTGTAAGGAAAATTGTGTGGGGAGAGAGGAGACTTTCCTAATACTGAATCAGGAAGAACAGTATTATTAAGAAAATAGATCATGGAAGACCTGCTCTCAATGGCAGACAGAGAAGTGGGGGAGGGGGGAGGGAGGGAGAGAAGGAGGGAGAGGGAGGGAGGGAAAGATTGGTAAAAAAAAAAAAAGAAAAGGAAATCAAAGTAAAGGACACAGGTAATGGGAATTTTTATGAGACAAAACAGGGAGATGGCAAGTGAAAGTGGCCATGGGGACACGTGCGACTGCGACACCAATAAGATGAAAGGGAGAGATGAGACAAAGGAGCATCTTTTCTATTTAGCAACAAGGTCTTCTTCTGGTGACCTTGAAAAAAACCACTTTCAATAATGTGAAGACGGGAGACAACATTTCAGAGGCCTGCAGACTAAGGACAGTTAAATATAGTGGTTTAGATCTATATTTCATCTCTCCTTTCCTAAAATCCCACTGGAAAGAAAAAAAAAAGAATAAAAATGACCTAAACCCACAAAGACAAAGAGAAAGAAACAAATAGATGCCAGCGACTAAGAGATTGTCCACAGATGTTTGGAAGCTAGAAAAGGACAGATGTGGAGTAACCAACAACAGAGCAGAGAAAGCGGGATTGGGAAGCCAACAACATCAAGCTGATTTAGTGACACAAAGTTGAAAGTTTGCATGAAGAATAGCTAGAACCCCGGATCCACTCCAACAGCCTGCCCTTTCCTCAGCCTGGCAGGAGATGTGAGGCTTACTTCGGCAGAATTTTGACATCTTACTAAAAAAGAAAAAAATGTCTGGGAAGAGTCTTTGTCCCTGCTTGGCTCCTACGATGCTGACAACTGTGCTTCCCAGCATGTCCCTCCTCCCCTGCCCCCCCCCCACATGCACACCCCCACTAGAGAGTGCAGGATTCCTTCCTAGGAAAGAGACTCAAAAAGAAAACACCTACAGTACTGACAGTTGAGATCCCACAATAAAAAAACTAGCACTCGGTTTGAGAATTCTACAGTGAAGTTCACCAAGTGATAAATTGCCCCCACCCCCGCACAGCTTCTCAGCACATTTTCAGTGCTAACATTTCAAAGGAAGTCAAAAGTTTACCAGGTCTTCACGGAAGTACAGAAAGTAATGTAATGAGCCTGGCAGAAGAGGAGCTATTCTACAGGTACTTGGGCCTCTCCCTTCAGCTATCAAAGGACTGAAATAAGGAACTGCAAAGACTTATCATTTCCCCAGGAATCTGGGTCCCAAACACAGGAGGCACTTGCCTCCTAGAGTAATATTTCACATAGTTCTGATACCTTAACATATGTATATTTCCTAACTTCCATTTCATCTCTTCTATAACATTATTACACTTGAATAGAAAAGACTGAAATAAACTAAAAAGGTTTCCTAGGTTCAGCTAAAGTGGTAACAAATTAATTTTCATTTATCAACAATTTGTCTCCTAAAGTCTTTTTAAAGGACGCATATTTATGAATCTAAGTACAGATAGCAGAGGAAAAAACTTTGAGAAAACAGAACTTCTAAAGAAACAAGCAAATAGTTCATGTACACAAAATAAGATTAGAATGTTAAGAAAAAAACAAAGATCAAGAAGTCTCTGCTCTGATGAGGGTTAACAGATGCACTGGTCTATGAGCATAGCAATAAATCATTGGGAGTCATTTTAATTCTATCCCATTTAGCACAACAATAGTAAAAGTTTATCTCCAAGGGATTATGACTTATCTAACCACACGTTCTTGACCCCAATTCTTGGCCTCATTAATGATTCCAGTTATGGCTCCTAATCTCAAGAAGCAGGGCTTTAATCAAAACCAGAGTGATTGGTTATAGCCACAGCACTTGTGCCATTAGTGCACTCGGAGGTACATCCTGCCCGCCCAGTCCTTACTGGACCTCCCAGAGTTCACAGTCGGCTGAGATTGATGACACCTTTTCTCCTCTGGTAGTTTATACAGCACTTTCCAACATTTTAGAAATTATCCAGGAGGGATGATGCTTTCAGGCCAGCACCTGCTTCATTTCTCCCTCTTTCATGACTCAAATATGTGGTCTCTTCAGCGATAAATTCTTACCACCATGTTTTTGCCAGGTAACCAGAAGTAATGCCAATAGTCTGTAATGTCCTACAGGCTCTATGAGATTCCCATTGACCTAGTGTGTGTGTGTGTGTGTGTGTGTGTGTGTGTGTGTGTGTGTGTGTGTTATGTATGTATGTATGTATATGTATATGTATATATGCTTCTACAGTAAGTTTCCATATGGTGTTTTCTAACAGTAGATAGCAAGTAACCAACACAGAGGCCCACAATTGGCTAACATGCAAAAAATTATTAGACTACAAACATCATTCCCAAGTGGGATGCTTATATCATATTCCTCTCCTCAAAGCTCATGGATCTTCAAGGAAGTGTAGGCATACAAATTTTAAGAGTCTGAAGTACTGAAGGACTTCAAAGAAACTGTTTTCTGGGCACAACAGGGCTCCTGCACATATGAACTCACAGCAATTATGACATCATGCGTAAGACATGTGTTAGCTTAATACAGACAAAAATCTCAGAATGGAAAAAAGGAATATGGGCATGAAGTCCCACCTCTAGCTGAAGAACTATTTGCATTTGATAGCTGCTGAGAAAGGGCCTGTCAGTTTTCTTTAACCGAGTAACCCCTGTCAATCAACTCCATCTCACTGCAGGCTTTATGTCCAACACTAGCTGGGTAGCACAAACTGTACAGGATGGGTTAGCAAAAAGAACACAACACTGAGTAGCTAAGGAGGTGGAGGTAACTATGAGAAAAGCTGGGGGAAAGGGTGAATATGATCAAGATATAGTGTATGAAATTCTCAAAGCATCAATAGAATATTTTTTAAAGGAAAGTCTCTTGTAAATAAAAATACAAATGCTAAAAGTTTAATTTTAATAGAAAGATAGACGGAAAACTAAGAAAGCCAAGGGTGGCAGTTGGTACCCATAATCTTAGCATTTGGGAGGCTGAGGCAGGAGTACTGCCTTTTGGTGACAGTTTGAGTTAGAGAGTAAGTTCTATGTCAAAAGGGCTAAAATTGAGAGCCTGTCTCAAAGAGACAGGATATTGTATACTTGCTCATGTTTGGAAATGTTTTTCCTGCTCTTTTCCTCTAACAATTTCACCGTCATAGGTCTTGGAGATAAGATTTATTCAAGGTGAGAGGTGTGGGTCTAGTTTCATCCATCTACAGTGGATATCCAGTTTCCCAATCACCATTTTTTTAAAAAAGATTGCTTTTTCACCCCATTATGTACTTTTGGTGTCTTTGTTAAATATCTGGTAGCTGCAACTGTGTGGGTTTATACCTGAATTTTTTATTCTAATTTCATTAATTTATGTTTCTGTTTTGTTAGTCAGGAATCATGTTATTAGTTATTTTAGTTAATATGGCTCTGTAGTACAACTTGACCAGTCACTCAGGAAATAATGTGAACAGTGGATAAATTGAATTGTATAGCAAAGGAAATAGTTAAATGAGTAAAGAGATAGCCAGCAGAATAGGAGAAAACCTTTGCTGGCTTTTATCAGAGGGTTAATATCTAGAATATCTTCAAAACCCACATTTTTTAAAAAAGCTAGCCATATATGGTAGCACACACTTTTGAGTGCTGGAAAGGCAGATTGGTAGATCCCTGAGGCTCATTGTCCAGATAACTTAACCTACTTGATGAATTCTAGGCCAGTGTGAGAACATGTCTCAAAAAACAAAGTGGATAGAGACTGAGGAATGGCTCCTAAGGTTATCCCCTGCTTGCCACATGCACACACACACACACAATTGTGAGTGTGAAAACACATGAAATTCACCTTCATAATACATACATCAAATCCAAAAATAGAAAGATGAAATGCAAGCAACCAATAATCATGAAAAAATGTTCAACTTCACCAGCCATCAAAAAGTGCAAATAAAAACTACACTGGGGCTCTATCTTCCCCATCAGAATGGTAACCACTTAAAAAAATAATAAATTCTGGCCAGGATGTGGATAAAAGAAAACCCTTATATACTAATAGTGGGAATATAAACTAGTAAATTACTGTGGAAATCAATATGGAGGTAACTCAAGAAGTAAAAATAGGTATGACCCAACTAAAACAATCCTGGCTATTTACCCAAAAGATTCCAAGTCACCATAATGTAGACATTATTATACATTAATGTGTATTACAGCACTATTCATAATATCTTCTAGAACCAACCTAACCAACTTATTCTGGTCAGTACATTGTACTCGGTGCTGTGATTCACCCTTGGTTGTGCGAATTTTCTCTATCATAGTTCTGGAAGTCAAATATAGGCATGAAAAAAAAGCAGAAATGGTTGAGCTGATTCAGGTATAGGATTTTGTCAGGGTGATTAGTTAAAGGGCAATGGGAAAGGGGTTTAAGGAAATATAATAGCTGGAGTAATAAATAGAGCTCAAATAAACTTAGAACCAAGTAGAAATAGGTCACTGGTAGGAAATAGGGAAGAATATGACTCAAGACTTAGAGGTCTTAATAAACATGTATTTGAATTAAAAAGAGGTTATGGTTAGAAAAATTGCTGCTTTCATTTATGACTGTGTGATTTTGAGTAGTGATGATGATGGTGGTGATGATGATGATGATGATGTGTGGCCTAGGAAGTGAGTGATGACCTGGATCTGAGTTGGGAGTCTCTGGAGAAGATAACAGAGAAGGAGAATGTCTAGGTAAGCATATTACTTGGGTTAGTTGTCCAAGTGAACTCACTCAAAATGACGACAGTACCAAGAGGAAGGTCATGAGCTTCAAAACAAGTCTTCAATGAATGAGAGGGGAATTATGTAAAGAAGATGATATCCGGACTAACGGTCTCCTGTCGCCCCTTGAATAACTGGTGACTAATTGGGAAATGATTTACTTTACCCTGGGCCAATAGGTAGATTATTAATGATCCATGAGTTCTCTGATACTCTGCAACAAGGTTCATGACATTAACTTTCAAAGGACAAAGAGATTAAATAAAAGCCCAAGAATTACTTCTCTAAGGAATTTATGCAAGGAAAAGCTAAATGCAAACAACAAAAACTGCACATACAGCCATACACATACAGACAACAATAAATGAACTTAATGGGTTTGGGGGAAAAAAGGAAAGAAAGAGAGAGGAGGAAGGAGGGAGAGAGGGAGGGAAAAGGTAAGGAAGGAAGAACAAAAGAAAGAAAGAAACAAAGAAAGAAAGAGAGAGAAAGAGAGAGAGAGAGAGAAAGAAAGAAAGAAAGAAAGAAAGAAAGAAAGAAAGAAAGAAAGAAAGAAAGATCACATGAAGTAGGGAGGAAAAATTAGTGTTGGGGATAGGAGAGGAACTGGAGGCAAGAGAGTGGGGGGGGGTAAAATGGATTTTAAAAAATAAAAACATACATAGGCTTAGGAAAGGCACATCCTATCAGTGTAACCTGGAGATTGTCTTCCCACACACCATGACTATCACAGATTGCTCAAGACCTTGCAGGGAGCTAAAGGCAGAAGGTAGCCCCGTGTTTGGCTATGCATTAAAAGAGCTGGCAGGCAGCAAAGACAGAGAAAGGGGTCCAGAAATCTGCAGGGTAATTTATCACTAAGGCTCAATAATTACCTAGCTGGTAAAAATCTTCAGGTGGCAGCTACTCCACAATGCCTGAAGAGAATTAAGTGACATTATGCCAGCCCCTTTGCACAAGAGCAGGCATTTCAAAAGAACATAAGGAGCACACATACCTCTCAGCAATATTTTTTGCAGACTGCAGAAACCGTGCTTGGTCATTTTCCTTTAGGATATGCTCAGCTTGGTTGATGAGGACTGTTGACCGCTCAAGACACTGGCGGCAATTAGCAACCTGCTGTGCCAACTTTCTCAGTTTCATAACCTGAAGAGAATTGGTAAGAGAAACGATGACATAAAACATACTGCGCTTAATTAAAAACAATAAAAAACAACATGAAGGAGATCCGCCGCAGTGATTCTAAAAATAAGGGCAATTAATATCCCATGACCCCTGAACCAGCTCACCCTGCCACTCAGTCTCTTGTCCAATGTATAACCTAATTACTTGCATTGCAGTCAGCCATCTACCCTGTTATGTACATCCTCTTTGATTTAATAACATTGTTCTGATTGTAAACGCAATACATGTTAATTACAAAAAAACTTAAATACAAATGTAAAAAGCAATTCTACCACCTAGAAATCACCATTGTTTATAGTTTATTGGCAATGTATTTTTGCACATGGTGAACAAAAGTACCTCATTTTTATTTATGAGTAGCTATATTCACATGCATATATTTCACCTATATACCTACCATGATGTATTTTTGGAAACTTCAGTTCATTGCTAGATGCAACCATTCAGTATGGCACAAAATACTGGTCATCAAATGAGGCACCTATAACTTTACACATTGTGCCCATAACATGGGCTTATAATCATTATCATTTACCAGCAGCCTAAATACAAACAGAAGCTGCAGGGAGACTCTCACCTGATGTCTTTGACTCTTACTCTTTAGCTCCCTGTTTAGAAATCTGCCATTCAGCTGGGTGTTGGTGCATGCCTTTAATCCCAGCACTCTGGAGGCAGAGGCAGATCTCTGTGAGTTTGAGTGCAGCCTGGTCTACAAATCGAGTTCCAGGACAGCCAGGGCTATTACACAGAGAAACCCCGACTCAAAAAATAAATACATAAAATAAAAAGAAAACAAAGAAAGAAAGAATGAATTTGCAGTTCTTTGGCTTCCTCTCTATTTCATCTATTATATCTAATAAGCTGAATAAGTTGAATAAGGTCATCTTCTCTCTAGCAATTATTATGCTTTTCCTTTCCATGTATTCTATCATGAGCCTGGTTTACATCTTCCATGACTCCTACCAGAAATCGCTGTATGTCTTCAAGCTTTCCTGGCTTCAGTACCATCATGTTCTGAGCTACCACACATACCTCTACTATTATCAGAATGCATCCTTTAACAAAATCACAATAGTGTCCAACACTTTTTCTAAGTTGGTCACATTTCTTCTGTAAGCCAGACCCATGTTTCTACCATCATTTCTTTGGTTTTTTTACCTTAAAAAAAATATGGGGGAGAAGAAGCTAAAGAGATAGTTCAGTGGTTAAAATTAACAATTTCTTTTGAAGAGCACCCACATGCCAGCACACAACTGGCTATAACTGCAACCCCACGGGATCCAACGACCTCTTCTGGTTTCCAAGGACACTGTATGAGCATGGTACACAGACATACATCCAGGCAAAACACCCATACATACAAAAAAAGCCCCCAAACATGCTAAAGTAAATCACCCAAATCCTAAGTAAATGATCACATGTGTACACACACACACACACACACACACACACACACACACACACAACCAACATCCAGGCCCAGGTATAGAATGTTTGTATCACCCAGAGCTGCTGCCATCATTTTTTTTTTATCAGACACATAGCCAAGGCCAAACATTACTTCTTGATATCTCTTCCTATGACCTCATTTCTTTTTGGTTTTATTATTCCGTTTCAAACTGTAATCATCAGGGATGAACCCTGACCTTTGTGAAAAGTCACTGCACCTTGGCTTCACGGAAGCACCGTGGTTTACCTTTGTCTCTTTGATTTTGACAGCGATCATCTGTTTCCTCTGCTGGATGATCTCTACCAACTCGTCACATTCTTCCATAAGCTTTGCCTCATGCATAGCAGTGTTCACCTGCCAAGAGAGTCCAAAGTATTACACAGTGAGTATCGCCTTTGTCCCCTGCTGGCTCTAAAAGGTGCGGACTGACAGCTCAACATGCACTTCTTCCATACCTCCCTCGATAAGATCCACTCCTAGAAGAAGAGTAGAGATGATGATATTAATGATGCAAGGGCATTGAAGCAGCACAGATAGGAAGCTCTCCAGGCCTCTGGTAGGTCATGATGGTTAATGGAAGGCTGGGCAGAAGGACAGATGAGATGGGGGCATGTTTTTCCCACCGTGCAAATCCCTTTACTCCATCAACCTGTCCTCCTGTGGTTCTTTCAAAAAGAAGGCAAGAAGATTCATGTATCTCAAGGAAAGAAGAGCCTCTTCCACAGGCACAATGATATTAAGATTACAGCGCAAGAACATATTTCTGTCTTAAAAGGTTTTCAGTTTTCTGATTTTAAATATGTGATTTGCAGAGAGGTTTTACATTAAACATATGAATGTGTAGATATTTTTCACATAGTTGTCATAATGTTTTACTCATATTTCTTGGTTTAGAGAAAAAAATTCTATCTAAATACTTTTCCTATTTTGAGATGCTGTCTCTACATCAAAATAGCTCTGCCACAAAGTCAGGATGGAGTTGACTAAAAAGCCACTATTCATTGTCAACTCCATGGACACACTGCTTGACCTCATTTCCTCGACTACTAGTGATACTGGTTGGTACAAAGTCCTCAGGAGGTGCCAAAAAGGATGCAGGAGATCACGGGATTCCCCAGATATAATGTGGAAAGAAGAGACGAGGGGCTAACATCTTTGAATCACAGGACATGCCAAACACTACACAGTAGTTGTTCATGTATTAAAATATCATTATATCATTATAACTTTTTAATATAGAAGCCATTTTCTCACATTGCTTTACAAATGCAGAAACTGAGGCTTTGAGAATTTTAGTAACTTGTTCTGTATCATAATGTTAATTAAGTACCAAAAGCCATATTTCAAATTGAAGTCTGTTAAATGAATCCCTGGGCTGGCTGAGGAGGGCCATCTGCAGGAGCAGCACACGGAACAGTAACCCAGAGAAGAACAATCATCCCAAGAGTCTAGTCAAGGACCACTTGAGCAGAGCTCTAGAAAGCTGAGATATAGACAATGGCTTTCTTGAGAGCATCAAAACCTAAGGAGCTAGCTAGATGTGTTGTAATAGCTGGGGAGGAGGGGCTGGCATTGTCAGTCACTCTCTTCCAAAGATTCCTCTACAAAATCCAATTTCAGCAAAATATCTGCCCCTGGACTCTGTTATCTCCTCTCTCCTTAGGGTCCCTGCTGGATATTTTTAAATGGTTTTATTAATCATTTTAGAATTCGATATAATGTATTTTGATTGTATTCACCCTTAACTACTTCACTTAATTCCTCTCAGATCCACCTCTACCCTCCTCAACTCCTGTTCTCGCTTCTAAAACTTAAAAAAAAATCCATTGAGTCCAATTTGTGCTGCTTGTATACTCCTGGGTGTGGAGCCATCCACTGGAGCACGGTCAACCTACCACCAGTTTCATCTTTATGAAAAAGTCACTCTTCCTTTCTGAGAAGCCATTAACTGTACATCATTCCTCAGTTCCTGCTATATACGTTTCTATTTCTTCCATAAAGATTTTTTTAAATAAATTACATGCATGTTTTTCCTTCATGTATATATGTGTAGCATGAGTGTGCCTGATGCTTTCAGAGATTAGAAGACAATGTCAGTTCCTCTGGTACCAGAGTTATGGATGGTTGTGAGCCACCATATAGCATATGGTGACTGAAGCGAGTTCTCTGCAGTGAAGACAGTGCTCTTAACCACTGAACTATCTATCCAGCCCCAATTTATATTTATCTAACCAAAATGTTTACTACATAATGGCAGTCTTAATTTTCTTTATTATTCCTTTGGGGAGGGGAATGCAATGATGACAGCTTTTATTTATTCTAAATGAACAGTTCCTCTGGCCCTTCTCCATGGTTGTTTTGTCTCAGACTCCTTTCCCTTTCCCTAAGTTAGCTCTACTTTCCCAAAGTAGACATCTTATCGTCTCAAGGAACTCTCATTCCTCTGAGAATAAGAGATCTACCTAGCTCTCCCAGGATCATTGCTTAGAGATCTGGAAACACAGACATTTTCTGTTAGATTTCTTTTTCAGGCAGCTGCTGGTATAGCAGAGAATGGCCCCGTGCCTTGTTACTTGTTATTTAGTCTTTGGGCTAACCTTTGCAGAACACTCATGGTATGCCAGGCACCAGTGTCATCGATTATATTTATCACCTTTCAATCCCCCGATCTCTTATGAAAGGTATCAGTATTTCCATTCAACAGATAAGAAAACACGAGCCCAGAAAGATTAAGTGACTTGTTGAAGCCTACACAATTAAGAGTGATAGAGACAAGACTAGCTCCAGAGGGTTCCGCTCAGAAGGTGCATTTTTAACAATTACACATCCTTCCTCTGAGGTCCACTAGAACAACACCTGTGCTTGGTTTCTAATAATCACCATCCCTTTTGTACTACCCATCTTTATTCTGACATCCTTTTTTCTTTAATCATTTTAGATGTCTTATTGTTTCCCTGAAATGCCATGAATTTGCTTGTGCGATCCTTTTTCCTGAGATTATCCTTTTATTTGGCAGGGCATGTCCTCATTGATCGAGCAAACTTCTATCTATCTTCCAAGGCAAACTCTGCAATCATCCCTTCTTTACCTTTTCCTCATCAGTAACTATACAATCAGCCACTCTCCTACTTACATCTACATAACACTTTCCATATAATTCAGTAATATTGCTTGCTATTTCCTATCACTGTAATTGTACTAGGGAGTCTTTCCCACTTAAACAGGAAGTCTGGAGGCAAAGATTATGCTTTGTCTATCTCCAGACTAGCAAATGATGCATCCTAGACATTATGTCAGTATCTGTTGGAAAGAACTGAATGATAATCCTAAAAAAGGCAACTTCTACTGCTCATTTGATATGTCCAATTGTTTCTCTGTGTGAGTATAAATTCTGTATGATATCTAATAATGAAATTATTTTTCCTTCATGTCTACTATCCACTTCCCATTTACTCACTTTTATCAACAATGTTATTACAGTCCATTGGATTTTGTAACTATTTGGAAAAAAAGCTTTTTCTTTATTTTTGATATTTTAATACAATTACATAATTTCCTCCTTCCCTTTGCTTCCCTCCTACCTCTCTCATACATTCACTCCCTACTTGCCTTCAAATCCATGGCCTCTTTGTTCATTGTTCTTTTTTTTTTCTAAGACAGGGTTTCTCTTGTGTAGCCCTGGCTGTCCATGAACTCAGAAAGCCACCTGCCTCTGCCTCCCAAGTGCTGAGATTAAAGGTGTGCACCACCGCCCACCCAGCTCATTAATTGTTGTTACATACTGGAGTGTGTGTGTGTGTGTGTGTGTGTGTGTGTGTGTGTATTCCTAAATCCGATATGCTCAATCAGTATTTTATTTTCAGGGCTGACAATTTGGTATTAGACAAGCAACTGATGTGTTCTTCCTGGGAAAGACTGTTTCTCCCAATCTTAGAGTTCCTTAGTTGCCTGTACTTCTTTGTGTAGGGTTGAGGCCTCATAGTCTTCTCTCTCATCTACTCTGGGGAGTCATGTTGGTAAGACTTTACGTGGCATCTGAGATTACTAGAAACAGTCTTGCAGCAAGCATGTCCCTAATAGTCCATGTAAATTCTCAACAGTAACAGTCCCAAAGCCCTTCTTCTTCTTCTTCTTCTTCTTCTTCTTCTTCTTCTTCTTCTTCTTCTTCTTCTTCTTCTTCTTCTTCTTCTTCTTCTTCTTTTTGTTTGTTTTTTGAGACAGGGTTTCTCTGTATAGCTCTGGCTGTCCTGGAACTCACTCTGTAGACCACGCTGGCCTCAAACTCAGAAATCTGCCTGCCTCTGCCTCCCAAGTGCTGGGATTAAAGGTGTGTGCCACCACTCCCAGCTCCAAAGCCCTTCTTTATTGCCATTTGGACCTCCCTAAAGTTCCTCTAGTAATAAAATGAGGATCTGAGCCCAGCTGCCAATACATTGATTCCTTTATGACCCTTTGCACATTTTTCAAAAGGCCTCTTTTACAGAATTCTCTGTTCTCAAAACAATTCTTTCGCCAGGCAGGCCCATAACTCTTTCTTTGCCTTCTTCATCAAAGATTTATTAAGCATCGTTTTGTAAGATGCATTATGCTAGGCCTTGTCTTCAAACACTTAGCGATCTAGATGAGGAAGGATGGTGTGTGTGTGTGTGTGTGTGTGTGTGTGTGAGAGAGAGAGAGAGAGAGAGAGAGAGAGAGAGAGAGAGAGAGAGAAATGAGAAATGAATCAAGGTAGCATAAGATAACTACCAACTGATTCACGTCAACTCTAAGCAAAGAAACTGAAAGAAAATAGGGCTAGCTCAGTGAGCAAGTGGGAAACATGCCAGAATGAGATGAGCCTTGCATTAAACATTAAAGAAAGGAGTTGGAGATTTCAATGTTAAGAAGGAAGAAATTTAAAATCAAACAAGGTCTGAATGAGATTCCATGTCAAGAACTTTATTCTTTATGATATTCTTGAAAATATATTTTTTTAAGGCTTACATTTTTATGTGCGCGTATGTGCCTGTGTCTGTGCGTGCACACTGGTGGGACACACATGGAGGCCGGAAGCGAATGGAGGAGCCTCTGGAGCGGGTGTGCCAGGTGGGTCTGAGCTTTCTGACATGAATGCTTTGGAACTAAACTCCAGTCTTCTGAAAGGGAAATAAGCTATCCTAACCACTGAGGCATCTCTCCATCAAATATTCTTAAAGGGAAGGGTAAGTAAGGTAATGGATATCCTCACTTAACTTTTTTTAATGAAGAAGAAGAAGTAGCATCGGGCCAGACGGGCTAACAACAAACTTAAGGGTGATTTAGGAAGTTGTTAGGATGTGAACCAGACAAGCCAAACATGAGAAACCATCTCATGATGGTTAGTGTTCATTGTGACTGTGTTTAGAATCACCAAGGAAACAGTGCTCTCCTCGTGTCTATGAGAGTGTGTCTAGAAAGCTTAGCTAAGGAAGGAAAACTCACCCTGAGTGTGGTCTGGACTCTTATACTGAATTACAGAACACAGTGGGCTGCTTCTTGACTGAAGACAGTCTGAGCAGCCGTGCCTTTCGTGCTGCCCTTCCCTCTCTCCAACCACCAACCCCAATCCATCAACCTTCCTATACTTAAATAGCTTTTTCCAGGTATGTTGTCACAGTAATGAAAAACATAACTAATATACTCTTTGCTCAAAAATCTTCAATTAAACAACAAGCTCCCCAAGAAGAGATTTTCCACTGTGTTGTTCCTTCCACTGTGCCTGGCACAATGCCTTATACAAAATGATTACTTAGAGGACATTTGCTGATAGAATTGGCCTAGTAATACACGTACACATATATGTATGTATGTATGTATGTATGTATGTATGTATGCCATAGTAAATATATTTTGTTGAGAAATTTAGGTTGACTTATGGAACCTAGGATGGAGAAGGATTGGGAGCCATTGCATTATAAAAAAAAAACCCAAACACAACTAGCAGAGCAGAAAGTTGGCTGAAGAGGCAAAATTCCAAATCAAGGCTAAAGCAATGACATTAAAATGTTTCCATGTCAAGAAGCAGTCCAGAAGAGCAAAGTCTTGAAATGTTTTCTGAACAGGAAAAACTCCAGGGAAAATCTGTCTTCATGATGTGAATAAAACAACTCAAATTGCTTGGAAGGCATTTGAAAGGCCAGTGTTTTGTTTGCAGTTTTATTTGAATATACAGTAAGGTTATTTCAGTTACATTTTAACCCCTGGTTTAAAATAAGTCAGGTTGTCTCATTAACTGTCTTTGGCAGATATGTCGGTCTGTGGAAGATTCCAGTTTTTTATTTGAATTTTGTTCAGAGTTAGTGGGCTTGGCTAAATGATTTTATGTAAATTTAAACTAAATTTTATCTATAAGAATGTATCCTCCTTGAGGATACCAGTGAAGTACTTCTGCAAAGCTGTTTGTGTAAATTTACCTACCTCAAAGAACCTTTGTGGAGCATTCTATGATACTGAAGATAAAGTATCTTAGCCTCACTCTTTCAAAGACTAAGTAAGTACTAGGTACCCAGGCCGCCCTGGCAAGTTCCCAGGTCTTATTGATTCCATGTTGTTTAATTTTCTTCTCAATCGCAGCAAGAACTTGACTTGCATATTGTTTTCCAACTGTGCACCGCTCCTCTTTTTTGAGTGGTGAGGATTAAACCTAAGGCCTCATAGGTGCTAAGCAAACACTCTACTGCTGAGAATGCCCCAGCTCCAAGACTAATTGTAAAGTAAGGTCTGCTCTTGTCAACCCTTCCCTAGTACAAATTCTCAGGTCTTTTGTTGAGAGGATTTTTACGGATAGTCACTGCAAATAAACCAATACACAGGGTATTCACAAATGTCATAGGTTACAAAGATCTTTTTAAAGTAAATAGTTATTTTGCCAAGTGCTTAAAACCTGTATTGGAATATAAGTGGCCTAGACCCTTAGCTCCTTTCAGAGATGTTGTATTAACTGCTTTCCTTAGTGTTCCTGCCATACACTTGACAAAAGCAACTTAAAGGAAGGAAGAGCTTACTTTGGCTCACAGTTCCGGTGTACAGCACTGCGGGGGTGGGGCTGACAGCAGGTAGACCTTGAGACAGCTAGTTACATTCAGTGGACAATGGGAAACCAGGAATGGTAAGTGCTGGTGCTCAGCGGGTGTTCTGCTTTTTTATTTGCTCTAAGACTCCACATAGATCCCTCCCACAGATAGAGTGGATCTTCTCACTATAATAAACTCAATCTAGATAATCCCTCCCAGGCATACCCAGAGGCTTATCTCCTTGATGTGTCTAAACCCTCTCAACTGATGATCAATAAGCCATTGCATATGCATTGGACAAATTTAAGGGGAAATCTCTCGGATGCTCATTCTCCAAGTCTTTTGCTTTATTCCCATGTTTAAAGTGCCTCTGCCTTCTCTCTACCTCTGTGAGAAATGTCTTTACCCACACCTCCCTCTTCATCCTCACATCATCCATCCTACAGAGAGGAGTGCAGGAGTTCAGAAGGCACTAAGAATTCTGGTTCAGGTGGAACGATACCTATTTACTGATAAATTTTCCCAGATACCCAGACTGCTTTCTGGCTCTTCCATCTCAGTATCCTCCACTCGACAAGTCAATGCCGACTAATAAATGGCCTCCTCAAATAGATCACCACCTTCCACCTAGACATTTCTAAAATCCCAGCATTAACGATTACTTGGAGAACATTTTATTTCAGAAAACAGCGAGTGCCTGCCATTTAGAAGGAGTGGAATATAATGATGAAAAACACAGCTTCTGCCTTCCAGGCACTTAATGTTTAGTACAAAGAATGAAGTGTGAACACAACTAATCATAATTTAAAGACCGCTCGAGTAATATCATGAAATACATCAAAGCCCTGTGAGAACATACCAGGAAGCCTCTAATTTTTTGCAAGTCGATAATCACAGAAGATCATACAATGTCTTCTGTAGCTGATCTGGCTTAGGTAAATATGCAACAGTTGGGCATGAAGAAGTGGGGTTAAAGGGAGAGCAGCCCAGGCAGAGAATGATCTGAAGAAAGCATGTAAGGCATAGGGAGGAGCGGTAGAGGATGGACCTGGTGACACAGATCAGACTGCACGGGCAATGGAGTGAAGTAAGCTTGGAAGCAGCAATGCAGGGACTGGGAGGCGGTCTAGCTTGGTGGGTAAACTGCTTTTACATAAGCATGAGGACCAGAGTTCAGATCCCCAACATACATGCAAAAAGTACACATAAGCACCTGTGACCCCAATACAGCAGGCACACACACATGCATACACACACACACACACACACACACACACACACACAAAGTGTTTTTAAAAGATTTCAAATTGGGCAAAGTGGCTTGCACCTACACTTGCAGCTCTCAAGAGGCTGAGGCAGGAGGTTTCCGAAATCAAGGCCACGACAGATAAAGCAAAACAAGTGCTTTATTAAAGAAAGAAATGGAACCGGGCAAATGATTTTGCAGGTAAAGTGCCTGCCACGCAAGGATGTGGACTGAAGTTTAGATCCCTAGGACATGCGTAAAAAGCCATGCATGGTGGTGGGTACTTTCAGGGATAGTGTTGAGGAAAAACAAGAAACATGAAGCTGCCTGGATCTCACTGGCTTGCTAATCCTGCTGAACTGATAAATTCTGGAGTCAGTGAGAGACCCTGTTAAAAAAATAATGCAGGGAGGAGTAGAGGGAGACACCCAAGACCAGCCTCTTGCTCTCCCCACGTGTGTACATACATGTACATATACACTACACGCTTATACACACAAAAAAAAAGCCATGAAGGTTGAAGATATGCTATGGAAATATGTGCTGCCATTTTGAATCAGGATTGTGGTGTTAGAATAACACCCAAAGCATACAGGGAGAGAAAACAAGCACGGGACCCAAAGAAGTAGGAGAGGACATGGCCAATTCCCCATTTGCTGTTTACTGTTAGTGTTCTGTTCCTTCATCTCACACTCCATAACATCAGACAAAAGAGCCTGAGTTGCAAGTCATTCCCGTGCAGTTGCTTTCTGTGCAAGGGAGATGAGAGGGGAAAGTGAGAGGTAAATTGGACAGCTGATGAATTGCCAAGAAGCTGTTATGAACAGCTTTGCCATCTTACGAAGCTGCAAAACATTACTGCTTTTTACAATGATGCCTTCAAGGAAATGCAATATTTGCGAAGCAGACCTACTACTGACCGTGGTAGCATCAAAGCTAAGGTGTTAAGCCAGATCACACTTTAAGGACATATATACCCATCCCCCATGGTCAGCACCAGCACCTCCCTCAGACAGCGGCTAGGTTCAAAGGAATAAAGGGAAGAGAAATCTTTTATGTTGTTTTCAAAATGCCACAACATTTCAAAGACAGTAGTGAAGATTTACATAAAAGTAACTAAAGGAAGCAAGACTTTCTCCAATATGCCTGATCTGTTCCTTTAGATTTGGGAAAAGGTGTCCAGCGTAAGAACTAGGAAATATATGAAGCTATTAATATGATTTTTAGCTCCCTATACTTGGGGGAACTGCAACCTAGGAGGGAAGCAAAGGTTACTTGGGCAAGCTTAAGCAATTTTAACAGCCTCAGGTCCTAAGATTTTTTTTTTAATTTGGCAAGGAAGGGACATGAGACATTAGGACATGGATGAGAAACAGCTGTTGAAGCCAGGCAAGTGGGGAAATGGGAGCTAAGCCACACCCAGTGGTGTAAAAATGCTAATGAGGTGAGCACCAGGCAGATATTGACTAAGAGACAAATTTCCTGTCAGCTTATGGGACAGATACACAATACTTAACACTTTCTGCTGCTTATCACTTTTCTAATTACTTCATGTATTCTAGCTGCTTTAGTTAACCTACTAGCCCTCTGCCGAAGGCACAATCATTATTCTTTCTGAAAAAGAAATTGGGAAGCACAGAGCTTGTAGGAATTTGTACAAGGTCATATGGCTAGAGTCAAAACTGGGATTTTAAACTAGGCAGCCTATACATGTCTGATTTTAACCACTGTGTGTGTGTGTGTGTGTGTGTGTGTGTGTGTGCATGTGTGCATGTTTATGCATGTGTGACTGTGCATGTGCATATATGTGTGTGTAAGTGATATACAGAGACAGAGAAAACAGATTTTTCTACCTCTTAGTGATTTCTCTCAAGATAACCACATATTTTAGAATTAATTTCTGGAAACCATGTATTTTTCTTAGTTTCATAGAAAAATACAATACATAATGTAACATATGTAGAAAATGTAAATGATGTACACACATCTGTACATGAACATAAATATTCCAAGCTATTTTACCCTTGCCTAGCTACTAAAAATCTTGATAATAAAGAGATGCTCCAGTTTGCTCCACATACTTGTCTTTGTGTTTTGTTTTGTTTTGTTTTGTTTTGTTTTTCTAGACAGGGTTTCTCTGTGTAGTCCTGGCTGTCCTGGAACTCACTCTGTAGACCAGGCTGGCCTCGAACTCAGAAATCCTCCTGCCTCTGCCTCCCGAGTGCTGGGATTACAGGCGTGCGCCACCATGCCCGGCTTCCACATACTTGTCTTAGGAATGGCTTTTCTAGAATAATTCACTATGGCAATTTCTGTGCTGGGTTTGGAGAACTTTCTCTCCAGGAATCAAACCATCAAACCTTTGTAGCCTTCAGGTTAGCTACTGTCTCCCTCAATACGCCCCCCTTTAAAAACTTATTTATTTTACAACCCTACCCCAGCTTCCCCTCCCTTTTCTCTTCCTGCCAATCTTCCCCATGCCCACCCTCTCCCCTGCCCACCCACTCCTCCTCTGTTGCCCTTAAGAAAAGGTCAGGCCTCGCATGGATGTCAACCAGCCATGGTATATCAAGTTGCAGGAAGGCTAGGTACGTCCTCTCCTATTAATGCCACATGAGGCAAATTAGTAGAAGGAGAGTCATAAAGGCAGTTAGCAGAGTCAGAGCCAGCTCCTGTTCCCACTGTTAGAGGAGTCCCACATGAAGACCAAGCTACACCAACCACTATTACACACGTGCAGAGGGCCTAGGTCAGCCCCATGCAGACTTCCTGGGTGGCAGTTCGGTCTCTGTGAGCCCAGGTTAGTTGATTCTGTAGGCCATGTTCTTGTGTGTCCTTGACCCCATTGGCTCTGATACTCTTTCCTCCCCCTCTTCGGCAGGATTTCTCAAGCTCCACCGAATGTTTGGCTGTAGGCCACTGTGTCTGTTTCCATCAGTGTGCCCTTTTATACAAGGCAATTGCTCAGGACATGAAAGGAAAGAGTAGGAAAGGTATGACCTAGGTTTTGCATCTAGTGTTTTGTGTATGTACACAATTAAGTTTTCTTTGTGAAATGAGGTAGAGACCTACTTTAAAACAAAAAAACAAAACAAAACAAAAATAATCCCCTCAGAGGCCACCTCCTGTAGCCAGGCAGGAACCCCAATGGAGCTATAGGAACACTAACCCACCCACAAAACTTTCAAACACAAATTTATCCTATCTACAAGAAATGCAGGGATGGGGGATGGAGCAGAGACTGTAGAAATGGCCAACCAATAACCGGTCCAACTTGACACCCATCCCATGAGTAAGCACCAATCCCTAACACTATTAATCATACTCTGTTGTGCTTGCAGACAGGAGTCTAACATGGCTGTCCTCTGAGAGGCTCCACCCAGCAGCTGACTCAGACAGATACAGATACCCACAGCCAAACAGTGGGTGGAGCTTGGGGGCTCTTATGGAAGAACAGGAGGAAGGATTGTGGGCCCCAAGGGGGATTGGAACACCACAGGAAGACCAACAGAGTCAACTAACCTGGACCCTTGGGGCTCTCAGAGTCTGAACCATCAACCAAAGAGCATACATGGACTGGGCCCATGTCTCCCTGCTCATATGCAGCAGATGTGCAGCTTGGTCTTCACATAGGTCCCAAACTGGAACAGGGAGTGTGTGTGTGGGGGGGGGGGACTGTCCCAAAAGCTGTTGCCTGTCCATGGGATATGTTCTTCTAGGCAGGATGCCATGTTTTGTCTCATATGTGCCTAGCCACACAGACACTTGATGCACCAGGGTGGCGGGGAGCTATAACAAGTGTGAGCCCATGGGCTCAGAGAAGAAGGGAAGGGGAATGGGGACGGATCGTGGGAGGGGTAATTGGGATGGAGGCACTGAGCAGGATGTAAAAGTGAATAAGTAAGATAGATAGATAGATAGATAGATAGATAGATACATGCATACATACATGCATACATACCATACCATACCATGCCATACCATCAGAACTATAGACAGATTAGATTTGAAATAGATAGATAGATACATATATACATACATACATACCATACCATACCATCAGAACTATAGACAGATTAGATTTGAAATAGATAGATAGATAGATAGATACATACATACATACATACATACATACATACCATACCGTACCGTACCATACCATACCATACCATCAGAACTATGGACAGATTAGATTTGAAAAAGACTGAAAAAAAACCCATAGATTTCCACCTCATCACTTTATTGCTAAATTGTGAGTTCTGAAAAGAGGACGGAGTCATCCAACATTGTATTCCCACTCTGGAGCTATGTTTGGACTGCTCATCTAGTGTTATTTCACCTCACTACTGTTCTACTACACAGTAATTGATTACAAACCCACACGGAGATATATGTCTCTAATTCGTACCTCTATGCAGTTACTTTACAAATATGAACATTCATGCAAGCGTGCACACACAACTAATATGAACTACTATACTAGCCCCCAAACTGGAAACAACTGAAATATTTCCTGCTGACAGCAAGGATAAGCAAACAATGGAACATTCATATAACAGAATACCTTCCCAACCATATAAAATCATAGAATAAAACTATTAATACAGGTTGAAACAGAATACCCTCCCAACCATATAAAATCATAGAATAAAACTATTGATAAAAGTTGAGTGGATTATAGAGGCATTATGAATGACACAGAAAATCATAATATTTTGAATAGTGTATGATTCCATTTACAAAACATTGCAGAAATGACAAAATTATAATGATGAACAGACCAGTGGCTGTAAGGAAGACAGATGTGACTATACTACAAATTGGTAGCACATGCAGTTGAACAAACAACTCAGTTGTTAAGAGCATTGGCTGCTCTTGTAAAAGGCCCAGGTTTAGTTTCCACTATGCACATTCAATGATTCACAACCATCTGTAATGTCAGGTCTAGGGGTTCCAACAGTCTCTTCTGGCCTCCATGAGTCAGTGCATAGACATGCATGGAGGCAAAACATCATACACATAAAATAAAAACAAATACGTCAATCTACTTTTAAAAAGGAGGTAGCACATGTAAGTTTGGAGGGGCAAAACAAAATGATACTGACTTAATTATGGTAGTGATCATGAGAATATATATACATATGACAAAATAAACACATGCTTCCCCAAGTAAAAATATAAACAACAACAACAACAAGAAACCCTCTAGAGTTCCTATAAGGTTTTAGCCATGCCTGGGAAGACATTTCTGTAGTTTTCTGAAACTCTAGCAATTAAAAATATTTGGTAAAATAGTTGAATCCAATATAATCTCAATTTCTCTTCCTCTATGTCTCTTTCTCTGCCTCTCCCTCCACACATATATCATTCTGCATCCTTCTTTATTTTTATACCAGTCATAATTCTTAATAAGAATATTCTTTTAAATGTTGTGCCCCTCAACTTGGATACAAGATCCTTAAGGGTGGGAACATTGTTTTGTTCACAACTGAATCCATAACAGTTAGTCTAGTGTCTGACATATTGTAGGTAAGCTGATGAATCAGACAATGAATATGATTGTGCTGACCCTGAAATCAAGATATAATGAAAAAGCCTATACAGATAGTTTTTCACATATGTAAGTTCCATACCTATGGATTTAATCAACTTCATATTTGAAATATCTGAAGAAATTAGCATCTGTATTGAATATGTATAGATATTTGATCTTATTCCCAAGCAATATAGTACACTAACTATTTATATAGCATCTACACTGTGCTATTATAAGTAATCTACAAATATTTAAAGTACATACAAGGATATAGTTAGATTGTATGCAAATGATAAATCCTGCTATGCCAGGGACTTGAGCATCTGAGGATTTTGGTATCTGGGCCAATCCTCCATGAATACTGAGAGAGAATTGTGTTGTCTTACATTCCTTCATTACATGAGACAAATAGCTCTTACACTTTCTTTTTACAAGATTGCTCAAAATTGTTTTCTTTGATATGTTTTGTCATCTCAATATTGTTTACTGAAATAAGAAAACCAGAGAAATGTCTAAATAACAACATAGGTTCTAGGAGACCACATATTTTAAATACTTCCTTTCTTTTTTTTATTCTTTTTTTAAAATTTTCTATATTCTTTGTTTATATTCCAAAGGCTTTCCCCTTTCCTAGTTCCCCCCCACCATACGTCCCATAAGTCCTCTCCCCCCCGCAACTATTCACCAATCACCCCCCCCACCATTTCTCTGTTCTGGATCTACAAAACTGGATCCAATCTTTTTTTTTTTTTCATCTTTTAGAGGAAGCCTCTTTTTTTTATTTTCTATATTCTTTGTTTACATTCCAAAGGCTTACCCCTTTCCCAGTTCCCCCCCACATACGTCCCATAAGTCCCCCCCCAATTATTCCCCAATGATCCCCCCACACCATTTCTCTGTTCTGGATCTATAAAATGATCCAATCTTTTCAGGCCCAGGGTCCTCTCCTTTCTTCTTCTTGAGAATCATTTGACTTGCTAATTGTGCCTTGAAAATTTAGGGCTTCTGGGCTCATTAATATCCACTTATCAGTGATTGCATTTCTTGTGTATTCTTTTGTGATTGGGTTAACTCGCTTAGGATAATATTTTCCAGATCTAACCATTTGCCTAAAAATTGCATGAATTCATTATTTTTAATTGCTGAGTAGTATTCCATTATATAAATATACCACATTTTCTGTATCTATTCCTCCTTTGAGGGATATCTGGGCTCCTTCCAACTTCTGGCTATTATAAACAAGGCTGCTATGAACATTGTGGAGCATGTGTCCTTATTGTATGCAGGGGAATCCTCTGGGTATATGCCCAGGAGTGGTATGCCAGGGTCCTCTAGAAGTGACATGCCCAATTTTCTGAGGAACCGCAAAACTGATTTCCAGAGCGGTTTTAACATTTTGCAATCCCACCAACAGTGGAGGAGTGTTCCTCTTTCTCTACATCCTCGCCAGCACCTGTTGTCTCTTGAGTTTTTAATCTTAGCCATTCTGACTGGTGTGAGGTAGAATCTCAGGGTTGTTTTGATTTGCATTTCCCTGATGACTAATGATGTTGAACATCTCTTAAGGTGTTTCTCGGCCATTCGAATTTCTTCTGGTGAAAATTCTTTGTTTAGCTCTGTACCCAAATCAATTTTTCACAGATCTAGAAAGAGCAATTCTCAAATTCATCTGGAGCAACAAAAAACCCAGGATAGCTAAAACTATTCTCAACAATAAAAGGACTTCTGGGGGAATCAATATCCCTGACCTCAAGCAGTACTACAGAGCAACTGTGTTAAAAACTGCATGGTATTGGTACAGCAACAGGCAAGTAGATCAATGGAATAGGATTGAAGACCCAGAAATGAACCCACAGACTTATGGTCACTTGATATTTGATAAAGGAGCCACAACCATCCAGTAGAAAAAAGATAGCCTTTTCAACAAATGGTGCTGGTTCAAGTGGAGGTCAACATGCAGAAGAATGCGAATCGACCCATTCTTATCTCCTTGTACTAAGATCAACTCCAAGTGGATCAAGGACCTCCACATAAAACCAGACACACTAAAACTATTAGAAAAGAAACTTGGGAAGACCCTGGAGGACATGGGCACAGGGGGAAAGTTCCTGAACAGAACACCAATAGCTTATGCTCTAAGATCAAGAATTGACAAATGGGACCTCTTAAAATTACAATTCTGTAAGGCAAAGGACACTGTCAGAAGGATAAAACAGCAACCAACAAAGTGGGAAAAAAATCTTCACCAACCCCACATCCGACAGAGGGCTAATATCCAATATATACAAAGAACTCAAGAAGTTAGACCCCAAAGAACCAAATAACCCTATCAAAAAATACTTTCTTTCTTACTGTTGAAAGAAAAAAATTACCTTACCAGGGTAATTGGCTCATCCTATTGGGGCATTAAAAACTGTAGTTCTAAAACCTAGCCACCAGGGGGTACTGTTTACTTAATTACCAATTTATTAATAGTGCTAGTACCAAGCCATGTGCTGGGTATAAAAAGAAGAAGGAGGAGGAGGAGGAGGAGGAGGAGGAGGAGGAGGAGGAGGAGGAGGAGGAGGAGGAAAGAGGAAGAAGAAGAAGAAGAAGAAGAAGAGGAGGAGGAGGAGGAGGAGGAGGAGGAGGAGGAGGGAGGAGGAGGAGGAGGAGGAGGAGGAGGTGGAGGAGGAGGAGGAGGAGGAGGAAGAAGAAGAAGAAGAAGAAGAAGAAGAAGAAGAAGAAGAAGAAGAAGAAGAAGAAGAAGGATACGAAGGAGAAGGAGGAGGAGGAGGAGGAGAAGAAGAAGGAGAAGGAGAAGGAGAAGGAGAAGAAGTAGTTTATATACCTCATTTTATTTATCTGATTTTCAGTTGATGGACATCTAGGTTGTTTCCAGATTCTGGCAATTATGAATAAAGCCACTATGAACATAGATGAGCAAGTGTCCTTACAGTAGGAGGGAGCATCCATTTAGTAGATGCCCAAAAGTAGTATAGGTGGAACTTGAGGTAGATTCTCAATTTTCTGTGGAAGAACCATATTAATCCCCATTGTGGCTGTACAAGCTTGCACTCACACCAGCAATGAGAACATGTTTCCCTTGCTCTACATTCTTGACAGAAAAAGCTGTCACTTGTGTTATTTACGTTAGCTGTTCTGACAGGTTTAAGATGGAATCTCAAAGTAGTTTTGGTTTGCATTTCCCTGACGGCTAAGGATGTTGAACACTTCTTTAAGTGATTCTCAGCCATTTGAGATTTATCTGTTAAGAATTCTCTGTTTAGATTTGCATTTCCCTAATGATTAATGATGTTGAACATTTCTCAAGGTGCTTCTCAGCCATTCCAAATTCTTCAGGTGAAAATTCTTTGTTTAGCTCCATACCCCATTTTTTAATAGGGTTATTTCACCTCCCACCAGTCAGAATGGTTAAGATTAAAAACTCAGGAGACAGCAGGTATTGGAGAGGATATGGAGAAAGAGGAACACTCCTCTGCTGGTAGGACTGCAAGTTGGTACAACCACTCTGGAAATCAGTCTGGCGGTTCCTCAGAAAACTTGGGCATGACACTTCCAGAGGATCCTGCTATACCACCTGGGCATATACCCAGAGGATTCCCTGACATGCAATAAGGACACGTGCTCCACTATGTTCATAGCAGCCTTATTTATAATAGCCAGAAGCTGGAAAGAACCCAGATGGAGGAATGAATACAGAAAATGTGGTATATTTACAATGGAATACTACTCAGCAATTAAAAACAATGAATTCATGAAATTTTTAGGCAAATGGTTGGAACTAGAAAATATCATCCTAAGTGAGGTAACCCAATCACAAAAGAACACACATGGTATGCACTCACTGATAAGTGGATATTAGCCCAGAAGCTCTGAATACCCAAGACAAAATTCACATATCAAATCATTCCAAAGCAGAAGGAAGGAGAGGGCCCTGGTCCTGTAAAGACTTGATGCAGCATTGTAGGGGATTTCCAGGACAGAGAAGTGGGAGGGGGTTGATTGGGGAATGGGCAGAGGGAAGAGGACATATGGGACTTAGGGGGAGGGGGGTACTGGGAAAGGGGAAATCATTTGGAATGTAAACAAAGAATATAGAAAATAAGAAAAAAGAATTCTGTTTAGATGTATACCATATTTTTAAATTAGATCATTTGTTTTTTTTATATCTAGTTTCTTTAGTTCTTTATATATTTTAGATATTAGCCTTCAATCAGAGTTGGTAAAAAAAAACTTTTTCCACATTCACACAATGGAATGTTACTTAGCATTTTAAAGAATGACATCATGAAATTTGCAGGCAAATGGATGCAACTAGAAAAAAAATCATCCCAAGTGACGTAACCCAGAAAGACAAACATGGTATGTATTCACTTATAAGTGGATATTAGCTATAAAGCAAAGGATAATCATATTACAACCCACAAACACGAAGAGTTTAAGTAATAAGCAGGCTTAAAGAGAGATCTCCCTGAGGGAAATAAAATGGATTTTGCTGGTGAATTGAGTGCTAGTAGGGATGGAAATAGGAGGGATCAATTTGGGGGAGATATGGAGGGATAAAGTATGGGGAAAGATGACTAGAATTGGAGGGAGTGTGGGGGGGCAGCAATGTGGAAACCTAGTGCAGTGGAAACTCCCTGGAATCTATGAAGGTGACCCTAGTGAATACTCCTAGTAATGGGGATATGGACCCTGAGCTTGAACTGGCCACCTTCTGTAACCAGGTGAGGTTTCCAAGTGGCTGGGTAGGACACCAACCCAGCCACAAAACCTCCCACGTACAAACTGTCCTGCCTGCAAGATGTGCTGGGCAATGGTGGTACAGAACCTGTAGGAGTGGCCAAACCAATGACTGGTCTAATTGGAGGACACACCATGAGAGGGAAGCTATACTGGACAATGCCTGGATAATCAGGAACTGGAGGCTGAGTATCCCAGAAACCTAGGGTAAAACAAAACATGGCCAAAAAAAAAATAGGTAATGATTCCTAATTGTAGTGAATGTGGTATTGTTCTTATGAAGCAATACCCTAATGAGTAAAGGAGCCAATCACTGGGCGAGCAGGTGGGAATTCCAAGTGGGACAGAAGAAGAGAGGAAACAGGAGAGAGCTAGTCCTCTTTGGAAGCGGGACAGCAGAGGGGTAAGATGTAGCTGCTAGAGTTTCCTGGTATCATGGTGGATCCACAAGGATCCACCACTGGAGGGATCAGATTTTAATAAGGCTTACAAGATTAGATTTTAGTTGTTGTGCCCAGAGACTGAGTTACCATTGTTTCTGAACTAAGTTTGTGTGGTGTTTTTCTTCTTGTGGCATCTCAACTGGGTTCTAGAGAGAAAGGTACAGCGGCAAAGCATGGGTTTGCCTGGTGTGCACCACAAAGGCTGTGGGAGATTTGGAGCATGGGGATTGGCATGGTAGTGACTCGCCAGTGGGAACCTAGTTAGCTGGGTGAAGAGACTGTGGAGTTCAGAGTCAGAATCTCAGAAGAGATAAAAACAGGTCAGTCATTGCCTGCCAGTGCATGGCCAGCCAGGTTGCCAGGGCAGAGGCACAAGTACAGGTTCTACTTTTTTAATATTTCCACAACACCTAATAATGTTCTGCTATATTCATAGGTCAGTGCCTAGTACATAGAGCATCATAAAAGAGGCTACCTTCAGAAACTGATGGGAATTGCTACAGAGACCCACAGCCAAATATTAGGCAAAGAGTCTAGGTTGGGGTTCTCCAGCATGTCCCTCCTCCAAGAGCTCAGGGAACCCTACAGAAGATGGGGAGGCAGAATTGTGGGAGCTAAAATGTCAAGGACACTGAGAAGAGCAAGGCCCAAGGACTCATGGAGGCTCACAGAGACTGACATGGTAAGTGCGGAGCCTGCACACAATTGTGCTAGGTCCTCTGAATATATGTTCTGGTGGTTGGCTTGGTGTTTGGGGGGAACTCCTGACAATGGGAATGGGGGTGTCTCTGACTCTTTTGCTTTTACTTGGGACCCTTTTCCTCCTACTGGGTTGCCTCATCCAGCCTTGATATGAGCGCTTGTGCCTAGTCTTATTGTAACTTGTTATGTATATACAGCTGATATCCCTCGGAGGCCTGTTCTCTCCTGAAGGAAAATGTAGGAGTAATGGATCTAGGAGAGATGGGAGGGGAGGGGGAACTTGGAGGAGTGGAAGTAGGGGAGGTTGCTGTAGGAATGTATTGCATGAGGAAAGAATGAGGAACGAATGAATACATTTAAAAAAAAAACCCAGGAAACCTTACTCTCTTAGAGTTTTGTCTGGTGGAGAGAAAAAATTAATACACAAAAGTGCAGAGGTGAAAGTATGATTAGGGTACTCTGGGCACAGGAAAGGGAGGCACTTAAACTAGGTGAAAAAAGGACAAGGAAGATGGATGGAACATGAGTCATGGCTTCCTAGGGAGAAAGAGTCTTCAACAGAGCCTTAGGGGACAAACTGTCAGCCAGAAGCAAAGAAAAACTGTTAACTCCTGTGTGGACAAGTTCTATGTCCATCATTGTACCTCAAGTGCCTGGCCAAAGCTAAACATGGGCTTAAGTGTTTGTGAAGTTGGTCAACAAAATATGAAATGCAGATGCTAAAAGAACATACTGTGAAGGGAAACAGAGTCCTGATCATGGTGGGTCTTACAAACCTTTACTTTAAATGCAGTGGGGAAGCACTGAAGTCTTCGTGAAAGGGAAATGACATGATGCATTTGCATTATAGAAAGCCCAAACTTTTGGATAGTATGGAACCTGGATGGCTGGGGGGGTGGGGTGACAGAATGGATCAGAAAGAACCATTAGGCATAGTAGTTTTCTAAATGTCTATGGCAAAGCCATGGTTCCTGCCTTCAGGAAGCTGATAGTTCAAAACATGAAATATGTATGGTCGGGAAATTTCAGTACAACAGTATAGTTAGTAGAGGTGTCCACATGATGCTCTGCCTGAGTTCATGTAGCATGTGGGTAGCAATGGTAGTCCCAGAAAATAAGTTTCTGACTATTACATGAGCTTTATTTAAAGCTGCCCTGGCTGTTCTTCTCTGAATAATAGGAGGGAAAGACAGGGCAAGTAATGGAAAGTTTATAGCTCCTTTATTCTCGGACTGGGCTGCAGGGAAAATTTAGTCCCTATTGGCACTCATGTCTGTCATAAGCATTCTTCCCCAAGACCTTCGTTTCTTGAAGATGAATACAGCATTCAAATATTTTCTACACACATTCAGAGCCAGCAATCTCTACTGGAAGGTCCAGGGAAATTCCAAGTCTAACATCTAAAGTCAGGCAAGGAATTATTCTGAGAAAGAAGAGATTCTTTCGGAAGCAGTGGATTTCCTATGACAAAACACAAAATCCTCGTTCCATGTTCAGAAAAGGCAGATGGCCACTAGAAAAAACAAAAAAATAGAGCAGAAGAATGTGATCAGCTGAAGCGGAGAGTGCATTCCTGTGAGCTGGACAGGTCAGGTCAAAAGTGATGAGGGGAGAAAAGGACCAGGAAAAAGCCCTACAGTCAAGAACATGTTTGCGCACATAACTGATAGGAAGTCTCAGAATAGTCTCTATCTCTATGACAAAAGACAAGTATGTCTTGAGGATATAGTTCCATGGGTCTCAACTAAGTCATATGGCAGGAAGGACAAGTGCACTTGATGGATGACTTAAGCAAAGGAGAGAAACAGATCTATATTAATATATTGATGTTTACACACACACACACACACACACACACACACACACACACACACCACCCAGAACATGTTCTAAGTACAAATTCCTAAGGACAATATAAAGGGATAAAAGTTCTCTGGAACACCTGGGATAACAGCCTAACTTCACCATACCAAAATCCAATTAAAATTGAAAATGGATTTTTTTAAAAAAAAATGAGTATTAGATCAAAACATATTGCTAGATAAGCCTCCTTTCTAACAAGTAAGAGGGCTCAGTTTCCTCTACTCTATATAGGATAACAGTAATACCTAATCTCAGAGGGTTTTGTATGTGTTTATTAAATGGTGTAATTTAATCATCTTACACTTTTTCTAATGTGTGACAAAATGTCAGTTTCCTTTTGCTTTTGTCTTGTTTCACCGCTATACATATGACTATGGCAACTGTGACTCCTCCTATAGCGTTTGCATCATCTGCAGAAAGAAACAAGTACCATTTTATCATCTGAAATACTTTTATCCAGCTTAAAGCTATAACGTGCTTTGTTTTCTGAACATCCTGGGCCAGGCATGATTTGTTTTTACCATTGCTTAGCTCCCTTCTCTTACTCTTCCTGCTATAGCTACACCGCTTGATCCCATTCTCGAACACAGTGACCTCCACACTGTAGGACAGGGTTAGCTCATCTCCAAAAGGAAGACGACTCTTCCTGGTGCCACACTATCACACTTCCTATCATTATTCAGAAGGAAAGGTCAATGCCGAGAGGGGTTGACTCTCTCCCTACCAGGAACCACATCATTACCTATTTAGTATCATCATTCAGAGCAAAGGGACAATGGCAGGAGGGAGATCAAGCACTGAATTCTGACAAAGCATCAATCATTTCAAATGCTTAGCTAGGAAAGAATGTGGCTGGCCCAAACTTGTTTGTCTGCTCTAGGATACTCCCGTAATTAACACAATCCCCAGGCTTTGAGGGCCAAAAGGTATTCGCTAGAGTCTAAAAGAAATAGATGTCAGAGGAAGAAAGGTAACTACCATATTCTTTTAGTTATGCATTCAGATTTAGCCTTCTTTATAGTGCTTCTGGAGGGGAATTTTCCATCTGTTCTGTGCTGGGAGCTACAAGCAGAGTAAAATCTCTGTATAAAGGAAGCTCATTAAAACACTTGCTAACACGTCAGTGAATGTCTACTTTCCCTCATTCAAACCCCATGCTATGTAGCATCGCAGGGAATCAACCTATTAGCCTGCTTGCCATTGAGGTGGGAAAGAGAGTCAGTTATTAAAATAACAGCAACTCTGGCACTATAAAAGTGCTGCTGAAGTCACAAGGTAATAGGCTTACCCAGGATTCTCAATGAGTGTTGCCTTCCTGTCCAAAGCCATTATATATACATATACATGTACATGTGTATGAATGTATTGTGAATATAACAAAACTGTAAAGTTACAAAACATAAGAACACATATGTGTATATATGTATTTGCAGTCATATATTTGTATCTCTGTGTATGTTTTACGTAAGTTTTATATTACATAACTCTTTCAACTACTCTTAGGGTAAGGCAAGTAAGCCTGTGTCCCCCACCCCAATAGTTGCCAGAAAAAAGCTTAACTTTATAGAGCCTCTTTTTCATACAATTTTTTCCTTAGTGACAGCATTAACTTTATTCACCCATAATTACCTAGTGAGACCATGAAGAGAATAACAGTACTGTACAGTGATCATGGTTTAGCATAAAGAGAGCTCTGTGAGATATTTCATGTCTTTATCTATCTTCACAACAACCCAAAAGGTATATGGATCAGAGTAATGTCTGCATTTTATGGGTAATGAACAGGTTCATAGGAGTAAAAAAAAAAAATCACGTAAGCTTGCTAGTGTTAGTTCCAACATGAGCTGGGCTGCCAAACTCCAAAGCTGGTTATCTATGTCCCCTTAATCGCTCTCTCTTTATCTCTCTCTCTCTCTCTTTTTTACAGGGTATGTGTAGCTAAGGATCACCTTAAACTTCTGGTTCTCTTGCCTCTACCTCCCAAGTACTAGGACTTCATTCAGGGCTGTACACTGAACCCATGAAGGACTCAATGCATCTCTAGCAACAGAGCTATATCCCCAGCTCAACCATCTTCCATTAGAGCCATCAAAGTAGTCCTGCTTTTTGATCATACTCTTTGTAGCTAATACATTATTTGGGAAAACTGGCCCCTCTTTCTTTTGAGGATTTTTATGTGCTGTTTCTGTGTTTTATTAGTACTTTTTTTTCTACCCCAGGATGCAGCAGAGTCAAGTAGAAAGAGCTCTGTATTTGAAGTCAAGTAGGCTTGACTGGATTCCAGTTTTGAAACTTACAAGACCAGTGACCTTGAACAAATCATTTATCTCTGAGCTTATCTTTCTGACCTGTACAACAGAAATAACGCTATCTCAGAAGTAGTTGTGAAAACCAAATGAACTAATAGAGACAGAGATCTCACAGTACCTAGGACATAGTAGGAGTTAAATAAATATGGATTTCCCTCCCCATTGCTCTCCCACTCCAACTTGCTGTGCTGGACTGAAAACAGGCAACACTGCTTTCGTGCAAAGTTGAAATTCAGGCTTTGATTCATGATCCTACTTGTCTTGTTGTAACACAGGGTGGCTCACAATTTAGCTTTTGGATGATCACTTAAAATGGTTACTCTCATAATCTTTTTTAAAATCTGTGTTATGTCAAACCCCTCCCCAAAGCCACCAGGGACTAAACCACCAACCAAAGAGTACACATGGAGGGACCCATGGCTCCAGCTGCATATGTAGCAGAGGATGGCCTTGCTGGATGTCAGTTGGAAGAGAGGCCCTTGGTCCTGTGAAGGCTTGATTGATGCCTCAGTGTAGGGGAATACCAGGACTGGGAGGCAGGAGAGGGTGGGGTGGGGAGCACCCTCATAGAGGCAGGGGAAGGGAGATGGGACGGGGGGGGGGGTTCCAAAGGGGAAAACGGGAAAGGGAATGAACACATGGGCACAGGGGGAAAGTTCCTGAACAGAAGACCAATAGCTTAGGCTCTAAGATCAAGAATTGACAAATGGGACCTCATAAAATTACAAAGTTTCTGTAAGGCAAAGGACACTGTCAAAAAGACAAAATGGCAACCAACAAATTGGGAAAAGATCTCCACCAACCCTATATCTGACAGAGGGCTAAAATCCAATATATACAAAGAACTCAAGAAGTTAGACTCCAGAGAGCCAAATAACCCTATTAAAATGGGGTACAGAGCTAAACAAAGAATTTTCACCTGAAGAATTTCAAATGACTGAGAAGCACCTCAAGAAATGTTCAACATCATTATTTATGAGGGAAATGCAAATCAAAACAACCCTGAGATTTCACCTCACACCAGTCAGAATGGCTAAGATTAAAAGCTCAGGAGACAGCAGGTGTTGGTGAGGATGTGGAGAAAGAGGAACACTTCTCCACTGCTGGTGGGATTGCAAGTTGGTACAACCACTCTGGAAATCTGTCTGGCAGTTCCTCAGAAAATTGGGTATGACACTTCCAGAGGACCCAGCTACACCACTCCTAGGCATATACCCAGAGGATTCCCCAGCATACAATAAGGACACGTGCTCCACTATGTTCATAGCATCCTTATTTATAATAGCCAGAAGCTGGAAAGAACCCAGATGTCCCTCAATGGAGGAATGGATACAGAAAATGTGGTATATTTACACAATGGAATACTACTCAGCAATTAAAAAATGAATTCATAAAATTCTTAGGCAAATGGTTGGAACTGGAAAATATCATCCTAAGTGAGGTAACCCATTCACAAAAGAACACACATGAAATGCAGTCACTGATAAGTGGATATTAGCCCAGAAGCTCTGAATACCCAAAACACAATTCACATATCAAATCATTCCCAAAAAGAAGGAAGGAGAGGGCCCTGGTCCTGGAAAGGCTTGATGCAGCATTGTAGGGGATTACCAAGACAGAGAAGTGGGAGGGGGTTGATTGGGGAATGGGCAGAGGGAAGAGGGCTTCTGGGACTTAGGAGGAGGGAGGAACTGGGAAAGGGGAAATCATTTGGAATTTAAACAAAAAATATAGAAAAAAGAAAAGTAAATAAATAAAATATCCAATAAAAAAAGAAAAAAGAAAATAAAATCTGTGTTATGCACGTGTGTCCATATTCACATGTGTGTGTGTATATTCCTATATGTCTGTAGGCACACATAAGGAAGTGCTGCTCACGTGTGCTCACATGAGAGTATGTGGAATTCTGAAGTTCACAGTGGATGTCTTCCTCAACTGCTCTCCATCTTTGTTTGTTTGTTTGGGTGGGTGGGTTTTGTTGTTGTTTATTGAACTAAGGTCTCTTAGCCATCTAATTCTAGGCATCCTCTATTTTTGCCTCCTCAGTTCTGGAATTTCAAGTGGCTACCACAATTTCCCACCTTTTCTGTGGGTTCTGGGGATGAGAACTCCAACCTTCATATTTGCACTTTATCCACTGAGCCATGTCCCAGCCTTCCATAATGTTATGATAGCTAGCTATTTGGCATACACTGGGAGCCTATATCTTTATATGCACACAGGGGGTAACAGGGAGAGACACACACATTCACACAGCCATGTGTGTGAATGGGGGAAAAAGGGTTTCTAAAGAATTGAAAACTTTAAGGTATTACTTAGACATTACTTACGTGGTTTTAAATTATCAGATAAACCACCCTTTTTCCATTTATTAAGCTAAACCCAGAAAGTCTGGGTTGACTTTATTTGGCTAGGGAACTAACTTACTCACTTACTTTGATCTGAATAAATGATACTTTATGTCTGTGGTTTTTTTTGTTTTTTTTTTTTGTTTTGTTTTTGTTGTTTTTTTTTTTTTGTGCCAAATTCCAATGTCATGCCCTCAGAGGTAGATTCCAAATGGACAGTCTAGCAAAGAACACACTTGCTACTATCTGCTTTCCTATGGGTCAGATTAGATAGTCAACGTGGCTTAACTTGTACCTGTATTTCTCTGTTGTCAAATTCTCCTCAATTGAGAGTGCCAGTCAGTGGACAGAAAGGAAGCTACAAGGGGCATAGGGGAAAGACGGAACTAGTACTGGGATGGTGATATAGGATGTTGATATAGAAGGCTTTGGAGACAAAAAGTCAGCTCTTTGGAATGTGACTGACAAGAGGGTAATGAAAGCTTTAAAATGCTTTCCTTATACATTTTGACAGTTTTTAACTGGTTGCAGTGTAAACATTATTGCCATCTTAAATAGTTTTGTTATGAAATTGCCGATGCTATTTAAAGCTAGACAGCATGATGAAACCCCAGTGTGCTCATCCTTTCACTTCAAAAGCCATCAATGTTTCTGTCTGTTTGATCTGTTCCCCTTCCTTTCTGCCTCAGTATTTCAACGAAAGAAATTGTTTCGTTCCCTAGCACTTTAGTTTACATCCCCCAAAAGATAGTTTATTGCATAATGATTGACATAATTCCTTAATACCAGAATCTAATGCATGTTCCATATTTTAACTTTACCAGTTATATAAAGAGGTACCTTGCTGTTGATTTATTTGAAAAAAGAATTTGATCTTGTCTTTTCAAAGGTCACACATATATAAATGGTGACTATATTTTAGAGTGGAAAAATAGCCCTCATGTTTGCTATGCACCCTTTTCATTATCCTTAAAAATATGAAAAGTTTGATTAGGACATGATGGATTGCGCCTGTCATCCTAGAACTTAGGAGATAAGACTTGGCCAAAAGTGAGCACCATGTCATCCTGTGCTATGCAAATCTCTGTCTCAAAATAGCCAATTGAAATTGGGGCACAGTAGCACACCCCAGTCATCCTGGTACTCATAAGGCTGAGGCAGCATGATTTTGAATTTGAGCCTAACCTGGGCTACACAACCAGACCAAAACCAGCAATAACTACACAACCTAAAGATGCTGGAGTCCACTGCAGGAAAGAGAACCATGGTGGCAGCACTTACCTTGTCCTTTAAAAAATGCAGGCCTTTGTAAAAATGGTGTTCATTCATTCACACAGCATTGTAAATTTCAGTTCCATTGAAAACAAGGGGTAAAGCAAGCATCGGATGGAAGAAAAGACTATCCCAAGGTAGAACAGAAAGGGAGATACTTAGAGCATCCAGGGGTGGCAGCAATTAGGAAAGGTAATTGTACAGTCTAACATGAAGACATTCAAATGTTCCATCAAAATCATTTCCTTCTTTAAACTATTCCACAAAATAGAAACAGAAGGGACACTACCCAACTTGTTATATGAAGCCACAATTACACTGATACCAAAACCACACAAAGATCCAACAAAGAAAGAGAACTTCAGACCAATTTCCCTAATGAATATCAATGCAAAAATACTCAATAATTTCTTGCCAACCGTATCCAAGAACACATCAAAATGATTATTCACCATGATCAAGTAGGCTTCACCCCAGGGATGCAGGGATGGTTCAATATATGGAAATCCATCAATGCAATCCACTACATAAACAGACTCAAAAAAAAAAAAAAACAACCAAATGGTCATTTCATTAGTTAGTGAAAAAGCTTTTGACAAAATTCAGCATCCTTTCATGCTAAAAGTCCTGGAAAGAACAGGAATTCAAGGCCCATACCTAAACATAGTAAAAGCAATATACAGCAAACCAGTAGCCAACATCAAAATAAATGGAGAGAAACTTGAAGCAATCCCACTAAAATCAGGGACTAGACAAGGCTGCCCCCTCTCTCCATCTCTTTTCAATATAGTACTTGAGGTACTAGCTAGGGCAATTAGACAACATAAGGAAGTCAGAGGGATACAATTTGAAAAGGAAGAAGTCAAACTATCACTATTTGCAGATGATATGACAGTATACTTAAGTGACCCAAAAAACTCCACCAGAGAACTCCTACAGCTGATAAACAACTTCAGCAAAGTGGCTGGTTATAAAATCAACTCAAGCAAATCAGTAGCCTTCCTATATACTCAAAGGATAAACAGGCTGAGAAAGAAATTAGGGAAATGACACCCTTCACAATAGCCACAAACAACATAAAGTATCTTGGTGTGACTCTAACCAAACAAGTGAAAGATCTGTATGACAGGAACTTCAAGTCTTTGAATAAAGAAATCCGAAGAAGACCTCAAAAGATTGAAAAATCTGCCATGTTCTTGGATTGGCAGGATTAATATAGTAAAAATGGCCATCTTGCCAAAAGCAATTTACAGATTCAATACAATCCCCATCAAAATCCCAACTCAGTTCTTCATAGAGTTCTCAAATTCATCTGGAATTACAAAAAAAAAAAAACCCAGGATAGCTAAAACTATTCTCAACAATAAAAGAACTTCTGGGGGAATCAGTATCCTGGACCTTAAGCAGTACTACAGAGTAATAGTGTTAAAAACTGCATGGTATTGGTACAGTAAAAGGTACTTAGTTCAATGGAACAGAATTGAAGACCCAGAAATGAACCCATACACCTATGGTCACTTGATCTTCGACAAAGGAGTTAAAACCATCCAGTGGACAAAAGATAGCCTTTTGAACAAATGGTGCTGGCTCAACTGGAGGTCAGCATGCAGAAGAATGCAAATCAATCCATTCTTATCTCCTTGTACTAAACTCAACTGCAAGTGGATCAAGGACCTCCACATAAAACCAGACACACTGAAACTAATAGAAAAGAAACTGGGGAAGACCCTTGAGGCACAGGGGGCAAGTTCCTGAACAGAAGACCAATAGCTTATGCTCTAAGATAAAGAATTGACAAATGGGACCTCATAAAATTACAAAGTTTCTGTAAGGCAAAGGACACTGTCAATCAGACAAAATGGCAACCAACAAATTGGGAAAAGATCTTCACTAACCCTACATCTGACAGAGGGCTTATATCCAATATATACAAAGAACTCAAGAAGGTAGACCCAAATAACCCTATTAAAAATTGGGGTACAGAGCTAAACGAAGAATTTTTACCTGAAGAATTCTGAATGGCTGAGAAGCACCTTAAGAAATGTTCAACATCATTAATCATTAGGTAAATGCAAATCAAAACAACCCTGAGATTTCACCTCACACCAGTCAGAATGGCAAAGATTAAATACTCAGGAGCCAGGCGGTGGTGGTGCACTCCTGTAATCCCAGCACTCTGGGAGGCAGAGGCAGGCAGATTTCTGAGTTCGAGGCCAGCCTGGTCTACAAGTGAGTGCCAGGACAGCCAGAGAAACCCTATCTCGAAAACAGAAAACCAAGTCCAAAAAAATCAACCCCCCCCCAAAAAAAAACTCAGGAGAGAGCAGGTGTTGGCGAGGATGTGGAAAAAGAGAAACAGTCCTCCACTGGTGGTGGGATTGCAAGCTGGTACAACCACTCTGGAAATCAGTCTGGAGGTTCCTCAGAAAACTTGGCCATGACCCTGTTATACCACTCCTGGGCATATACCCAAAGGATTCCCTGGCATGCAATAAAGGCACGTGCTCCACTATATTCATAGCAGCCTTATTTATAATAGCCAGAAGCTGGAAAGAACCCAGATGTCCCTCAAAGGAGGAATGGATACAGAAAATGTGGTATATTTACACAATGGAATACTACTCAGCAATTAAAAAATGAATTCATGAAATTCTTAGGCAAATGGTTGGAACTGGAAAATATCATCCTAAGTGAGGTAACCCATTCACAAAAGAACACACATGAAATGCAGTCACTGATAAGTGGATATTAGCCCAGAAGCTCTGAATACCCAAGACACAATTAACATATCAAATGATTCCCAAGAAGAAGGAAGGAGAGGGCCCTGGTCCTGGAAAGGCTTGATGCAGCAATGTAGGGGATTACCAGGACAGAGAAGCAGGAGGGGGTTGATTGGGGAATGGGCAGAGGGAAGAGGACTTACAGGACTTATGGGAAGGGGGGAACCTGGAAAGGGGAAATCAATTGGAATGTAATCAAAGAATATAGAAAATAAAAAGAAATAAGCTAAATTCAAAAAATTGCCAACATATGGAATTATAATAACACATTCTAAAAATTTTTAAACAAAATTCAGCAGCCAAACCAAATGAAAACTCTAAATTAAAAAAACAAAAGTTGCTTGAAGATGCTAAAAACAAATAATGACATCATACTAAATGTACCACACTAAGGCCCTTTCCAGTAAAGTCAAGAACAAAGCAGGGATATCTGAATCACAGTTCTTGATGTTTGGGTGAGGCAAGAAAATGAAGCAACTGGTGTATTTTTGTAAAGAAGATAAAAGCATCTCAGATAATCTAAGAAACTACTCTACTATAGATCCAAAATTATCAGTATAGTAAGAAAACACATAAAATCAAAAGCTTTCTCCAACTTCTTTTTAAAAGTGAAAATGGAAAAGTAACACATTCTCAGCAGGTCTATAATACACCTCCTAGGACTTAATTTAACAAAGGGGTACAGTATCTTGTGTGTGCGTATTAAAGAAAGGATCTCAAAAATAAAAACTGAAAAATATACAGATATATTATCAAATTTCTTGATAAAAAGCCCTACCATAAAAACATTTCTTCCAAAAATTAATATATAATCATAATAAGATAATAATTACAACCTAAAGTGTGTATGTTTTATAAAGAGATAAAAGTATTTTAAAGTTTATATGAAAAAAAACAAGTGTATAAAACATTGTGAAAACAGATGCCAGATGTTGATAAGCCTTGGGTTGTTGTTGTTGTTGTTATTGTTGTTGTTGTTGTTTTTGCAACAAGCTTTACCTATGTTGGCAAGGCTGGACTGGATTATGTAGCCTAGACTAGTGTTGAAGTCATGATACTCCTGCTTCAGCCTCCCAAGTGCAAAAATTATAGGTGTCTGCCATCATGCCCAGTCCACTTTTTAAAACCATTATAATCAAAATAATAAAGCATTGGGAGATGAGTAGAAAAATTAAATCAGTGGAACAGAAAACAATCTAGAAGAATTAAGTCAAGGTAAAGAATATATGGCTAAGGCAACATAGCCATTCAATGAGAAAAGGAGTTTTTGTATTTTAGCAAATGGCCTTTACATAGAAACTAGCTCTCTCGAAGGAAATTTCAAAACGTTGTATACTCTAAAATAACATCAGGTGTCTTAAGATATGAACAATAAAACCATTTAAAATGTGTCAGGAAAGTTTATGGAAGGACTGAGTATGCAGCTCAGTTATTAGAGTGCTCGCATAGTTAGTAGAGTGCTTGCACAAGGCCACGGGTTTTATCCCTACCACCACCTCAACTGCGTGCAGTGGCACTCAGCGAGGCAGAGGCAGAAATTTAAGGTCATCTGTGGCTTCATACCAATCCCAACTACATGAAAGGCCCTATCTCAGATGGCAAAGGAGGGAGGGTGAGAAGAAGGGAGGAAGAGAGAGAGAGAGAGAGAGAGAGAGAGAGAGAGAGAGAGAGAGAGAGAGAGAGATTGAGAGATTGAGATTAAGTTAGTTTGTGGAAAGAATTCCACAATGAACTCTTCTCACCTAATCAGTTCCATCCCCTTGGAAAGCATTATTCATTCTCCTGGATTTCTGCATGTGTGACCGATGAAGACACTAACTCCCCTTTAATGTTGTGGTGGCCCAGCTTATAAGCATAGCAGCACAGTCCTCCAACCTCCAGCCCCACCACCTTCTTCCTCACTTGCAACAGAATCACAGCTCTCCTACTTCGGAGAGAAAATAGGCATTTTTGTCATAAAACAGTGAACAAACATGCTTCTTGAACCATTTCCTCATCTTCTCTAGAAAGCTCATGCCGCTTCTGTGCTCTGGATCTGTCTATCCCCTCTTTTAGTGTCATTTGTTTACTTAATGCTCTTTCCTGTCCCTGCCATTCAGTCTCTCCCTGACAACGGGTAAATTTCCACTGACATTTTTCTTTATTTTCTTGGATATTTTATGTATTTACATTTCAAACGTTATCCCCTTTCCCTGTTTGCCCTCTGGCAATTCCCTACCCCATCCCCACTCCCCCCCGCTTCTATGAGGATGTTCCCCCACCCATCCACCCACTCCAGCCTCCCTGCCCTGGCATTCCCCTACACTGGGGAATCGAGCCTTTATAGGGTCAAGGGCCTCTCCTCCCATTGATGTCAGATAATGCCATCCTCTGCTGCATATGCAGCTGGAGCCATGGGTCGCTCCGTGTGTATTCTTTGATTGGTGGTTTAGTCCCTGGGAGCTGGGGAGGGGAGGAGACTGGGGGGGAGGTCAGTTTGGTTGATATTATTGTTCCTCCTATGGCGATGTAAACCCTCCTTCAGCTCCTTTGGTCCTTTCTCTAGCTCCTCCATTGGGGACCTTGTGCTCAGTCCAGTGGTTGGCTAAGAGCACCCACTTCCATATTTGTCAGGAACTGGCAGAGCCTCTCAGGAGACAGCTATATCAGGCTCCTGTCAGCAAGCACTTGTTGGCATCAGCAATAGTGTCTGGGTTTGGTGTCTGTATATGGGATGGATCCCCAGGTGGGGCAGTCTGGATGGCCTTTCCTTCCATCTCTGCTCCAGACTTTGTCTCCATATTTCCTCCCATGAGTATTTTGTTCCTCCTCCTAAGAAGGACTGAAGCATTCATCCACACTTTGGTCTTCCTTCTTGAGCTTCATGTGGTCTGTGAATTGTATCTTGGATATTCCCAGGTTTTGGGCTAATATCTACTTATCAGTGAGTGCATACCATGTGTGTTCTTTAGTGACTGAGTTACCTCACTCAGGATCATATTTTCCAGTTCCATCCATTTGCCTGCAAATTTCATGAATTTATTGTTTTTAATAGCTGAGTACTATGCAATTGCATAAGTTTACCACATTTTCTGTATGCATTGCTCTGTAAAGAGACATCTGGGTTCTTTCCAGCTTCTGGATATTTTAAATAAGGCTGTTATGAACATAGTGGAGCATGTGTCCTTATTACATGTTGGCGTATATGCCCAGGAGTGGTATAGCTAGGTCCTCAGGTAGTACTAGGTCCAATTTTCTGAGGAACCACCAAACCTAGTGTTTTGGATTTCCAGAGTGGTTGTACCAGCTTTCAGTCCCACCTGCACACATCCTTGCCAGCATCTGCTGTCTACTGAGTTTTGATCTTAGCTGATCTGACTGATGTGAGGTGAAATCTTAGGGTTCTTTCGATTTGCATTTCCCTAATGACTAATGATGTTGAACATTTCTTTAGGTGCTTCTCAGCCATCCGATATTTCTCAGTTGAAGAGTCTTTGTTAAGCTCTGTACCCCATTTTTAATAGGGTTATTTGATTCTCTGGAGTTTAACTTCTTGAGTTCTCCATGACCTCAAGCAGTACTACAGAGCAATAGTGTTAAAAACTGCATGGTACTGGTACAGTGACAGGAAGGTAGTAGATCACTAGGATAGAATTGAAGACCCAGAAATGAACCTACACACCCATGGTCATTTGATCTTTGACAAAGGAGCTGAAACCATCCAGTGGAAAACAGATGGCATTTTCAACAAATGGTGCTGGCTCAACTGGTGTCAGCATGCAGAAGAATCCACTGGCAAATAAAGATTCTTGTTTTTCGTGCCATTACAAAATTTGAAAACCTATTTACTTCTAGAAATATGGCTTCCTGCCAGCTTCCACGACACCCACCCTTTCTTCTTCCTAACATTCCCACTCTCTCACACACATTTTAAATGCCACTGTTCAGATTTTAGTGGTTTTAGTGTTGGGATTTTTATCTTGTTTTGGTTTGCTTGGATGACTTTTCTTTTTATCTCTCCTGCATTAAAGACTGATCTGGGGTTTTTCATGCTAGAAAAGCAATCTACCAGGGAGCTACATCATTTTTACTTTATTTTGACACAATGTCTCATTAAATTACTCAGGGTGGCCTCAAGCTGTCAATATTCCCATATCAGTGTCTTAAGTGGCTATCCAAGCCTAGCCTCATCTCATATGTTGCTAATGCTTCTTCAATTGTTGCTATATGCTAGGTTTTACTGAGATATGAATTACATCATATACAACCAATACATTTGAAGTTAATAATCCACTGGATTTGGGTAAGTTTAAAGACTGATGCAACCATTTGCATAATACAATCTTTAAAAGACTTTTTAAAAAAGTTTATGTGTATGTGTGTATGCATGTGCATGTAGATACCCATGAAAGCCAGAAGAGAGCATTGGATTCATTGGAGCTAGGGTTACAGGTAGTTTTGATCTGCACCCTCCCTGCCCCCATGGAGTTGCTGGAAATTGAAGTCTTGTCCTCTGCAAATGCAGCAAGTGCTCTTAGCTACAGAGCCATCTCCAGCCCAGCAAATCCAATTTGAGAACAATTCTATTACATCGAAAAGGATCCATATTTTGCCTCATGTACTTTTGCATCCTCTATCCTTCCTGAAATCTCCATCCATATACTTAACTACCTACTGGGTTGTTTTGTTTATCTAAATCAGGCACTAATACTACAGTCTGTGTTCCCAACGCTGAGCTCATCTACTTTCATTAGATCTAAATCATCCCTAATGTTCCTAAAACGTAATGAATGAAGTACCACATGACTCACTCTTCAGAAACACTGGCATCCACTGTTCTGAACTGCCTCTTTTTTCTTGTCTGTACATCCAGTGAATCATCACATTCCATATATGTCACTTACTAAGTATAACTCCAATCCATTTCTTTCTCTGTCCTTTCTAATTATTACCTCACTACATCTAACAAAAACATCTTTGTTAAACTAATCTACCCATCCGGGAAATGTGTATTGAGGGCAGCATGTGCCAAGCTGTGCAGAACATTCCCTAACTAGCCTGCTCCAGTTTTTTATCTTCATGGTACATTCTTCCCCCCACCCAATACTCAGGTTAAATTCGTGGTCTTATGCCTGCTAAGTAAGGACTCCAACACTGAGCTAAGTCCCTAGTTCTCCTGCAGAATTCTTAATCCAATAGTCACACAGAAAAATTTACCTCCACCACACACACACACACACACACACACACACACACACACTTAATCCCACGCCTAAAATAGCTTCGTGCTAAATATCAATTGGCTTCTCTCTGACCTTAGGGTAAATTCCAAATTTCTTAACACAATTGCAATCCTTTGTGACCAGGTCTCTCCATGCCTCTGTAGTCTTATCTTTTACTGCTTTCGTTGAGCAAGTCTCTTATTTCAGCTGAATTTTCTCAAATGAAAACTAAACATAATAAAAGTGTGTTTCTCAGAGGTATTTGAAGGGATTAAATGAAATAATACATGTAAAATACTTAACACGCCACCTGGTGCATATTAAATATTAGTAAGTGTTAGCTTCTGGCGATGGCAATAAGAATGTTAGCCTTTCCCAATCCCACCCTCTCATGGACTCCTATTCTTAGTGCTTGCTGTTGCTTTCTAGCATAGGCTCTGCTAAAATGACTATAATATAAAGTCCTTAAAGACAGCGTCATGAGTTTCACTCCTGCTACAATCCCCAATAGCACTTAGTACAATGCTAAACACACAATTGAGCTTAATCAATGCTTTTTGATAAAAGTCCACAGAGAACGAACGTGGCTGAAGGTTTAGTGACTCACTGGAAGAACAGTTTATTGTTTTGTTTTGTTTTTTAAGTACAAAGTACGGAGTGGTGGCTCAATCTTGTAATCGCAGCAATCCTAAAGCAGGAAGATTGCTGTGAGATTGAGGACAGCCTGGACTACATTGTGAGCTAAGGCTAACCTGGGTTAAGTAGTGCGACCTTGTGTTTAAAAAAAAATCATAAAATTATCAACGCCCCCCACTCCCCCTCGGAGACTCATTTGTTTATACCTTCCAGCCTAATGTGTCACCAGGTTAGCATGGAACTTGGCAATACTCACTGTTACGTCAGTGGACTCCTTTCAAATGGTTTACTGCCAATATCCTGTTTTTGACAGAAATGGAGTGTGAAAGCATGAAGGTGCTTAATTCTATTCTCTGGCAAACAGACGCTATGCAGTTTGTCTACTCATCTGTGCTATCAGATTTTGCTTCTTAAATCAGCATCCAATCTAGGCTATCGAAAATAACGCAAATTCCATTCCATTAGAAAGCCAATCGACTCCTCCTGAATTGGTTTGGAGCTCTTGGCTGGAAGCCAGGCAGCAATCAGAAACCCAGAAGAGCCCCCAGTGGGCTTAAAGGCTCAGGTCCCTCCAGATGCTAGGACACGCCCCCCTCCACACACACCCCAGCACGGAACTTGGCAGGAACTGTGTAGCATGTTTAGTACAAAGCAAACAAATGCCTTGTTTTGTTTCTTCTTGCTTTACACATTCCTTCTCTCTGGCTACCATTGTTCTTCTTCCCAATCTAGTCCTGTCACTTCATGTCCTAAGAGTGTCCCTGGACCTGATGTTTTACTAATAAGACATCTTTGGGCAATCAGATGCCTACTGTCCCATTCCAATGCATGCTTACTTGTACACAAAATGTATTTGAAGAGCAAATGGTTGAAACGTGTGGTTCTATGTAACATGGACTCCAACTGGTATGATGACTCTTAGAGGGAAAGTCTTACAGGCTTAAAATTATTCCAAAACCATTTTGGGCCTTTGATTTTAGTGAGAAGATGAAACAGGCTTGGTATATGAAAGAGAATGAGGAGTTGCAGGGGGCAAGTCAGCTCTGTACATAAGACTCAATACTCTCAACTAGAATAAACAAAGGGCACATTTCCCAGTGCTGTTCTAATTTTTCCAGTTATATAAAGAAAACGCCAAGGAATTGAAACAAAGAATTGAAAGAACCCTTTACAAGGAAAGAAAATCCAGGGGTCAAAGCAATATCCACAAACACAACCATCTCAGTGGCCAATTGCCTCCTTTCCACATAGATCCTCTTTACCTCACCCTACCCCCACCCTGTTCCTCCACAAAGCACTAAGTAGGACACTCAGGCAGCCATCTATGAAGTAGGCAGGTCTGTAATATTGATGCAAGGGTATTGAGATACATGCTAGAGAGATGACCACCATGGGGAAAGCAAGCCCAAATAATGTTCAACTGTCATGGGCCGAGATATAAAATCACCTTTCTGTACTGAGGAAGTAAGTAGCTAACATACTCAGTCAGTGTTTATGAACTTCTCAATTATCATTCCATCGAAGGACAAGAATTCACCACTACCACCTACTCTCTGTCTCTGTCTCTGTCTCTCTCTGTCTCTCTGTCTCTGTTTCTCTCTTTCTCTCTCTCCACACACGCGCGCACACACACACAAACACACACACACACACACACACACACACACACACACACATACACGCGAGCACGCGCATTCATTCTTGCAGAGAAAATCTAAATGCTTTCACTTTGGTGGTGTGTTTATTTTTAGAGTCTGTTTTCAACGTGATGATAGTAAGTATACTTGAGGCAATGCCTCTTTACTGCCAATTCTTTGAAACTGTTTAGAAAATTTGTGTCTCAAAGGCACTCCTTTGTGCTGTCGTCATGCCCAGCCTTTAGCGGGACACTGCCAGGCAATTTCAACAAGCCAGCCTAGATCCCTGAGTAAACTGATGGACTGTAGATGGGATAGTGGTAATGCCTAGAGATGACTACTTGCATGGTCCCCAAATAATCTAAGCAATAAGAGTATGATACTGACGCCTTCTTTATTCTTCTTCTCCTTCCTCCCTTAAGACAGGCTCGTAGGATATGGGACATACCCTGGGATCTCAAAGATAGACCAAAGGCAAGAATATATGTCTATGAGGCTTAGATTAAGGAATGCCAAAGTCCCAAACATACCATCTGTTCTTGTAGAGATTCAGAGATTTAGCGGAGGGAAAAGTGGGCTCTCCAGAACTGTCTCCTTATAGGAATCAGTGGCCAGTGAACAAAGAGGTTTTCTAAGCTGCACGGTGCAGTGCAAAGAACTGAAGGTTTGGAGCCAGAGATTTAGAAGTGCATCTCAGCTTACTGTGTGACCTGGAGTATGGCGTTTCATTTCTCTGACCCTTGGGTTCATTGCTTGAAAATGGGGATGTCACCTACTCCACCACAAGTTTAACACAAATACTGAGGAAGGAAACAAGAATGCCTCTAGCACAGTGTCAAGAATAAATTATTCAAATATGTTTCCCTTCCCAGTTCTTGCTAAGCATACCATGCAGCTGGACTTCTCTTGAAAGACAGAGATTAAAAAAGAATGTCTCAACAGCTGTGTGTTGAGTAGTCTTCATAGGGTTTTAAGTCAAAGTAACGTTTCCCCTTTAGGTTGAGATGATAGAAGAGAAACTGGAGATGAGAGCTAGAGCTATTAAAGGGTAAAGAGAGCAGGTTGGGTAGGTCTTTAGCTCAATTGTTAGTATTCTAATTAAAAAGGGAGAGAATCCGGGCACTATCAGGAGGTATGACCTTGTTGGAGTAGGTGTGTCACTGTGGCTGTTGGCTTTAAGATCCTTGTCCTAGCTGCCTGGAAGACAGTGTACTTCTCCTGTTTGCCTATGTAACTCTCAGCTCCTCCTGCACCATGCCTACTTGACTCTGCCATGTTCCCGCCTTGATGATAATGAACTGAACCTCTGAACTTGTAAGCTAGTTGTCCTCATAAGAGTTGCCTTGGTCATGGTGTCTCTTCACAGCAGTAAAACCCTAAGATACTAAGATACTAAGCAAATAGGCAAATAGAAAATCAGGCTACTCTATGAGATTTATCATATCACAGGACTGTACTAAAGCAGAATGAAAATGTATGCCTCCATGTACTATTTAGACTAAGAAAACATAACCACACTTGGCATCTTACCTGTCCTACAGATATGGGAGTTGGCGACCAGTATTCATCTAAATCCATGTTATGCTTAAGCCTCATCATGTGTCTGTACCTCCAAAATGTTCCCACTGCAATACTTAACATGCTCAAAAATGTTATTTTACTCCAAATACTTCAAGGATTGTCACAAAGTAGTTTTGAAGAAGGGCTGAATGCATTTGGTGCCGGAAAAATTATAAAGTGTTTTCTTTTGTAGTATAAAAATAGGTTGTGCCCACACTTCAGCACTTCAGACTGCACAATAGATTTAGCTTCTCCATCTATATTAAATGTCAATTGCTATATACTTAATAAGATTGAATGCAATACTCTGAATTAGTCACTGCTGAATAGACTGACTAGGTCAGTATGCACTTATTTTCCATTGTTCGTGGAAACTCTTTTCTCCACCTATAATTCCACAGTAGTTTCAAAATGGGTATTTTAGTCACACAACACACTGGTAGCCCCAAGTCCTTCCTGGGATCTATCAAGTGTGCTTTTCTTACTCTTCCATCTCTTATAAAAATGTTCACTGTATATTTCTGTCTAACAAACCCTAAATCCAAAATAACTCCCAGTCCTTTGAAACTACTCAAGCTGAAAGCATTTGTTTGTCTCTAAAACTTTTCTTTTGCTTTTCCTTGGAGGCAGTAATCTAGAGGAATTTGGGCATGGTAATAGACAAGTTTACTTAAGTATCAATGGAAAGAATCCCTTAGACATTATTGTAGACTGGCAATTGTGACCTTTCCCCTACTAAGTAAAAATTACTTAACTTAAAAGCTGAAAAGTACCAGCTCACTGATCATAAAACATTAGTTTGTCGTCTTTGTAGAAGTTGCATTCATTTTTGGTAAAAGAGCCATGGGACCAGAGATATGCAAATTTTAGGTGTTATAATTTCATTACTACCATGTCTCCCCCCTCCCCCCCACCCAAGGAAGGCTCGAGTATATATTTGCTGAGCTTCAAACTGATTGGAAGTCATACTGGAATGACTGACCTTGGCCTACACCTCATATACAGCAATAAATATGTCTGTAAGTCCTAAGGTCAAGGAGAGAAATCTCTGGCAATAAGTGGAAACCATTGACAATTGACAATTGCCCTCTCTGTCTCTCCCTCTCCCTCTCCCTCTCCCTTCCTCTCCCCCTTCCCCTCTCCCCTCCTCTCTCTCCCTTCCACTATCCCTTATGGAGCTTTGACCTTACATATGGCCCACAGTCGTGGGTGCTTTACCCTACCTTTAAGGCCCCAGGAGAAAGTACATAGCCGATGAAACTGTGGTCCAAAGAACCTGTCTGTCCTAATGTTATGCTACTAGTGCAACTGCAGTCCATTCAGCTCCAAAGCTGCCATAACACATTGACATCCAGGACCTACACAGCATGTCGAGGAGAAGCAAGTTGTAACACTCAAAGCTTTGGAGCTGCTCCTATGTGGGAAGGGTGGCTGGATGCTAAATTGGGAAGGGGAGGTTGGACTTGCAGGATTGGAGGCAGGAGATCTGATTCCTATTGTTAGGCAGTAGAAATTCCTGTTGCTATTTACCCAGAAAAAGAACAATAAACACCTAGGAGATTGCATATGGATATGTGTCCAATTGCTCTGCATGTCAAAAGGTTAATAACTAACAGTCCATCTCTCTCATAATCAAGCTTCTTCCAGCCTGCTTCTCCTTACAGGTTGCTTTCTCCTGGATGTCTCTCAGTCTAGCCTCTTCTTGGCACATTCCCTTCTCCTTCAAAGACCGTGAGTATCCTCTTTGATCTCTCCATAACAATGGACTCGCCAAAGTAACACATCAGGAAGGCTTCTTTTCCTTTGACTTGCTGTGTCTGTTTCTGATGGCTTTCATCCTCTCCTTCCACTGTTCCTTCCATTTTCTCTCCACTCTCCTCCAGAGTAAATTTCTGTTCTTTCCAGAGATTTATAATGTATTCCTGATAGTGAAGTTGTAAATGCGTATCATACCTTAGTAACCTCAAAGAAAGTACCAGTCTATTTGCTTGAGGGAGGTCATTTTGTTGCTCTATTCTGAATGGCAAACAATTGGGCAAAACATCTGCCTCTCCCCCACATTCTCTGTGGCTTCAAGAACTACTTAGATAGTGGTAACTTCCAGTGTTTCCTCTTTCCAAGACCTTCCTCCCGACATCCAGATTCAGCCAGGCAGCTGCTTACCAGGCATTTCCTATCCGACTTTCTTATCCAAGCACAACAAACCACCAATGTCTAAAAGGAACTCCTTCTGTATTCCCTCATCTAGTTAAAAGGAATTGTTGTGTTCATTCAATTACCCAAGGAAGAACTAATCTGTGGATTATCCTAGTCCTCCCTTACACAGTTATCCATGGCAGAGCCAAGTAATATTAACTCTGCCTTCTACAAAAGGACTGATTTTATTTTATCCCTTCCTCTCTAACCTTACTGTCACTACCTCTGGAAGGCCTTTCATCTTTCCCTGTCACAGAAGATCTGTAGATTTAAGGAAATACTTAAGTGATAGACTTTCCCAGTATTAGTGACAATGGAAGTAGTCACTTGTGACCTTTAACTCCTGCTCCAATTACCAACCCACAGTCTTGGCTATTTTTCTTTTAAAAAAATATTGGATATTTTCTTTATTTGCATTTCAAATGTTCTCCCCTTTCCCGATTTCCTCCCTGGAAACCCCCTACCCCATCCCCTCTCCCCCTGCTTCTATGAGAGTGCTCCCCAACCCACCCACCCACTCCCACCTCCCCACACTGGCATTCTCCTACACTGGGGCATTGTGCCTTCATAGAACCAAGGGCTTCTTCTCCCATTGATGCCAGATAAGGCCATCCTCTGCTATATATGCAGCTGAAGCCATGGGTCCCTCCATGTGTACTCTTGGTGGTTTTCTACGCACAGATTTTTATCCCACTAGTCATCTGCTTAAAATCATTTCACAGATCCTTAGACTCTTAAGATTAAAGTCTAGACTTTATCTGCCCATGATGTACAAAGCCTTTCATTTTCTAGGTCCAAGCTATTTCTTCAGATTTGTCTCTTTCGATGGTTCTCCAATCTTCGATTTGGTAGAATCGGATTTCTGCTAGTCCCCTGATCAGCTCTATGCTGATCACCTTTCTATATCTCTGTATTCGGCCCCTTCAATCACTTATCTCATTTTTGCTGGCAAAAGTTTATTCATTTTCAAGGTAACTCCACTTTCATTTCCACTCTGCATCCTTTTCTAAGCCCCTCAGGCATATCTGGATGTTTCTTCCTCCATGCCAACCTGTCATCTTGCATTTGTCTTCATTACAACAAGGATTCTTTCACATTCAATTTGCTACTTTGTCTGACAAGTTCTCAGACAATCTGCATGTGCCTTGGAGGCAGGAACCATTTTCTGCTTATTGTTATACACCCAGAGCATGGGTACCATTTTTCCCTGCAAGCTGACATTTGCACCTTCATTAATATCTCTGTTGCCCACCTCTCTAGAGGGTTATTTTTTCCTCCTTCAGCATTTAGCTAAAATGCATTTTCTTGTTAAAGAAATCTCCTGATTGAATGCACTTTGCTGTAATTACTTATTCATTTTTATTATATCCTCTGTATGTGTGTTCAAATAGTGTAGATTCTATTCTTCCTTCTAGTTCAACTATTTCATGTATTTAAGGATCACTGCTGAAATCATGATAGTACTACTTTTAAATGATTCATTTCCTTTGAAATATCTATTTTCTTTCCTCTCGAAGAAATGGTCAGACTCTAGTTAAACACACCTTTGCCTATCCTAAAGCAAGTACCCAAGCAATAGAAGCAGAGACAGAAAGCCACCTCAACTTTCAAGACCAAAGAGATAGAGATTTCCAAAAAGCCATTGGAAGGAAGAACTGGTAGAGACTTAGAGCTTAAATTCCTCAACGCAAGGGAAGTGCTCCTCCCACCACCACCACTCTGTCCTAGTGGCCTCTCTCCAGCCCCTTTGTTCTCCCTTGTCCCTTGTCCTGACACTGCAGTGCACCCCAGTCCCATGAAAGGCTTGAGAAGAGACAGATGCTATCAGCTTGCTCGCAAAGCTTCTAGGGTGGATTAGGGCTTGGATTGTAGCAGTTGAGAGAGGAGTAAGTAAAAGAAAGTGGCTCACAAAATGCTCAGCAAAGGGTTTGTTTGTTTAAGGCGCTCAGGGTCTAAAACCTCAGAACAAAAGTGAGAAGGGATATACTCCCTTCACTTCACTTGTACCGTGTACACAGCATGCTGCTTTAAACTCCCCTTTTCTTACTAGAGGCTGGACTTTCCCTAGCCAGACTGTAAGTCCCTGGAGATCGTCAGCCAAGTGTTTCTTTTGTATTCTCTAAACCTTTCAGCACACCACATACACAGTGTATGCTCAAGAAACAACATTGACGCACTGATTGGTATGTAGCTAACTATTTTCTTCTCTGGCAAATTTTCAGGAATGCCCAAAGGAAGTAACCATCTGTTGGTATACATTTTCCCTTAGCTATGCGTTATACAGACATTTCCTTTGGAAAAATAAACAAAGGATGCTTGATGAGCCAGAACAAAGAACTAAATATAGAGTTCAAGTGGCCAGAGTGCCAAGGTCAAAGCATGCCCTTCCTTAAGCAGATTAAAGGAGAGCTATGGAGCTCCATAGCCCCAGGATAGTTTTTCAACTATCTCTTTTACAGCCCCAAAATGAAATGATTTTCAACTATCTCAAAGTTGAGCCAAAAGTATAAGCTAAAAATTCAGCTTAAAAAGTTGTGGTGATCTTGATCTGTTTCTGTAATAATAGGAAGACTCCAGCCTTGTTTACTTTCTGTGAAGAGAACAGGGAAGAGAAAGAAAAACTAGAATGGGGAGGCAGGATTTATGGACTCTTTATGAAATGTCAATCTGTGACAAAAACACTCTCCAACAATAAGGAAGGGAAACAGGTTTGGCAGGAATATAACCTATTCCTGTTCTTGCCAAAGTGTTGTAGCTGGCATCCTCCACCACCGCCAATGTGAAGCGCTTAAATTACACTGTGAGCATAGTCATTCTCTACAGACGAATCTGGATAAGATAAAATGGGGGAAAAGTCCAGACACCATTCAGTGTCTGGCTCTCATAATTAGCATCATCCTGCTTTTTATTTCAGTGTATAAAGTACTTACACGTATTCTTGAAATCTCAAGTCCCTCATTTAACTTATTACTAATCCTGAGGCTTGTCCTGGGGCCTTTTGGACATACAGGCTCTGTGTTGAATGATTATAATAGGTAGTCTGGATGCACCCTGTTATTAAAGGGGAAGGTAAGGGCATATCTCTAAGCTTTCAGAAGAAATGATGACATAAAGAACAGCCCTGGACTGTCATGAACCATCTTAGAGGGGCTGTCCAGGACTGAATCTTATAAAAGAATCTTATGAATTCTTTAGTAAGCTCCTACAATGTACTCTAATCACACTCCCCTGCAAACCCTTTCCCCCAACTCCTACCAGATTCACTGTCAGCTCCTCCCAACTTCATTTGGGACAGAATCCTAAACTGAACAGACTGTACAGTAACTCCTAAAATATACATAATGCTCAACACTATTATACTGTCTCACTGTTCTTTGTTTGTTCTCAGTGTTTTTATTCTATTATCTATTGCTCCTGAACAGGTGTGACCACATCAGAGTAGATTTTTTACAGTGTGTAGGGAGTATGCCAAAGCTATTTTCTTGTGCCTAACATGATAACATCCATAAAAAGTTAGTAGCAAAAGCTGATCTTTTGTGTAGCCAGATCAGACAGTGGCTCATATAATGGGATTTAAGAATCATTTCAAAGGGTGCTACTTAAATAAAGCTACTTTTCTGGATCACCATGGGATTCACTCTTAATCTACTACACATGGTTAATACTAGCACTACTTCCTTAAGGCACAGGTTAACTTCTGAATGCTAACCTCAGGAAGCGAATTTAACTATCACTTCTTGGGCTGTGATGTTGTTCCATGGTATAGCACTTGCCTGCATGTGTTCTAACACCCAAAGAAAGACAAAGCATCTGCTATCCAGTGGCCAGAGTGCATTCTCCCCTACTAACACAATGATGGGTTGTTTTATGAGGCCTGTTGCTACCATATCAAAAGAACAGAGCAAATAATAAAAAGAACTAGTTTAGTAGGTGGAGTTCGGGGAATTCTGTGGAAGAGGGGGAGGAAAGAGCCAGAGAAGTCAAGGGCACCACAAGAACACACACAGAATGAACTAACCTGGGCTCAGAGGAACTTACAGAGACTGAATTACGGTTCAGAGAGCCTGCAAGGGTCTGACCTAGGCCCTCTGCATATACGTGATGTTTGTGTAGCTTGGCATTTTGTGGGACTCCTAGCAGTGGGAGCAGTGGCTGTCTCTGACTCTTCTGCCTGCTTTGGGGACCCATTTCCTCCTACTGTGTTGTCTTGTCCAGCCTTAATAGGAAGGGATGTGCCTAGTCTTGATATTCCAACTTGATATGCCTTGTTGGGTTGATATCCCTGGGAGGCCTGCTCTTTTCTAAGTGGAAACAGTTGATGGAGGGGTTGATGGAGGGGGGAGGACAGGAGATAGGAGGGGTGCTGGAAAGGGAGGAGGAAAAGGAAATTGTGGTCTGGATGTAATATATGAGGGAAGCATAAACAAACTGGCAAACAAACAGGAACTGGTTTCTAGCATGGCCTGTGAACAGATAGAATGCTATGCTTAGATTCTAGGATGAAAAATTTCCCAGGAGTCAGGAAAGTTGATTTTAGAAAGATTCTAAGATGAAAGAGCAATGAGATAGAGTGAAACTTTGCTCGTTCGACTGTTACTTTCTCTACCCTTAATAGTCTTGATTAGAATGAACACAATGATCGTTTTATTTTTAACCACGCTTTATTCACTATTATCTGTTACTCCACTGTCAATCAAGCAAATTCTAAGCTGAGAGGCCCCTTATCCAATCTCCTGCTCACAATATTCTCTTGTCCCTTCGGCAGTGCAGATTTCTTACACTATAATCTAACAGCATAATCAGAAGCTGTGATAAAATGTAACACAGAGGGATTCTGACTGGTTGAAACTACTCCGAAATAACTTTCTACTTTGTCTCTCCTTTCTTGGAAAGATTGAGACACCGCAGAAAAAGAACAAAATAAAGTAACCATTGGCGGGATCCAGGACCTGTGAAATCTGGAAAGGCGGTGAAAACCCGTGGTGTCATTTCAACTTTACCCTTTAGAGGGAAGGATGCTGATGCAGGGGTCTTAACCAACTTACACTCATGTACCCAGTCAGTTCATACAAGAGGCAAGTCTGGGAATTCACTTTTCCAACCAACTCTTCAATGATCCTTCTTTCCATCCTTTCTCGTTCTCCCTGTACCCACACCATCCCATTCTACAGTTTCACATATGAGCTTCACCGGTACCCCAGGTACACTCTACAGAGAGATAGCCAGTGGGGATTATACTGCTAGAGATGTTCATCATTTAAGTATGCTCACTACAGTAGAAGAAACCCAAGATTTTAAGAAGACCAAACAATTGGGGGATGTGGATTTACTTATTCATAAGGACTCATTGCTTTAGGAGATAGTCCTCAGTCTTAAATGGAACCTTGAACTGGGATTGTGATAAAATTATTTCATCATTTAAGACAAAAAAAAAAAACTTGATCTCTTACATTTATCTGCCACACAAGAGTGAATTATAAGACTCTATATAGAATTAGAAAAAATAGCCCAATCACTGCCCATGAGAAATCCTATATTTTACTGGTCTATATTAAGATTTTAAATATGATTAACAGTTATTCCATCAACTCACACAAAACAAAATAATATATATGGAGTTTCATATATGCTTTTAAGAGAAAGAAGAGAGAATAAAATCTTTCTGTTACTCTTTCCTGCCAAGAAGCACTAAACTCTCCTTCTAAGCTCTTTTAATATTCAATGTTGGTAATATTTTTAAATCTTAGACTTATTTGCACGGTACTTCATAATTCACAGACAACTTAATAATAGAAATTATTTGTTTATAACAAAAACGACTAAGTAGAAGAATCGAAAATAAGTGACAAGATGATGTGTAAGGATATAGCATGGACCAGGGCTATGGGATGAAGGGAGGAGAAGCTAGGCTGTGGGGAAATAGTGATGATCAGAAAGAATGGTTATTGAGTGCTCATCACCCTACCCTAAGGATTCATGATCCCCAAACTGTCCAGTAGTGACTTTGTAAGTGATAATATCATTTGATGAAGGATCACTTCCTAGATGGCTCTCATACCATCTAGTGTTCCCCACAAACTATTACCATTACCAAATCTGAAAAACCACCCATCTATGACCTTTCTTAGAACAAAATTGCTAAAGGCATGAGATCACCTACACTACAGTTCAGTCCTTCACCCCAAAACAGCTGAGCTACAATCTGGCAAAACTGAAGTCCCTCCACAGATCACCCAGTTCAGATCCAATGAAAGAATTGCGAAAGTTACCGGTACATACCTCAACTTGCTGGCAGATCTGGATTAGTTTGGCCATTTGATTTTCTAGTTCACTGTTGCGCTTAACCAGGTTGGTGAGGTTCATCTCGAGAGTTTGCTGCCATCACGGAGGGTATGAAGCCAGCAGGAAAAAGGAGAAAGGGGGGAAAAAGAACAATGAACTTGAGAACTGACATAATATGGAAGTCAAGCAGCTGAAAGACTGAGCGCTCTCCCTCTTTCTCAAGGAGGAGGCATAAAGATGAGACAGATCCTCGTATAGCCCATGTTGGCTTTACACTTACAGTGATCTTCCTGCCTCAGCCCATGAAGTCCTAGACTTGTAAGTATATGCTCCTCCATGGATACAGAACTGAAGGCTTCACACATGTGACGCAAGTGCTTTACTGCTGAGCCACACCGTCAGCCCAATAGAGTTGTATTTCATACTTACCAAGTCTGCTACAGGCCAAGAAATGTAGACATCTGCTCTGACCAGGGGAGAGGTGTCGTTCATAACTTTGCAGACTGGTGTAAGAATTTATCTCTAACTTTTCAAACCACAATGTTCTGCACTTTTGTTTATAACATAATATACTTACAGGCATGTCTGTTCATGAAAAATATATTGTACCTTGAATGTGCTAGCTACCGAAACCAAATTTTGTAACTCACAGTTTTTCTTTCCATAGATGCTAAGAATTTCAATCACAAAGCATGATTCTATGTGGAAAATATCTATTTCCCATCATTTCCTGGTACACAACCCCCTTTAGGTCCACATCAGAAACACTTTGCAGGTATTTTGAACATAACATGGTTTTACTAGTATGTATAACTCTAACATGTTTTCAGTTGAACAATGTATTCTCTCCCATTCCTTCTGTGAAAACTAAAATATGTCTCTCTATATTGATCAAGGATGCTCATCTTTCCCTATCTCCAAATGTTAGCTTTGAGAGCTGCTTCCCCTGGTCTCAGTACATATAACTTTCCTGTCCGCTATCTCATAACTTCACCAACTGTTCCAAACATAATACCCAGATTTCCTGACCCTCACTCTGGTCCTATTCTTCCCCTGGGTCATGCTCACTGTCTCATTGTCGTCTTCATGTTGCTATGATTTATAGCTGTTCAAAGTTCATTCTATGGAAAGAGGGTGTTGGAAGGCCACTAAGGAGCAAAGAGATATAGACAAAGAGAGGGGACTTGTGATCTCAGATCCTTTCCTGTCTAATAAGTAGGTATGGCTCCTTAATAACTTTGTCATTGTTTTTTGAATGTGCTGCAAAGGTTATATGATTTCACTTGTTGAATTTTACTAGTATGTATAACTCTAACATGTTTTCAGTTGAACAATGTATTCTCTCCCATTCCTTCTGTGAAAACTAAAATATGTCTCTCTATATTGATCAAGGATGCTCATCTTTCCCTATCTCCAAATGTTAGCTTTGAGAGCTGCTTCCCCTGGTCTCAGTACATATAACTTGTAAAATTCACTATGGAATTTTGAGAACCGGCTAAACTCTTGTTTCCCGTCATGTCACATTGTGATGTGAGATATGTTCCATAGACTCGGGTATTTGAACAGTTTGGCACTGCTGGGAGAGGTTCTAGGGGGTGCAGTCTTGTTAGAGGAAGTGTGTTACTGGGATTTGGGGTTTAATAAAAATGGTCTCATAGGCCCATAGGAATTGGGACTATTAGGAGGTGTGGTCCTGTTGGAAGAGGTTTGTCACTAGGGGCTAGTATTTGAGGTCTCAGAAGCTCAAACTAGACCTAGTGTGACAGTCTCCTGCTGCCTGCCAAGGCAGATGTGGAACTCTCCATTTCCTTTCCAGCACTATATCTGCCTGTGTACTACCATGTTTCTTGCAATAACAATAAGGAACTAAAAGCTCTAAAACTGTAAGGCAGCCCCAACTAAAGTTGTTCTTTGTAAGAGTTGCTGTGGTCATGGTGTCTCTGCACAGCACTAAAACCCCAAGACCATGAGCTTTGAAAGAAACCCCATTTCTAGTTTGCTCTCTTTGCTTCTCAGAAAAGATAAAGAAGTGACTTCTCAGCTTCCTACTCCTGTCTCCATGTCTGCTGTGTGCTGCCAGGCCTCCCCACCATGATGGACTCTTATCCCTCTGGAACTGTAAACCAAAATATACTCTTTGTTCTCTAAGTTAGTTTTTTTTTTTTTGTCTTGGTGTTTTATAGCAATAGAGAAATCTTTCTTGATTACCTTAGCTTTAGTTTCCTGGAAAGGACCCATGTCAGCCCTGCTTTATTTCATTTATTTCTTGAGGTGACTTTCTCATCTTTCTTTAATTCTGTTCCCATCTAAATCTGTGTTCTCAATAGAAGGGACTGGGGAAAAGAAAAGGGAACAAGCGGCAGCAATCACTGAATTAGGCACAATCACTAAACTAAAGAGATGTCAGAGGGACAAAGAAGAAATGACAGCTCAGAGATTTACTGCAACAAAAACATATTGTGCATCTCCTGTGTTTAAAGACGAGGAAGTTAAGATAGATCTTGAAGTACAGAGTAGGGACCGAGATGATGGACGGCATGGTGTTTCAGGCACAAAGAATAAGATGAGCAAAAATGAAAACCCAGCAGCCAGCGTGGTGGCACACACCTGTAGTCCCAGCTACTCGGTTAATTTGAGCCTAGGAGTTTGAACTGCTGTTCAGTTACTATGTACTGAACAACATAGTAACCCTTCTACTCTCAAGAAGAAATATAGTGTGTATATTCTGGAATCAATAAACAGTTTATTTTGGCTAGAACATAGGGTACAAGAATGGAAAAGGAGCTTGAAGCCTTGTTTTGCTGAGTATGGCTGTATACACCATTAGTCCAAGCACTTAGGAAATAAAGATGTGCAGATCTATGTGAGTCTCAGGCTAGCTGGGGCTAGAGAGAAGTTCCAGCCCAGCCAATAGTGCAGAAGGAGAACCTGTCTGGGGCAGGGAAAGCCCTGTTTGGAGGGTTTTGCATGTACAAATGAGTTGGTACCTATTTGCCTTAGTGTTGAGCAAGGAAATGACATCATCATTTGGGATATTAACCTAGCAGGCATATGGGAAACAGAAAAACAGGAAAGCCTGGGAGGCAGGAACACTGGCTGTGAAGATTCTGCAATATTCGAGGCAGTTACCAACGCACATCTGGGCCAAGCTCAGAGGAAAATCAAGGGAAACATGTTTCAGGAAAAGATTGATGACTGTCAAATGTACAAAGTCCACCATGAGAAATGTGAAAATGTATTTTAAAAGATGAGGGCTGGAGTTGACTGGGTAATCAGAGGTCACAAGTAACCTTTGTACAAGGAGTTTCAGTTGGGTTTTGAAAATAGATGCTAAATCATATGGGATAGGAGTACATCAGAAGGCTGCAAGCCTGGACTCCTCTCCAAAAGTTTGACCATAAAGTGAATAGACTAGAGCTCACTTTGATCAAAGGGGCTAGCGTAAATTAGAGAGGGGAAAGCACTAATGGATCCAATCAGTCAAAGATTTCCTCTGGCTGAGCAGTCTACATTTCCAGATAAATGGAAATCCCACATATCAAAAATCATTACACTAAGATATTTGATAAATAGCTCACTGGTCGGGAAAAACCCAGAGAAGAAAAAAAAAAAATCTATTCAAAATTCTGCGTTTCCCACTACAGTGTGTTTCCATTCAAACACAGGATTCCATTGGGAGAGTGTTTTTGAACAAGTACTTGCAACCTGTTGTAACACTGGCCTTGAAATGAATTTATCATGAATAATTCATACTGCAGAGCAGGACTAAGATCCCTGCTGTGTGCTCCTCATTTATGGCCCTGAACTGAGACTCATGGCTTATACAAAGCTACGGAAAAGAAAAATTAGGGCTGAACACATAATTTGGGGTCTGGTTAGACTACAGGCCTTGGGTTACCATCACAGAATTATGGCAAATGGTTAGTTTGCTCTGGCTTCCCAGCAATTTACAGAATGCCAGTCCATTTGAACAACACAGTTCTAGAACTGACAAGATGACTCTAATTTCAACCTTGCTTCATTAATATGAAAAATGCTTTGAAAAATAAATCTTTGGCTAATGAAAACACCATCTGGTGATGGCTTTTTGCCACTGTTTTCTTACATTATAAGACGTAATTTGGGGGAAAACACTGAACATTTACGTCCTTCCAGTCATTTGTAAGGAATGAAAGCCTCCTTTCAAATTGCAATTGATTCTCAATCATGAATACATGCAGAGAACTGAAGCAATGTTGCAATCTATCTCCTCACTGTTTCCGAAATACCCAACATTCACAAATCATTTAGAACTAAACTTTCGGAGCCGCTCTAGGTTTGGATGATGTGATTGATTTGGCCACAGAATTATCTTGTCTATACCATGTCTAGCAAACAAAGTTGATTTGTGTGTGTTTGTGTGTGCATGCACACAAAATCTTTTCATGTCAAAATAAAACGTCTCTTTGTGATTGTAATTCAGTTTTGAAGAATCACTTTGTTTTGCTCGGTTCACATGGATTCCAGTTAATGACTGGGCTAGGTTCCCTCTGTCCAAGCCCAGTCAGTACAACATTCTCAAAACAGTTGAACCCTCACAGCAAGGGAGCCAAAGTGGCAGGGGAGATTGAAATGGAGATATCGGCTGGGAGGAAACAGGGACAGGAGGTTGGCAGAGAAAGCAGGATGAAGTTCCCATTTCCTGCTGCAGGAGGTTACCTCTGAGTCTCTCTTCATTTCCCCTTTGTGAGGGTGAGAAGCCATTTTAGCTTCTGAAACTCTGAGACCCTCTTCACCTCCTAATGACTACATTCCAGCTCGCGCAAAATCGTGCATGTGTCTAAACAGCACAAAAAGAAGGCATGATTTGGCTGACTCCCATAACTGAGATCGTAAGAGGCCTGTGTGAGCTAAATTGGCAGTCCCCACTGATTCCATTTTCACCCTGATTCCATTTCATTTGTGTTGTATAGGCTTGGCCTTTTTGGAGCTCTACAGTTCCTTTACTAAAGAACATGATTTTCTGTCCAGAAAGCCAGGCACAGACCAGTCTTCTTTCAGACAGCATCCCATTTTTCAAAACACCCTCTGTGACTCACCTAAATAATTGCTTTTTTAAAAGAAAAATCTCACTTCTTTAGAGACAGGTTACTTAAGGTAACGTACTTCTTTTTTTATTTACTCTCTCAATAAGCTTAGTCATATATTTTTTTAAAAAGAACAGATCGTCATTAAAGGAAGAGAGGTTACTCTTACAGCACAGAGCTGGTCCGACTCTACCCCTGCCATGCTCCATTCCATGGAGGCATATGTAGTTATACACATATGAGCACTTTACACACATTGACAAGACACAGCAAGTCTTAAAACCTGGAAAGGGGTCCATCTTTTCTGTTTGTTCCATTAAGGCATCTAGTATTGCCATCAAAAGCCTGTTTTCTGTCTAGCTTTCCAAAGGATACAGGGAGAATATTTTCTATGCCTAGGCAAGATCACAATTTGGGGGTTTTGATATGGGGACTGAACCCTGAGACAAAGGATAGGAGTGAGAAAAGAGAAAAGAATCAATCCCAAAGTTAAGTTTTTAAAGATTAAGGCAACTTCCATACATGTAATTTCGTCATGCAAAGCAAGAGACCGGTGGAAATAGAAACTAATAAGGTAGGGCATAGGAAACATGGAGTAGATGAGGAACAAGGACCAGAAATGACTGTTTGCATTAAAAACTGGGGAAAGTAACAACAACAACAACATCATCATAATCATCATCATCATCATCATCATCATCATCATCATCATCACGATCACCATCAGGTCTAGGGATATAACTCAGTGGTCCGCACTTACTTGACATGTATAAGGTCCTATATTCAAACCTCAGTATGGCAGGAAGAAGAATTTACAAAAAGAAAGAGTGTTGAAATATATGTGTGGACGTGTGGATGTATATGTATGTAGTTACATATAAGTATATATTATGGATACACACACACACACACACACACACACACACACACACACATCCATCCATTGGTAATCCCAGTACTCAAGAGGCTAAGGCAGGAAGATCATCCATGAGTTCTAGCCAACACAGCGGGAATCTGTCTCCACAAGCAAAGCAAATAAGTGAGTCGGTGCTACCACTCCCAGTCATCACCCTTTTTTTCTTTTCGTTGTTTTTCATCCTGTCCATATATGAACAAAAGCCAGAAGCCAGAATCTTAATATGCTTTGCAGTTCACGCTCTACCTTCTTCTTCTCTTCCCCAAGTGTTTGTCTTAGAAATACTTACTTTGCTTTTGCTTCAGTCTGTCACTTTATATATCAATTACATATGGCCTTTCAACAACAGAACACACCATCTGGTCGACAAACTGAAGCCCACATCCTTATGCCAGAGTTTATTCTTTCCCCCAACACTTATTTGCTGTTGTAGAGACATAAGCTATGTCCTACAATGAGATGCAGATGACCTTTTAGATGTCTATCACACAGGCCAACTCCACTTCAGGTCTGTTAGAAAATGGCGGACTCTCGAACAAGATGAAATGGCTTGTCACCTTCCCCCCTTCCCCCTCTTTTCATTCAGATGTCTGCAAAGAACAGTGAACACAGACTTGAACCTCCACTTCTGTTGTGACAGGAATATTACTCGAACTATTCTGCGCGCTTCCCTTCCTCTTCGGATGCATGCCAGAGTTGAGTAAATATTTAGCTTAAACAGGTGAATTTTACTTGGACCTTCTAAATAAACCTAAATGTAGTATTTATTTTAATAACACTCACCGTAGTGAGTGAAAGCCTCCGAATTCCATTCTCTTTGCATTGTCCCTCCTCACTGCCAATCTTTTGGCTACAGTATTTTTCTTTCTCTTTCATCTGTTCTTCCTTCATATATAATTTCTGACCAGAGTGCACTGTGAGAGTCAACCCTTGACCCCCTTCTCAGTTTGTTTTTGTGTGGCTGACCCTCCATTCTGAAGCCAATTAAATCTACTCCTCCAGCCATTTTTTGAGCCCAGGAAAAACTGCATTTCAATTCCTTCTAGATCCTTAGCCTTACAGTTCTTATAACATTCCATTGGTTCCACCTGCCAGATGTTTGAACACATTCTGTTCTCTTAACCAGAATATCCTCATTCCCTGACTTTGTACCAATTCCCCAATAAGGAAGTCCAAAACCTCCTACTGTCCTTCCACGGCTCTCATGACTTCTTGTGCTTACATTATTTTGTAACCATGTTCTTAATTGTCTGTCTCTCCTTCTTCCACCAGGGCTTGAGATTACGCTGTGTTTATGCCTGTAACATCTTTTCTGTTGCCTGGCATCTAATAGGTGGTCAGCAAATATTTGACAAAGGAATGTTGACTGACCCATAATTACATGTTGTCACTTCCTAACTTCTTCATTTCTGTCTTCAGTGCCTTTCTTTTTAAGACATCCCCAATTCAAACATTCTTCTTTAAGTCTCTTCATCATCTAAAAACCATTGCAGTCATTCATCAAACCCTAGCCAGTCCTTTCCTCATGGAGTCTTTCCAATCTGACCCTTCTTTGATCACAAATCCATCTCCAATTCTCAGTTCTGAGTCTGATGACATCTTTTCCCTATCCTAAAGTCTGGGCTTCAGAGCCTCCTGTGCAAATCTCTATCATGTTAGCAACCAAATTGCATTGGATTTTTCAATTGATGTGTCTGTCTTCCCTACTAAGCTCAAAGCCCCAATGTGACAAAGACTGTGCCTTGTTTCTTGTAGCCCCCACTCCCGCCACAATGTCCAAAATGTTCAAGAAATAAAGTAAGTGTTCATTAATTGTAAAATGATTGAAGGATTCTCTAATCCAAATCCTTGATGCAACAATTAAAGGTTCCTCTGTCATCAACTGAGACAAAGAACGAGGCATCACCTCATTATATCAAATGTTCATGGACTTAAGGGACATTACCATATTTCCATCTTCAAATGCCACTCCTCTAACTTCAATAATTCTTGTTTCCTTACATGTGTTACATTTATGCAATAGGTTTCTTTGTCCAGCAGTAACAGACAAGATTCTCACCAACCCAAGAGTAATCTGAATCATCCATCATCTTTTGAAGTATGCTCAAAGTAGTGATTTAGCTCAGCCGCTAGTGACTAAAAGACCTGTGACAAAACAACCTCAAAACACAAAGGGGGAACACACATAATTGGAGTTTCTACTTGCTAAACTTGCTCTTAAGCTAGAGATGACAACAGAAAATATCTTCCAGCACAGGCTCCTATTAATACTACATGAGTGCAGAGACAGAGAAATCGATGAAATCTTGGATGGAAAAAGGGATTCAGATCAGTCTTAGAAAGCAGTTTTAGTAGAGATGAAATTAAAATACACTTACTCAGACACCCACATGCCCATTTACAGAATTAGTCAGACTTTTTTGCTTGTTTTAGAATCATGTTCTGTTTTCTTATCTTTGAGACACAGTCTTGCTATGTAGTCCTGGTTGGTCCAGAACTCACTATTTAGGCCATGCAGACTTCAAACTTGCAGGGACCCTCCCTGTTACTGCACCCAAGTGCTGAGGTTTAGGCACACGCTAACATGCCCTTGCCTATGTTTGCCTTACTGTTGTTATATTTTGTTTTGATGTTTTGTATCCAACAACACATTCTCACTTTTCCTAGGGTGTACTCGAACTCATTATGAGCCAAGAGTGACTTCGAACTCCTCATCCTCCTTCCTCTACCTCCCAAGTACTAAGACTGAAGGCCTTCAACACCATATCTGGTTCTAGATGTATATGTACATATGATGGGGGAGACGCCTTAAACAGTTCAGAGACAACAGTGAAGCCAGCTTTATAAGCCATAGTAACTTTGGAATCTGGAGTTGAAGGGTGAAGACAGGGTTAGCGGAGAAACCCCTTGATATTATTAGCTTTCCCAGCCACATTTGTCCACTACAATCCACGCCTCAACAAACATAAATCCCAACTATTTTTTCATTTTTATTTAAGTTTTGCAGAAATTTTATTAAATTTGAGTGCTGCTTTCCTTGCTATATCTAACAACTGTTATTCTAGACCCAAGTAAACAAAATATAGTAAAAACTTTTTTCTCTCCTTTCATTTATGGTAACCCACCCTGGTCTATACTGCAGATTTTTCTAATTGAGCATAGAGGTCTGGCTCATTTCTTAAAGTGACCTTGGATGGCCTAGCTTTAGGGTAGGTTATTTTTGAGTCTCTAACCCTCCCTAAGGTGCCTACAGAAAGTCTTCCGATCATGATCCCAACCTGCCCAACTTGTCAGTAGATATCACAGACGTTCATCGTCATATACAGTGACACATATTGACAGGCACACTGATACAACGCCACAGAGGCATTCTCAGTCGCAGATTCATGCAGAAATGTACACCCTCGCGGATGATGATGCCTACATATTTATGCAAATATACCCTCTTCCCAACCCAGTCTCTCATAAAGATATGAATCTTCTCATGTTTATATTCATACTCATATCGGTTCAGATATAATCAAGTGCTTACTGGTACATACTTCAGAGGGTATCTGTCTTAGCCAACTGAAGTGGGTGTCAAGTGGGTGCACAGACAATTGACTGGGGAAAGGCAGTGGCAGAATGAGTGAGTGGCAGGGCAACAGAGTGACTGAGTGGGAAGAGGAACAGTAACCAAAGGGATGCCATTCAGCAATACCTTTCTTTCCAACCTTTTAACTCTTACTGTAGCTTTCCTTTGAACATTCTCCAAGTCTTCTCTCATTACTCTTTGGGAATATTTAGCTCTGTCTCAACATGTGTGTGTGTGTGTGTGTGTGTGTGTGTGTCTTAGTTTCCAATGGGGAAAAAAAAACTTAATCTAGTTCCAGGTAATATACTGTAATAACAAGAGTCTTAATATGCAAATATAGCTACATTTAATAATTATTTGCAGAGGTGAATTAGAGGAAATAGAATGAGAAAAGGAAAATGTGCTTGTTTATCCTTTCCAGGAAAATTCCTCTATTTCCCCTAGTTTTTATCAGCTACGATTTTGGCAGGTTGTGGGCATGGAAATGTGAAGACATCGCTCTCAAAGAGAATTATAATAATCATGTCTGATTTACACAGATGTCATCATAGGGTTAGGCAGTTGGAAAATCCAGTAATCAAAATGAATAGGCACTTAAAATTAAGGACATGTCATACATTTGCTCACGCTCTGGGTTTGAAAATTGTCAGTAGTTCACAGGAGGCAGTTTTAGACTTCCAAGGTATTCATAATGGCAAGAATGATTTGTATCTACTAAAATGAGAACGAAATCAAACTAGGTGCACTACAATATAATTATAACACTGGGCACAGTGGTTCTGGCCTATAATCCTAGCACTCAGGGATCAGATTCAGGAAGATTCAAGGTTCAAGGTCAGCCTGTGTTACATAAAAACAAAAACAAAATCAAGACCTTGCCTCAAAAAAAATAGAACAAACAAATAAACAAAACCCCCATATCATTATGAAGACGTAATTTCTTTGGATTCCTTAAAGAGGCACTATATATGTTTGAGGAACACAATCAGGATACTGAAGAAAGAAAAACATTGTATCTGGCCTCCAGGAATTTATAATGTCTCTTTAGTGCATTGGAGCAGACTTCTGGGGTTTGGCTTGTGCTCTAAAGATTGGGTAGAGTTCCTAAGCAGGCCAAGAAAAAAAACACTGGTGAACGTAGAAAAAAAAAGGCAGACTGGACATTTTGTATGCAGTTGGGAAGTTCACCCAAGTAGATGAAGCTGGCAAAATTGAAAGTCGGGAGGGAAAAATGTAAATGAGCAGCAAATGATAAAAAGCAGATTTTAGAATAGCAAGTTGAAGTCTATCAGGGAAAGAGGCACTGAAATTGGCCTCTTTATCTAAAGCCAACATTGGGTAATACAATAATATTAGTCTTTTATACAGGAAGGAGCTGGTATAAATAGAAATTTTGAAGTATGAAGTCGTTTTTATAAAAGTGTAGCATATATCATGAACTAAGTGAGGTGCGTGTAACTGTCAGGACCATGAGTATTATTTGAATTAATTAAAGTACTGGTAGTCTTCTGAAGGTTGTGTATCCTGAATCTCAACCCTATAGGCATACTAAACAAATAAAATCATAAAACATTATATAGGTACTCCCTGTCCTTAGCCCCATTCCAAACAAACACACAAACAAACAAACAAACTACCTTCCTATGACTCCAACCTTTCTTATATACCATAATGGACTGTTTGGTTTTCATTGAACATCACAGTCACTAATCCTAGCCAAGGAGGTTGAATATAAAAGTCAAAAGGAGCACTGCGTCAGTCAATGACCATAAAAGTCAACTTGTGTGTGTGTGTGTGTGTGTGTGTGTGTGTGTGTGTGAGAGAGAGAGAGAGAGAGAGAGAGAGAGAGAGAGAGAGAGAGAGAGAGAGGATGAGAAAGATACACACTATAGTTGTTTCCCTTTTCTGACAGAACTTACTGTTCCTCTCAGAGCCTGGGGAATGTGCTTAGGTAAATCTCCCTCACAGCTTCTGACAGCTAGCTGGCTTTCTCCACTCTCTTTAGGACAGAATCAAGGAATCAAGGTGAACAATCACAAATGCTTTCTAATCTTAAATGAACACAAAACTATGTACATATGACATTAAGGCAGGCTTCTCTGTTTTATGTGAAGAAATAATACCCTTTCCCACTCGGCACTGGGTGGAGGAAATTCCCCAAGTGTGTCTCCCTCACCTCCCTTTCTCTCTGCTGCCTTCCCTTCCTCCTTCACCCCTCTCTCTTACTCACCCATGTGTGTGTGTGTGTGTGTGTGTGTGTGTGTGCACGTGCGCGCGCACGCGCGCGCGCGCGCGCACACACACACACACAGTACCCCCTTTCCTTTTCAGACAACATAACAAACCACACAGTTAGGAATGATTCAGATGTTTCCAGTCTCGATCCAAAAATGAGCAAAAATAGTTTCCACTTAATTTATAAACAGATTTTTTCTGCACATTTCATAAAAACTAAGGGGAAACTATCAAAAATATAGCCACTCTTTCTCCAAAAATTACTGATTAGTCACAGACCAAGACATCTTTTTATAAAATACACTTGTGTTTCCCCAGGCAGGAGACTAACTACAACTATAGCTGTATACCGGTAAATGCCTGCTCTAACACCGCGTGCTTTCGGCATTTCTGAAATAGCCAGTGTTCTGTAGACACAGGCTTATTCTACTCAGTCTCTTTGTTATCTCAGCAGTACATATGGATGCCGGTATTTCTGTGTGGAATATTTTTCAAAGCCAATGCCTTATTATGATCCTAACACCTGAAAATATTTGGCAGTGATTGCTCCATCCTCTCCGCAGTCCCCGCCCTTCTTACTCCCACCCCCATCTTTTGCCATTGTGAAGCTGAAAGTTATGAAATTATGTCCTTTTCCTGACGCAGTTAATCATGGGCCTACCTACGGGATGTGGAGTTGCTGGAGCATAAAGTCAGTTTCAGAGGGGAAACAGCAGTTAAAAAAACGATAGTTGACTCTGCCTGGCGACTGCTTTTCAGGGCCTGTCCAATCACTAAACAGGTCTGTTAACATTCTCCAGATCACATACTGGAAGAAAGTCTCAATTTATGAAACTTTAAAATGCAAGGCTTGGACTAGACCAGGTGCATGGCCTAACAATGTAATGACTCTAAGAATTTAAGCCAATAATATTACCCTGTGTAGCCCCACAAGAATCAAAGTTTCACCTTCAATGAAATCAAAACATCAGCATTGACTCTTACATACATTAGGTATAGACTTGCTCCTAATCAAAAAGCTGAGAAGAAGTGACATATTGGAAACAATTGATTATCAAAAGAGGCACAAACCACTGTTGAGTGTGATGCTCTAAATACTGTGTGCAGTAAATTACAACAAGAGTATGGATCTCTTCCGACTGCTGTTACCCTTCCACTAATTTCCATGTACATTTGAGTTGGTTTATCAGATTGTAACAGAAGGAAAGCCCCCATTACCTTCCTGCCCTCACTCCATGCTCTCTGGGCCTTCCTTCTAGCCTGGCTCATGTACACAGTGAGATTCTATTTGGGGGTGGCAATCTTACTATTCATTTAAACACTTTATTTTTGTTAGATTTCATTTTGTTTCATAATGAACGCATAATTAAATGTGTAGTGATATAATATTCATTGGAGAAACAATTGCTTTAAATTATACAGCAATGTGGGCAATTATGCATTTAATTTGTATATAACAGCATCTAATGTACATTCCAGGTTTTATAGTCCTCCAGAAGTCCTGAGACATTCAACCTTTAAAATTAACACATTTAAACTTTTTAAATTGAAAACACTTTTTCCGTACAATATATTCTGATTATGTAAAAATATGGAATGCTTCACAAATTTGGGTGTCATCCTTGTGCTGGGACCCTGCCAATTAATCTTCTATCATTCCAATCTTAGTATAGGTGCTGCCAAAGCTAGCACTAAACGTTTTATTTAGTCTGGAGTCTATGTTAACTAGCTTCCTTCTTGAGAAAAACTATACCACATATCAGGAAAACAATAGGAATCCTACCTCTGACATTTGTGACCATCAAAGTAAGGTAAAAGGCCTTTCAAAACTCGGTACTCGGGCTTACATTATTTAACATAACTTCACAAAACTGCCCACTGAACACAAAGGACTGGAAACTTTTAGGACGGAGCCTGCAAACAAGTGTGTTAGCCTGGGCCAACAACAGCAGACCTAGGCACAAACTCAAACACTAGGTTACATAGTCACTGCTTTCACTTTGCATTTTTACTTTGACTACACCTCCTGATTTGGTGATCTATTGGGGTGAGAATTAGCTCTATGCGAAGCACTCACTGGCAGTTTGCAGTGGCTAATGCTAAACATTGTTTTCTTTGCTGTGTTGGTGAGGTCTTTTGTTGTCGTCGTCGTTTCTTGCAGAGCTCGAGCTAGAACCCAGAGACTTGGCCCTTGCTATGCAAGCACTCTGTCACTGAGCCACATCCCCAGACCTTGCAAACACACGCATATACTAATGTCCTCCACAAATCTCTCATCTGCAGAGATACACTCAGACACCTCCACCCACACCTCCACAGAGACCCAGCCAAGTGTATGCAAATCAACACACATGCTAATTTCGGTACACCTACACAGGTACTCACGTACTAAAAAGACGAGGTAGAAAGATCATAGCAAAGATATAGAATGCACAATGTGTCACAGAGGAGAAAGGCTGCCGTTACCCTTGTGAAGTGCACCATGGGCTTACTTCCCCAGAACTGCACACAAATACATAAACACAAGCAGGCTTATGTAATACATAAGTCCCAGGGAAAACTTGCAGTGAGTAGGTTATTCTCCATGAAAATAACTTGACTTATTTGACCTAGAGAAAAAGTGACCCAGTTTACTGGGGACCTTGCTAATGGTACAACTATCTTCTAAATCAAAATTGTGAGGGAGGGAATACTGCTTACCTTTAGTTTCTCAAATCGATCATTCAGAGAAGCGACCTGATGGTCTCGGTGACGACCCACCAGTTTGCATAAGGCACAGATCAATTGGTCATCAGATACACAGTACATGTTCACCTTCTCATTCTCGTGGTCCAGGCAGGTAATCCCTCGAAGATGTGTGTCTGAAACTGGTTCCACCAGGCGATGGCTGGTGAAAGGTTTCTTGTTGGGGTGTGTGGCCCGAAGGCAACGGTCACAGTAGGAGACCTCACAGGTGATGCAGGTCTTTACAGCATCTCTCGGAGGGTCCTGCTCACAGAACTGGCAGGCAATTCTCTCACTGGACATGGCGGAGCTAGGCCTGTAAGTCCTCTCCCGGCGGCTCTCACTTGGAGAATTGGGCCCACTGACCGAAGCCTTCTGGAAGCGATCAATAATGTTCTGCAGGGTCACATTCCTCTTGAGCCCATCCAGGCCCCGGTGATTCAGCGAGATAACATACCTGCATGTAGGACACTGGAAAGCAGTAATGGGTTCAATGGATTCACCGGAGCTGCAGCTTGAGACCAAGATGCGGTGGGCACAGCTAAAACATAGGCTGTGAGCACAAGGGAGCAGAAGGGGGTCTTCAAACAACTCGAGGCAGATTGGACAGGTCAATTCCGACTCCAGTGTTTCCATCTTTAGTGAAAATAATCCTGCTGAGGCATTAAGAACCGCAGAGGCTGGGCTCTCACCTGCAAGGAACACAAAGTAAGACTCATTAAGCATTTCCAAAGGAAAGGTGATTGCAGAATAATTATATTGTAACCAATGGAGACTTTCAGTCTGGTAGATTCCCTAGGGATGCTTAAGCAATAGAGATTATTGGGAAACTAATCAGGAAGCCTTTCTGTGCCCCTCTCTCCTTCAAACCTTCTTTGAGACATTTGCCTGAGGTTTTTTTGTGTTCTGTTTTGTTTTCCTTCACCAATAAACAGAAGCAAGTGGCTACCTCTGTGTCTTGGTTTCCTGATTATCATTACCATCCCAGCTCCCACGCTCGCAATGGATCATTTCCTCTTAAATTCTCCATTGGCATCTCTTCCCTGAGACTGTGATGAGTTGGAGGCCCTACAAATTTCTCAATCCCTATTCTCCAATATTGTTCTCTATTTCATGTCAAGGCAAGATATAAGGGCTGCTCCTATTTTACATCCAGTGGAAGGAAAACAAAGCTATATTTCAAGCTAGCTCTCTCCTTCCTGAAATGATTCCATTCTAAGTGCCTGCATGGAAAAAAAAAAAAAAGACAGCTTTGGGAAAATGCAGTTTCAGTGCAGAATAATACATTTTACTTCGGAGTGTGAACTTGAATTACTTTATATTAGCACACACGGAAATCTGTTCCATCCTATCTCTAATAAGCTGAGTCATTAAATAGGAAAGACGATGCCTTTCCCTTTCGCTTTCTCAAACCCTAACCTTTGAAAAACTCTTTAATTTGGTCAGGTTGGGTAGGGAAGAATTTCAACTGTGGACTTTATCGTAACAACCGCTCCTCCTGCTTCTGTTTGGTTTTCTTGTTACAGATTTGTTCAACTAGGATCTGCCTGTTACAAAATTCATCTTCCAGGTGGTTTTTTTCCCCATGCTTTTTAAAACATGACTACATAAAAATCAAAATCTACCTGGAAATTGTTAAGTTGAACAGCCAGAAATTTTTCAGCCTGGTAACCTTCATTTTCATGCAGACCAGAGAGTAAGAGAAATGCCCCGACTGACAGTGCTAACAAGTTGGTCACTCTATACATTTTTCCACAGTCATTTCAGAGTTGGACATAAAGATATCGCTATGAGTCTTTGACATTCTAAGTTGGATCTCACTAAGGACAAATAGAAAAAGCATGTGTCTCCCTGGCTGAAACTGTTGGCTCTGTTAATAAGAGAGAGAGAAGGGCATCTCTTGATTTTGAGGAGTCTTGTTCATCTCACTAGCATTACAAATCTTCATCGGGACTTGAAAATTTTATTCTTCCACTTATATTTGTTCAAACCTCGTCAGTGAGTAGTAATATGTGCATAATCCTCTCAAGGCAATCACAAATGTTGAGTACAATTATATCTAGCACTTAGGTAAAGTAAATGCATTCACGAAGGATGGTTCTAAATCAAATCCACTCAATGTACTGAACTAACCAGGTATTTAATGAACCTCCTACAGTAAATTGGCCTATAAATGCGAAGGGTTTCCTTCATGAGGAAGCCACTCCCAGTTAGGTTAATAGGGTCAAAGGTTTGTTTAGCTATGTTTTTAAAAATGAGACATGATAATTTTATTTTATGATTTTCAGGAACTTAACCATATTCACCCGTATGTCTGTAGAGGGAATGTATAATTGGATGCCTTTAGAGAAGAAAGATTACAACTTCCACACAAGGTAGGACTGTTTGCTTAGATAATTTCATCTTATAGTCAAATTAAACTCGGGCACAAATGAACTTACACTCTCTGACCATCCTTGCAAAAGCAAAACAAAACAAAAAAACAAAAAACAAAAAAAGGCAAAGTTCCCTTAAATGGTGAATGTTGTCATCCAATCCTAGAAAGGGTTTATTACTTCAAATACTGGGGGCTTCTAGAACATTCACATTAACATATATGTATTTCCTACTACTTCTCTCTTCTCCTGGAGGCCATCAACAATTTTGTATTTTTATTCATAGCACAATGATGCCTAGCACATAATTGGTATTCAATAATGGCGAATAACATTGCTCAGACCAAAAGTAAGAAGGTACATAGTATTTATTGACTATATGTGTTCTAAGTACTGTGTTAAGCACTTTCTGTACATTAAATGCTGTCAGGACTGTGAATATGGTATTACTTGACCCATCATCTACTTAGGAAAATGAGGTGCAAATGAGCCATTAGTAAGTCAACAAGTAACACAAAGCCAGAGCTGAAATCGCCCTCCTGCCAATGCCTGTGCTCTGTCTCCTACACCTTCATTCCATCATCTCACCTCCTTCACTAAAGTTATCCTGACTATTTACAAGAGAGTTTCTAAATGGCCAGTTTCCGCTTCTATTTTTGTCTCTCTGTCCCTCTGAACCCTCTGCCTCTTTCTGACTCCTTCCTTTAGGATTATCGCCGTCTGACACTGTACTTCAATTACAACTCCTTACAGTGCGTCAAGCATTCCACAATGCCTGTGTTGAAAACCACCTAGGTTGGTCAGACGTCGCAGAAAGTCCCATTTACATGTTCAGTTAAGGTGCCACAGCTTCCCTGTCTTAAGAGGGTGCTGTATAGACTCTTCCATACGGAGAAGTATCTTCTTCAATTTCATATGAATCCCTAAAATGTGTTCCCAAATCAGTATGATCCTCGAACCTCACTATGAAATTAAACTTGGGGCAACGCATTCTGGGTCACAATGGCCTTATATAAGGTCGAAGTGGGAATTTTTAACTAGAGGTTTCTGGACCTCCTAGAAATGCCTGCAGCGTGTGAATGCCATATGCATTTGTTACCAGAAGAGGATTGTTCATGGCTTTCAAAGGACTCTTGGAGGTATCCATAATGGTAAAGTCTAACATAAAACAAAAACAAAAAACAAAAGAAAAAACAGAAAGGATAGACAAAATGCAGAAAACTGCTCAAATAAGCCACACCATATTTTATTTTTACATAACTTCAGTAAGTTAAGTAAGTTAGGATCACTGATGTCAAACTGAGGCTGACCTCTAAAATCTGGTAGCCCTGTTTCTGCCCCACAGACTTGGCATGCACTGCCATCCATGCCTGGCACTCCATGTTGTTTTATCATGGCACAGTAAGGTTACCAGCTAATTTGAGGGATTGAATAAGTTTTGCAAGATCCTCAAACATTTGTTTATTGACTAGGGCTCCTGATTCTCACTAGTGCCGTTTCAGCCTGTCTGCAACTATCTTCCTTTTCCTTACCTCCATTACTATCTAAGCATCATTGCAATACCAATTATTGTTTTTAGAGTTTTCTTTAAAAATAGGTACTATCATTACAAAGAAAGTAATCTTTCCAATGTCATACTTGTTCGCAAATAGCACAGCAAATATTCAAACATAGAAAAAAAAAGCCCTCTAGAAACAAGCCTGTATATTTATAGTCAACTCGTTTTTAACAAAGGTTCCAGGATAATTCAGCAAAGAATGCAAATAGTTCTGAGAGAACCTCATCCCAACATGCACAAGAAATGACGTTAGAAACCTATATTACAACATAAAAAAATCATTAAAACTAGGCATGGTAGTGTGTGCCTGAAATCCCAGAACTTGAGAGGTGGGGACAGGAGGATCATCAGAACAAGTTCAAAGCCACTGTGAACTACATAGTGAGATCTTGGGCTACAAAAAAAAAAAAAGAAAAGAAAAAAAGAAAAAAAAACCCACCTCAATCTAAAGATGAATACATTAAGATGGACCAATCATCTAAGAGGAAAAGATTCATATAAATCTGACATGACTTAGATTAGACAACAGGATTTTTTTTTTAAGATCACAGCAAAACCACAAACAACCAATACAGATAAATGCTACTTCATTTAAATATAAACCTTTAGGGCTAGAAACAACACCATTGGCAGAATGAAAAGGCAAAGGATCTTCCAAAGAAGATCAACAAATATCCAGTAAGCACATGAAAAGATATCCAACAGCAAACCAAATAAACACACTAGAATAGCTATAATAATACAAAGCAAACAAACAGAAAGGGAAAGTAGCAGGTGTCTGCCAGGATGTGGAGAAATTGAATCCTTCATATATTACTAGTACGAATGTAAAATGGTGCAGCTGCTTTGGGAAATAGTTTGGCATTTCCTCCAGAGTTAAATGTGAAGTTGCCATCTGATCAAGCAATTCCTAGGTCTGTACTGAATAAAATAAAAAATGTGTTTATTCAAAAGCTCATGCACAGCAATATTCATAGTAGCCAAGAGAGAAACAACCAAAGCACATCAGCTGATAGATAAAAAATCAAAACATGGTTTATCCTTATGATAGAGTATTATTTGGCTATAAAAATGAATGGAGTACTGATAGAACCTGCAATATGTGCAATCCTTTAAAATATATTTCCAAATGAAACATGCCAGTACAGAAATGTAGTATATTGTGTGATTCCCTTTATATGAAATGCCTAGAATAGGAAAACTCATAGGAATAGAAAGCGTAAGAGTAGTCGAGGTCTAAAAGAGGGAAGGAGTGGGTGTAAGGACGAATATGTATGGACTTTCTTTCTGGAATTTTGGCAAAATTCTGGAGTTAGATAGTGGTGATGGGTGCACAAGTTTCTTACTATATTGAAAACCACTTGGCTGTATACTTTCAAATGGTGACTATTATGATATGTGAACCACATCTCAGTCTTTGAAAAGAGATTCAAAGTCAGATCAAACTCCAGACTTCATATAGATAACTACTGTACAGTATCAATATATTGCAAATTGTGGGATTATGTAGTGCCAATAAACTCTACTGGATTGCTTACTTCTATTTCTTCCCAGCTAGAGTCTCATGTATCTCAGCGGGCCTTGAACTCGATGGGTAGCTAAGGATGACCTTGAGCTCCTGATTCTCCTGCCCCACCTTCTTAGTGCTGGAATTCCCGACAAGCATCATCACTCCCACTGATTCCCTATCCAGACCTTGCAATGCTCTGAGACATCTACAGTGTGTCAACAAGTGTCAGAAAACTCTTAAGCCTCAGTTCTTATTTACTTAAAATGATTTAAATTGCTGCTAAAAACACTTAATTCCTACCTACATCACAAAATACTTTTAGCAGAGGAAGGCACACAACAAAGAGAAAACAAAGAGTTGCAACTTCAGAAACTTTTGAGAATTGCAGATCTTGACTTAGAAGGGGGTAAAGACAGCAAAAGAATATGAATCTGATAGAGTATGACCCAATGACAGATAATCATGAACTTTCTCCAGAAAACATATGGTTTGTCATGAATGAATTAATGAAATATACAAAATGGTAGAAGCAATTGACATAGAAAGAAAGAAAAATCCTTATGCCTACAACCTAAAGAGTTCCATTCCAAATAATGTAGTTACTGGTGTATAAACACACGTGTATGGTTTTGCTCTATCTGCTAAAAGATCCTTCCCACATAGTTTATCTTCACAGTCTATCCTCTTCAGTCTGAGCTTTGTTAAGAAGTAGGAAGAGAGGGGAAGTCTACTTTATTGGTGAGGCATTAAAATGCTGTGTGCCTGTATAGAAACACAAAATGAGCTTGCCTCTCCCTCCCCACCCTCTCTCTTTCTCTTTCTTTTGAGACAGGGGCTCACTGAGTAACCTGGGCTAGGCTCAGTCCTCTGGCCTCTGCCTTTCAGTGCTTAAATTACAGTCATGCCCCATCACTCCCACCTAAAAGGAAGAGGACATGCTTCAATGAAAGTGATTGTGATTTCAAAACATAACACGTTTTGCACTTACAAGATGAAAAATTGATTCAAGTATTGCCCTCCAAATCTAGCATTAGCTAACTCTGATCAAGAGTTATGATCGAGCAGCTACAAGCTGCACTTGACAGAATCCTATTATTTCAAATGCCATTTGAACATAACTAAATGCCTACTTATCCCAACAGCTAATAGCCTAAATAGTTTTCATCTTCCAGGTCTTCTAAGTATGGCTCTGGACTCTTACTCTCTCCCTGAAGAGCTACAGTCTACCCTTCGTCCCAGAAAAGCCACAAATGTGAAACTAAGGCTGACCTTTGGGCTACAGAAAAGAGCTGGATTTTCATCTTTAAAAGTAATACAAAAACGATTCTCTGGGATGTTAGCTTTAACATTTCAGGATATTAGCATTAATTAACATCCCATGAGACTTTCCTTAGAATACTATAAACTATCCATCTTCCTTGGCGTGTGAACAAACAAGTGCTGGCTTAGTCTGTTTCTTCAAGCAAAATGCTGTTCAAGTTGAACTAGAATCACCAGATGTTCCTTTAAGATGCTTTCTAGATCAGATATCCTATTATTATAGAGTTCTTTCTATTTATTATCATGCAAATAAGATATCTTGGATGCTATAAACTAGCTCTTAAAAGCATGACTCTTATTCACCAGAGTAACTAGTCAGGCTAAGAAGTGATAAGTATTATCACCAAGACGACTAGAGATGGACAAAGTGTATGACTGTACTTTGTCAAGGCTAATGTGAAGTGTAGTAGATGTTTTTACTTGCTGCATCTCAAGAAAGATTTATCAAACTTTCCAGTGAACAACTAAAGGGTAGGGGAATGCAAGCGTATCAACCAATGAAAATATCTTATGGATCTGAAAAACAAAACTACCAAATCCAAGAACCTTTTGATTAGCGGATGACTCATTCAAGTTCAGAAACCCCTTGAAGTTGATACATGGCTGTAGGCCCAGAACTTGGAAGGCTGAAACAGGAGGATCACTAGTTAGTCCAGGGACAGCCTGATCTACATAATGATTTCAAAGTCAGCTTGGATTACACAGCAGCTATAAGGAAAAAAATCTGATGTAAAGAGAGCCAATGCATAAAATTCTTTATATTCTATATGATGAGAACTGAGAAAAGAAGACAAAATGGAGGTTAGGTAGGTGGTCAATGACTATAATTAGTTAAAACAATAATATATTTATATAGTAGTTTATTTTTAAAAAAAAAACACTGTTTCGTTCTTTTACTAACATGTTCTTAAAGTCTTCTATCTAACAGTACTAGCTTATGATGCTAGGTAAAATATTTAAATTCTATGGACCATAGCCTCTCTATCTTTTATATCAAAAGCATCCACTGTATGCATTGCATATACTCTTGTGATGATCTCATGAGGATAAGATAAATTAATCTGTTTTAAAATTACACTCACTTATTTACATCATGCATTCACACATGATACACCCAGAACACTTTTTTTTTACAAGCTAGAAACACTTGGAAATTCATCACAAACATATAATTGACATGAAAGAAAGCAGTCATACTTTTCCACACGATACCAGGGAAACCACAGTTTTAACTGATGATCATATGTCTTAACATTTAGGTTCCCATATGGTCATCCAGAGGAAAGAATTATTTCTAGTGTTCTCTTTGTTTTGGTCTTTAACAATTTATTCATTTATTTTTATGTGCATTGGTATTTTGCAAGCATGTACCCTCTGTGAGGTTGTCTGATAGTGGAGTTACAGACAATTTTAAGCTGCCATGTGGATGCTGGGAATCGAACCCAGATCCTCTGGAAAGCAGTCAGCGTTCTTAACTACTAAGCAATTTCTCTAGCGCCTATAGTGTTTTCTTTTAGGCTCCCATCATATATTGAGAGACCTCAGAACTGGAGGTTGATTACTGGCTAGGACAGAGAATTGATCCAGTTCCTGAGTAATAGGTATTAAGGCTTACTTAGTATTTTATAGCACATGAATTGAATGTTATTCCCTTCTAATAAATAGCTCCTAAACCTACCACTTTGAGTATTTTACATAACTCAGTCATCATAAATATTAAAATGAATATCAAAATAATAAAACCAAAAGTCCCAATCTGCCTCAAATACAAAAGATTAATCAAAGTAGTCAAAATACATTGTAGAAATGTAAAAATTTTTTCACAGAATAAAAATATTATTTAAAAATGATTAATCAAGGTAACCAAAAATAGATTTGCTAAGGTAACTTAAAATGTTTGACAAGAATTGTAAGTATGAACCCCTCTGGAAATCAGTCAGGTGGTTCCTCAGAAAATTGGACATAGTATTACCTGAGGATCCAGCTATACCACTCCTGGGCATATACCCAAAATATTCTCTAAATATAACAAGAACACATGCTCCACTATGTTCATAGCAGCTTTATTTATAATAGCCAGAAGCTGGAAAGAACCCAGATGCCCCTCAACAGAGGAATGGATAAAGAAACTGTGGTACATTTATACAATGGAGCATTATTCAGCTATTAAAAACAATGACTTCATGAAATTCTTAGGTACATGGATAGAATTAGAAAATATCATCCTGAGTGAGGTAACCCAATCACAAAAGAACACACATGGTATATATTCACTGATAAGTGGATATTAGCCTAAAAGTTAGGAATACCCAAGATACAATTCACAGACCACATGAAGCTCAAGAAGAAGGAAGACAAATGTGTGGATGCTTTGGTCCTTCTTAGAAAGGGGAACAAAATACTCACTGGAGCAAATATGGAGACAAAGTACAGAGCAGAGACTAAAGGAAAGAAACTGTCCCACCTGGGAATTCATCCCAGATACAGTCACCAAACTCTGACACTATTGTGGATGCTAAGAAAGACTTAGGAGCCTGACGTGGCTGTCCCCTGAGAGGCCCTGCCAGAGTCTGACAAATACAGAGGAGGATGCTTGCAGCCAACCACTGGACTGAGCGCAGGATCCCCAATGGAGGAGCTAGAGAAAGGACTAAGGAGCTTCCCATAGGAAGAACAACAATATCAACCAAAAAGACACCCCTCCCCCCAGAGCTCCCAGATACTAAGCCACCAACCAAGGATTACACATGACTCTGGCCACATATGTAGCAGAGGATGGCCTTGTCAGGCATCAATGGGAGGAGAGGCCCTTGGTCCTGTGAAGGTTCGGTAGATGCCCCCAGATTAGGGGAATTGAGGGGGGGAGTACTGGGAGTGTGTGGGTGGGTGAAGGAACACCCTCATAGAAGCAGGGGGAGGCAGGCGGGATGAGATGGGGGGTTTCCTGGAGTGGGGGAAACCAGGAAAGGGGATAACACTTGAAATATAAATAAATTAAAATAAATAAATAAATAATTTAAAAAAGAAGAAAATACAGCAAAAAAAAAGAATTTTAAGTATGCTTTGCAATGCAGATTACACTGGCAGAGTTTAAGACTGGGGAACAAATAAAAAAGAACCTTATTTACCTAGGCTACTAGTGTAGCTTTTCATCCATTTTAAGACTCTATGTCCAATCCTTTGCTTTTTTTCAATGATGCATTTTTAAATGTCTGGTGATTTTTAAAGTATTTAGTGTCCTACTGGAATGGGCAGTCATTTGGACTTCTCCATAATAAAAGTTGTAATATATGTATGTAGGGCACGCTACTGAATGTTAGGCTGTGAGGACCCCAAGTTCTGATCAGTAACAAGAGACAGAAAACAGAGGCCTATTTGAAATCAGGCTTCTACTCTCCCGGGAACCACATAGATCCTAGCAACACTGAACAAAAGCCTAGAGACAAAGTGATAGAGGATTCTGAACTATAAACCATTTTTCTATCTCTGGACTGTACGTACACATACACACACACACACACACACACACACACACACACACTTTGCTCTCCTAAGTCAACATTATCTTCCATGCCTACATATTATGTTCCTATCAGAGCCAGTTGCAAAATATTAGGATTTTAGATTTCAGGAAGAGTCGTCATTATATGATGGGCTTTTAATCAGATCATCTGGTCTCTGTAAGAGGATGATCCCGAGCCAGAGGATACTGTTCCTCATCAACCAGAGGGGTCTGACCCGCAGAGAGAGGCTAAGACAAAGCCCCAAGGTCAGGCAGGCAGGCAGGGTGCCGTGCAGAAACAAGAACGTACACTTTTCTAACCCAGTTACGCTAAACCGACACTGTAGTGTAGACTCTATCCAGGCAAATATCACATGGAGAAAAGTGACGGTGGGATGGTGTCACTTTTTTTTTTCCCCTCAAAACATCTCTCTGCCATGTTTGTAGGCTTTCTGGAAGTCTATCAAAAATGTTTTGTGATTATGGTCGTGAGGGATAAAAAGATGAAAACAAAGTAGCAGACAGAAAAAGCCACAGAACACAGACGTCTACAGCCCACAGAAAACATTCCGTACAGTTTTAATCTATGAAAAGGGATGAGCACAGGATTCTTGGCCCTTGAAGGCGAGAAGTGAGGGCAGAGGGCAGTAACAGTCTGCACAGGGCAGACAATAAAGTAGGACTGTCTTCTCTTGCCACCAGTCATCCGAACATCTCATTTGATGCTGAGACTCAACACACAGAGAAGCGTTTTTCCAGCCTCCTCTGTTACTGTTCAGTGAGGTACACTGTATTTGTTGAAGATCCAGAAATACACACTGCACAATATCATATTTTACCCATTTTTTTTTAAAGTGACTATATTTAGTGCTAGTGAAACTGCTCAGCGCGAGTAAACTTGCTGACCACCAAGACTGGTGGTCGGAGTTTGATCCACAGAACTGATGTGGTGGAAGGAAAGAGTAAATTTCCGCAAGTTTTCCTCTAACCTCCGCAAGTATGCCGTGGCACACAGGCATGTTCATATGCTCACGCATGCACACAAATAGATACGCGTAAAAATGTAAGTGACTGTCTTTAAAACCTCTTGAACTCTGTTCTAGTTATCATGAACATGTTATACCTCATCCTTCGGTGATACAGTATTTCAAGTCAGGACACTGCACTTAAGGAAGCATGTCATAGACACCGCTTTTTTTTTTTTTTCACAGAAGACAGAACAAAGAGTCAATACTAAATGGAACTGGAGTACCCTCAGACACCCTCAGGCCTCCTCTACCAGCTGAGTCCCATGGCTAACATCTAGAAATTTAGCAAGGTCTATAAAGATTGAACGACAGACGCACAAAGCCAAGCAGATACCTCTAAAAACGGCCATCTGAGACATAACTGTGTGCCACATCCCTATCTTTGTCTTTTGGGGCTCTGCATCCCTGTTGAGAAAGAGAAATTCTAGTTCTAGGGGAAGCTAACCACCAGAGACAGTATTCTTTACTCTTCATCAAGCCAACGAGGTTTGCTGAGTGATTAGAAAAGCATTCTTCTGTAGTTTCCTTCCTAATTGTTGTGGTGTCAGCAGATTTTATGGGAGGAGAGAATAGAAAGGCTCACTACTCAGAACACTACTTTGGATGCAATTATGGCACTCCACCGGCACTATTTTAAGTCCTGCAAGTTGGAGCAAGTTGCCCTGTTCTTAGAGGAGGGATTAACCAAACCAATTTTATCTAAGTCAATTTGCACTGTTCAGATGATATGTTTGTGAAGCAACCAAGCCACTCATTTGCAGCAAGTGCCTCTCAGAAGTCATCTTGCAAGGTACAACATGCTAGGTAGGAAGACCAGTAGTCATGAAAGTAAACAGGAGAGACAGCCCTTCAAGTCCCATAACCTCTCTCTCTACTCCACACATCACACACCCTGACCCCATCCTAGCCATGGAGCTGTAAGCAGAGTTTAGCATAGGGCAAATATGAGCCCAAAATCCTGGGTCAAGTGCAGGGCCTCATTCAACATAGCCAGCAGAGGCTTCTGTACATTAAAGGTGCTTTGAAAAATACTGACTCATTGCTGCTAGGGGCTATTGGTGCTTATCTAGCCAGACCTAAACTTATCTATGTCACTTTTTATTGGGCATTAACCAACTCCCTCATGTAGACTAAAAAAAAAAAAAAAAAATGGGTGAGGTTGAATATTCAAATGAGTCTGACTCACATTGTTAGGATACAGTGCAATCCATATGATTTATGACTCGACTTAAAATCATCACCATTACTTTCTATACCTAATTGTATATGTTTCCATTCAGTTGCACATACATTTGTGAAACAAATTGACTAAAGATCTAAATTACAATGATAATTTGAATCTCAAGGGAACTAATAATGGCAAATGAAGGTTTCTGTAAATTAGTGTTCCCATTTATACCCAGTCAATCCAGTAACCCAATAAAGGGTAAATGAAGTGCTTTCACTGAAAAGTATAATGCTGAGGTTTTTAGAATCCTTTTATCTTCAAAGGACCAAGCCAATACTCACAATACCCAGTACACAATATTATGCCTTTTATGCAAGTGCAGCAACTGTGAAAGAGAGGCCATACAAATGTCTAAAGGCCGCCAAGCCAATGCAACGTCCCATTTGCAATGAACTCTCTGATCTTCTTGGCTTCTAGGCTTGTGTTTCAACCACATGAAACAAGTTTTGTAAGGAACAATCAAGAGAAATCTAATTCATATATATTATGAGTCCGTATTAAGCTAACTGATTGAGCAGGAATATATAAAAATAGCAAAGATTGATTCTCCCTCGGGGCAGTGATGAGTAGGGAGGAGGTAACAAAAAAAAGGTGGAGATGCAGGGATGCTGGGATGCTGGGAGGCTGGGGTGCTGGGGTACTGGGAGCCTGGGGTGCTGGGGTGCTGGGAGGCTGGGGTGCTGGGAGGCTGGGAGGCTGGGAGGCTGGGAGGCTGGGGTGCTGGGGTGCTGGGAGGCTGGGAGGCTGGGGTGCTGGGAGGCTGGGAGGCTGGGAGGCTGGGAGGCTGGGGTGCTGGGGTGCTGGGAGGCTGGGAGGCTGGGGTGCTGGGAGGCTGGGGTGGGAATCCAGGGTACAGCAAAAGCTCCCTAAGCAGAAGTGAGCAAGCATGTAAACTCTCCATCTGGCAACTCCATCTTCTATTGGAATAGCGTCAGAGAACTGATTTGATTTCAGAGAGGAAATGGAATGGGATTCAAGTCAGTCCTCATGGTCCAATTTGAGAATCGGATTAATTAACCCCCACACAATAGTTGTCTACTATCACAGTTTCAAATGTCTTGCTTCACAAATATTTTTCAGAGACACACACAACTAATGCCATTCACCAGCCCCACCTTCCAAAATCTTCACACACACACACACACACACTCTCTCTCTCTCTCTCTCTCTCTCTCTCTCTCTCTCTCTCTCTCTCTCTCTCTTTCTCTCTCTCTCTCTCTCTCTCTCTCTCTCTCTCAAAGTGATTGAAAAGCGAGAAGCTGCGTTGCTGGGATGTGCACAGGTTGACAGAGAAAAGCGCCGAGCGTAGTGAGTGCTTGAATACGAGGCAGGAATCAGAGGCAGAACAGCAGCAGTACAGAAGGAGTGAGGAAGAGAGGGGAAAGTGAGGAGTCCAGCCATCCCGGGATCCTAATTTACTGCTCTAAATGGAAATGCCTCCTAAATAAATAAATAAATAAATAAATAAATACTATGCTGCACGCTGCACGTGAAGTGTGAAACAACACAAGCCAGCTCATCACCAGCCCTGTTACATTCTTACGAGCCCGAAATGGAAAAGGCTCGCATGTCTCAGCTTCAGTTGCAGTGTGTCCGGTGGACACAGTCAAGTTTTCCCTCTCCCCCCCCCCAACAGCTAGGCCAGAAAGAACCACCCAGACAGAGACCTGGAGCTCGCTTCCCCAGCAGGGGCGAAAGGGGGGAGGGGGAATTAAGTTTCTCCCAGGGTTCCCGCCCGCGGGGTGTCCACGGAATCTCGTGGGCTGCTGCGCCGGCACCACTGAGCCAACCGCCGACCTCGGGGCGCCGCCCGGGCCAAGGACGCCGTGGATTGCGGGAGCGTGGGAAGGCGGCTGCGCCCTTTCCCAGACTTGCGCCTAGGCGCCAGGAGAGCCGAGCCGCTCCACTGCTTTCTCCCGGCTCGGCCTGGCCAAGCGGGAGGCCTCGGGCCGGTCCCCAGCCTGAGATCTAGGAGTGCAAACTCCTTCCCACGAGGGCAGGGGCAGGAGCCCGGGTCACTACCGTGTGACAAACACCCGGGGCCCTGCCATTGCCGCCTGGAGCCTCTCGGACCCCGTCTCCCCACCACCTCCTCCCACCGATCCCAAGTGTCCTCGGCCAGCGCCGGCCCCGGCAGCACCTGAAGAGCAGCAGGAGCGAGCCGGGGCCAAGTCTGGCGCGGGCGGCGACACTAGCCACCCCCACCCACCACCCACCCCCCGGGCCTCGGCGAGGGGACGCGTTTTACCCATATTGTTCCCGGGTGCCAGCCATCTCCTACGCGCGCCAGGGAGCGCCGGGCGCTCGCCGGCCTCCGCAGCTAGCTGGCTCGGGCTCCCGTGCAAGCTCCCGGGCCGCTGTCGCTGCCGCCGCCGCCGCCGCCACCACTCTAGGCCGCCGCCCGCCTTCGCCGCTGCGGCCGCCGCCGCCGCCGCCGCGCAGCAGCCGGGATCCGCCAGCCCGCGCGCCCCACGGGGGACAGCACGGAGACCGCGACGTTCCCGCGTCTAGGTCTCCTGGGCTAAACTTAAAGACTTTTCGCCTCTCCGTCCAGAGGCAGCACCATGACACCACCGCAGCACCACACTGTCATTTCCGCCGCCGCAGAGGAAAAAAAAAAAGGCAATCCCTTCGAAAGGAGGGTGGAGTGGGGGCAAGCGGAGCCGAGGCTGACACCCTACAGGAGCACGGGGAGGGGCCCCGGGCAGAAGGGGCGCTGGGCCACCTTCCTAGGCTCACCTTCCGCCGCCCCCGCCACTCCCAGCTCCCCGTGCCCCTCCTCTGGAGGCGCGCTTACATGTTTTCTCCCCTGGCAGGAGTGACCGGAGAAACCTGAGCAAGCAAAGGCAGTGGGTGGGTGGGGTTCAGATTACTACTGTACCTACCAGCTGATTCCAGCAGCCTGTTCTCCAGCACCCTGTCATCTTGATGGAAGACACGGGGAGAAGGGGCCTGAGCAGGCGTGTGTGTGTGTGTGTGTGTGTGTGTGTGTGTGTGTGTGGTGTGTGGTGTGTGTGTGTATCTCTGTGTGTGTGCGCGCGTGTCTGTGTTTGCGCATCCACGAGCGGGTGGTATGTGTGAAGTGCAGAAGGAAGACTGTGGCCAAACTCTTCACCCACCCACCTCCCTTCTACATCCACAAACCCCCAGATTAGAGCAAGGAAAAGCTGTTGCACTCGCCAATGAGAAGAGTGTGCCTGGATCCTCCTCACAGGTCCTACTGGTGAAGCTGTTCTATGCAAAGTTAACTAGAGAGGAAAACAAAAATAGTGGAGGAGACAGAGAAGGGCAGACAATTGAAGGAAACCCAACCCCCCCCTTTTTTTTTCTTTTGACAAAGGGAGAATGGCTCTGTTCTATTGGCCTTGGGCACAAGTTGTTCCGATGGATCAAAGCTACTAAAAGTGTAGGGGGGGGGTCAGGTTTCTTTTGCACCTTCAGATCCTTGACCAACAATAGAAAAGGATCTTTAACCAAGAGGACAATGAGGCAGATGCTAGCCATCCAGGAATTCAATGTCCCTAATAAGATCCCGGGATCCCAGGAGCCTCCCGTTGGTCTGGATCCAACCTGTCTTTTGAGCTATCATTGGCTCAAAGGCCACCCCACCCCCTACTTAAAAGGTAGATGGGAGAAGGAAGCCACCCCAGAGGATACTCATTCTAGGTCCACTCAAAAAGAGGGAAGAAGAAAGTGATCGGGGAAAACAGCCCCTCTCACATGGGCCTCCCATTACTGTGCTTGGGAACAAATCCAGAAAAAAAAATGAAGGTAGATGGGTGTGTCCTGTCAGGGAACCAATCAATAGCAGTCAGCCAACAGCACTGTTAAACAACCTGCGAGCAGAGACTGGAGTGGATATGAAGGGGAAAACCCAACCGCGCTACCTAAAGGGAAGCACAGCACCACCGAGAGATGAAAAAGTTAATGCGTCATATCCAAAACACAGACAACAAAAGCAAAGGCAGACAAATGAGACTACATAGCACCGACGCCTACACAGCAGAGTACACAACCAACACACTGGGAATGGGAGAAAATGTTTTAAAACCATATATGATAAGGACTTACTATCTAGAATATGTGTTTTAAAAGGAGCAGAGGACTTAAATGTGTATTTCTGGAAAAAAAAAAGAAAAATAGCAGACAGTAAGACGTTTAACATGACTAGTCTTCAGGAAAATGCGAAATAAACAACAGAGATGTGCTACATATTGTTAACGAGATTATACTGTGTTCTTGGACAAGGTCAGATGGGTGAATTGTATACCATGGGACCTTTGGACTCAATAAAACATTTGATTCCTTTTAAGTTCGTGAGTCAAAAGTCTGCTGATTTGCTGGGCAAATTCACCACACAAATGTTAAAAATGATTATACATGTGTATTTTGTGTGTGTGCACCTGTATTTACATTTGTCTGGAGTCAGTCTGCCTGAGAGTTAGTAAGTGAAAAGGGGGGTAAGTAGAAAACTGAGGGCTCTCTACTCCTCCTAGCCTGAAAGGGGAAGTAGGGATATCTGTGTACGTATAAACGGTCTCGGCAAAGATATCTCAGAACTTGACTGCACTGGTTACCTGGAGGTCAGTCATAGGAAGGAGACAGTGTTAGGTTTCTGCCACTGTGGTGAAAATCTGAGAAACTATTTAGGAGGAAAGATTTATTTTGGATTCTGATTTCTGAGTTCTCAGCCTGTGGTCACTGGTCCTGTTGGTTCTGTGGTGAAGCAGCACACCATGGGGGCTGTAAAGTAACTTGCGTCACAGTAAGGAGGGAGGAGAGGGGAGGAGGAGGAGGAGGAGGAGGAGGAGGAGGAGGAGGAGGAGGAGGAGGAAAGGGGCAGAAAGAGGAGTTCAGAGTCCCAGTATACCATTCAATGGCACAGACCCAAGGGCCTACTTCCTATAAGTCCCAGCTCCTAGTTTCCACCACCTCCCAATAGTTCTTTAAATCGTGTATGCACCAATGGGCAAATCCATTGAGGAGACTAAAGCCTCCAGGATCCAGTTAATTCCCAAAGGACCTGCTTGGAACACGCATCGGTACAGTGGGGAGCAAAGCCTTCAACACAATAGCCTTTGGTGGGACATTTCAGACCCAAACCATGACAGGGAAGCATCCAGCATTGTAGATGTTGTGTATTTCTCAAACGTTTTAGTTGCCCTTGACACAGTGTAAAAGGGTGAGGAACATAGAGAGGACGTAGGATGACGATGACGATGCCACGGAGCACTGGGCGAAGGGAATGAGAAGCCGTTTAAAGCATGCATGGTTTCTGTCTTGGATCTTTGGAAATTTTCTAGAAATAATCTGTTTTGTGAATGTACTTAATGCTACTGAATTGTACACTAAAAAGTAGTTAAAGTGGCAAGGTGTATGTTGTTCAAAAGTGAACGAAGAAGCATGCTGGGCAACTCCACATTATTCCTTCTGTGTAAGTGGCCGGGCGTGGTGGTGCACACCTGTAATCCCAGCCCTTTAGAGGCAGAGGCAAGTGGATTTCTGAGTTCGAGGCCAGCCTGGTCTACAGAGTGAGTTACAGGACAGCTAGCGCTACACAGAGAAACCCTGTCTCGAAAAAACCAAAAAAAAAAAAAAAAAAAAAAAAAAAAAAAAAAAAAAGGTATATCTAAGTGCCTGGTAACACCTTGTACAGGATTCGAACCTAGAACCTAGAACCAAGATTAGTTTTTATTGAGATCTTTCAGTAACTGCACATTGTGCGTTAGGAATGTTTTCTGGACAGGCCACGGTGGTGCACGCCTTTAATCCTAGCACTAAGGGTTTGCCTCCTTAGGTGACAGGTGGATCTGAGTTCGAGGCTAACCTGGTCTACAGAGTGAGTTCCAAGACAGTCAGGGATGCACAGAGCAACCAACCCTGTCTTGAAAACTAAAAAGAAAACGGAGAAAGGAATGCTTTTGGGAGAGTGTAGTTTCAAACAAAACAAAACGTATGACTATGAAAACTGAGTCTCAAATCGAAGTGAGAAACCAGTTGCGCTCCAGTCTCACTTGGTAAGATCCCACACAGTGCAGTAAGGACTAGTCTAGAGGATGGCCACTGGGTATTTTAGCCCCATCTCCCCTCCAGTGCTTCAGAAAGAGTCTCTGGCTTACTAGAGCCCTGCACAGAACTCCCCAACCCTGCCTTCCCTCCCCAGGGAATGCTCTGGCCCTTTCCTTTCCCCTCCTCAAGACTTAACAGCTGCTGGGTTCCTTTCACAAAGGACCTTGCTAAGTGATTAAGGAATTCAATCAACTAACTCAAGCTAAATGTTAATAGCTTCATTTGTCTCTCTATTAGGAGATAATATTTTAATTTTAACAGAGGCCTTCAATGTATTAATTCAAAGGAATGACTAATGGCTTGTGTGGGTGGGAGTGGGGGATGGGGAGAGTTTGCTAATCACATCGCATAAGCAGCTGCTTTGAAAATATCCCCACTTTCAACGGTTTTATGCAAATTGCTCACTGTAAATTTATTAAAGTCAATGTTTTGTTTCTGGCATGAGATGCAAAATTGGCTGGGAGTATGTGATGAAATTATTTGTTTATAATTATTTAATGGTTACCTTTGTATATAACATATGTCGATCCTATTAACAAAATAAATCTGGGCTCATAAAAAAAAAAGATGTTTGACAGATTCAGCTGGAGGTGTTTAATTGAATTAGTCTGAAGCTGACTCACCACACCACAGGCCTGCAGTATGAAAGGGACAGCTCATCGGGCTATTTTTTTCCAACTGAGAATGTAAGGGGGAGGGAGTGGCTCCAGATACTTTCTTCAGAGAAAAGCACAGAGGCCAGTCTGTTCCACAAGGGAAAAAAAAATCACAGAAGGGTGATTTTGTTGTACAAGAACATCATTGCTTCTGCAGACGGGGGACCTTATACTGCTCTCAAAAGAAGCAGCTTCTTGTCTGAAATCCAGAGGTTGACCAAAAGCTTCTCTAACCAAGGAGCTCTTAACAGGATGGTGAGAAGAAAAGCACTTTTGGCATAGTCTCGTCAATAGGACACTGTTCTAAAAACTCCAGTGGTAAATGCACTCTTGAGAGTCTGCTAGAGAGAGTGGTTCAAAATAATTATGTTCCTCCTGTGGAGAAATAGCATGTGCCTGGTGCGTTTTATTATTTCGTTTACACTCCGCTACCGTTTTATGTTTATAACTTTTCTGCATTGTTCTAACAAACATGTATGTTTGCTGTCTGCATTGCATTGGTCCTGGGAGTTTTAATGTGTCACCGGGTCCAATCTAAATGTTATCTCCGGCCAGGCCTTCCCAATCAACAGTGTCGTCGGTTACTTACTGTCTGCCTTCCACAACAACACACCTTTCCTGGTTTTCCTAACGCCTCACTACATGTTCCTTGGGTTCTGTTGTTTCTTCCTCCTGTTTTTCAATCCCTGAAGACTATATCCCACAGAGCTCAGGCCTGGGCTCCCCTTTCCGTAATGGGATTTCCAGTGTGATTCCTATACTGATGGATTCCAGTTTTATTTTCTCAAGCTCACGTTCATCTGAGTGCTTTTCAGCTCCACTTGGCGGCCTACTAGGCAATGTTAACAACTGTGGCCAAAAAGGACCTCTTACTTTCTATCCCCACTCCATTTCATTTAGTGGCATCACCCAACCACCTACAACAGCCTCTGCTGTGTTCATCCTTGACCCTTTCCACGCCCCAGCACCCAACATCTAACTGGTAATGGAGTCAGGTTTTCATTTTCTCACTTCTGGCCAGGCAATCCTTTCAGACTGGAAATCTAATCGTTTAAAACCTCAACCCCCTACTACAAACTCTTTCTGTCTCCTCTCATTCCTATTGAAATTGCAAATTGCAAAAGGTATAGAAGACCTGGCAGTAGCTGTTCTCTGCCAAACTCTCCAAGTTCATCTTATACAACGCCCATCCTTGCCCACGGCAATGCAAGCACACTGGCCTTCTGACACCCCTGAAGAGACACACCACTCTTCGACACCCCCACGAATGCCACATGCTCTTTTCTTGCTTCCAGTGTTTTCCTCCCACTCTCCGTGTCTGTCCAATGTCTTCTCTTAGATTACATAGCACCTGATCCGATAATCCTTTCTGACCACTCCACCTAAAGTAGCCCCATCTCTGTATCACCGGCACGCCCGCCCTTTTTATTTTGGAAACTTATCATCAGATAAAAACAGCACATGAGTTTATTTCAAGCCCTTAGATTCACGCACAAACACAAATGCGCACTCCACGAGAGTGAGAGTTTTGCCTACCTATCACTGGTGCATCTCCAACACATCAAACAGTACCTGGATCATAACTGCTAAGATTTGGCACATTATGAAAGTAAATTGATGAAAGACTATGGTCCAGAGATGACCTTTGCAACCTGACCTAGATTTACCCTAATTTTCAATCCGTAATGAGAATATGGAGAGGTTCTTTTGGCAGAACTAGTACAGTCATAACAGGCTCTTCATGGGAGGCCAGACACATGACTCAGAGCCTCGACTGCACATATTCCAATTTTTAAATTGGCTCTCTAACTCTACTGCCCCTTAAGATATGAACTGGTGTTATGGGAGCAGGGAAGGATTTGGTCAAATGCATATAAGACAAAAAAAAATGCTACAGACTGTCTCTCTCGGAGACGCACAGCACACATTAGCATATGAAGACTCTAAGATGGTCTGTCAGAAATAAAATCTATTTGTCCTTTGTTCAATATTTCCCCTAACATGTTTGACCATGAAACATTTATGGTCTATCCACTGATTACCATAGCACAGGGGAACAGGAATGTAGCTCATAGTAGAATGCTTATTTAACATGTGTAAGGCAATGAATCCCATCTCTAACACCACAATAAAACACATTTTACAATACTCAACAACCTTGAAAGAACAGTTTTGGAAGCACTTTCACATAGATAAAAGAGGACTGTGTGTGTGTGTGTGTGTGTGTGTGTGCGCACACGCTTGCACGCGCGCGCACACACGCACGCGCATGAGAGAGAGAGAGAGAGAGAGAGAGAGACTGTGTGTCTCTGTGTGTTGAATATTGATCGACATTAAATTAAAATCTAATCTTAATTTATTAATACTAATCAAAAGATTCACTTATGAAATGAAGGAGATGCAAATTTAAAAGAGGCAATGAAGGGACTGTAGAGATGCCTGAGCTGTTAAGAGCACTGGCTGCTCTTGCAGAGGTTCTAAATTCAATTCCCAGAACCCACATGGCAGCTCACAACCTTCTATAGGATCCTATGCCCTCTTCTGGTCTGCAAATGTACATGCAAACTAAACATGGATAACCATAAAATACCTATGGAAAACAAGGCAGCAATCAAAGACAGCCACCCTGTTAATATAGACCTCTTAAGAGTAAACTGGCCTACAGTAGGTGAGCAGAGTTGTTCTAAATTCAAATGTCATTGCTTCAAAGAAGTATTCCTAAGTAACTGACAATCTGGAAAAGATTGATGAGTTGGTAAGATGCTTGTCATGCAAGTATGATGTCTTGAAATTGATCTCTGGACCCACACAGAATCTGGGCAAGGTGGCACATGCTTCTAATCCCAGTGTGGGAAAGGTGGGGGGCACAAGTGGATCCCTGGGGATTTAATCCCAGCCAGCCTAGTCTAATTAGGACTAGTTTCTAGTGAGACTCTGTCTTAAAAAATAAGGTGGATGGTTCATGAAAACAAACATCTAAGGTTTAAGTAACTAGTCTTGTAGTTACTTAAGTAACTAGTGGATGCATGGATGGATGGATGGATGGATGGATGGATAGATAGATAGATAGATAGATAGATAGATAGATAGATATACCCGAACACATATATGAGAACTAACCCCTAAGCTTTAATTAACTCTTAGCCTCCACATAGATGGATGTATTTGCATGTGCATATATACCTGAACACACATGCACATGTATACACACATGAATACACATAGATATCCATGACACACTGTCACTGATCCTTAGGAATATACAAAACAGAGAACGGTTATTAATATTAAAAGACTAAAGATGAGCAGCTATTATAAAGGAAGGGTGTGACTAGGGTTAGTAGTGCCTGTTTTTAATTGCAGCATGCAAGAAGCAAACTCTATGAGTTTGAGGCTAGCCTGATCTACACAAGTTGAAAACCAGCCAGGAATACATAGTGAGTTTAACAAAAAAATAGAAGGGAAGGGGGAAAAGACAGAATTTGCAAAGCAATGGCCAGTGGAATAAAAGTTGACTTGAAGTCAGATACATTGTTGTTGCTCTTACCCATCTTAGTATGTCTTTTAGGTCTTTGAGCACTCTATATTGGCCCATGACTATGGCCTCTGTATGCGATGTTCACTCTGCCTAGGGCAGAGGTATCCAAACCTTTTTCTGTAGTAGTCATATGGAAATATTTCAGGCTTTGTGAGACATACAATTTCTATCTCAACTACTCAGCTCTGCTATTACTGCAAAAGTAATGTTAACAATACATAAACAATCTTTACTTTCAGAAAGAGACTGTGGATGAGATTTGCACCAAGTAATAAAGTCATTTAATCTGGAGCAAAAAATACAAATATCTTCATATGAATAATCCTTTTTATTCAGAATTTAACATAAACATTCTTGTCTAAGATGTCACTATCTGAAGTAGCTACACTGATTTGCTTTAAATGCATTAAAATCTAGCTAATTATTTTTATTGTGCCTATCCTAAAATGTTATTTTCTTGATTGTTGATTTTTACAACCTCCACCCACACCAAAATAATAGCTAATATTTATTAAAACTTATTGAATATTTGGCACTGTTCTGAACACTTTACATGCTTTAATTTCTTTAATCTGTATAATAATTATTGACAATAATCCCTAATTGACTCGTTTTGTAGATGAGGAAATGAAAACTGAATCATTGAGTAACTTATTCTCAGTCACATAGCTGAGTGATAGTTCCAGGATTTATACCCTGGCCCCTAAGCAGTGTGCTACACTGAATCTCAATGATAAGGTCCCCAAGGCATGTATCCTGTCTGTCTTGTTTAGTGATGGCCATTGTACAATGCCTAGCATCTGGTAAATGGTCAATGTCAGTGCAACAAAAATTCTAAGGTTCTCTATTAAAGGAATTCAGTATTCAAGAATCTTGAAATTTGATTTCTTTTTGTTGAAGCTACTAGACGAGACAAGAGAAAAAAAGAAGTGCAACATTGTGTGTTGTGGTTTGAATGAGAATCGCTCCCATAGGCTCATATATTTGAATGTGTGGCTCCCAGTTGGTGAAACTGTTTGGGAAGGATTAGGAGGTGTGACCTCATTGGAGGAGGTATGTTGATGGTAGTGGGCTCTGAGGTTTCAAAAACCACAGCATCCCAGTTAGTTCTCTTTTCTCTGCCTCCTGGCTGTAGATTAGATGTAAATTTTCAGTTCCTGTTCCAGCACCATACATGCCTGCCTGTTGTCATGATGTAGGTCATGAACTCTAAAATTATAAGAAATGAAATTATAAGAAAGCCCAAATAAACTCTTTTTTATATGAGTTACCTTGGTCATGGCAATAGAAAAGTAACTAAGATGCCGTGTTCTTTCACAAAACATTTCCATGTCGTTTGATGCTGTTTCTCTTTCCCTTTTTGTTTGGTTTCCATGACATTATTTTGGGTCTCCTAGCTCCCTGTACATCTTAATATTTTTCCTTTGTCTTTTGTGACATCTTCTTCCCCCATCCATCAGTCCCTAAACTGTGAATGTTAACAAGGACTCCACCTCAGCCGTTGGCTCATCCAATTTCCTAGACGCTCTTAGGGAGTCCCCTCCACTGTCACTGTTTCCATTTCTGCTGCTTTCTGATAACCAGTCTAATACCTGGCTAGACTTTTATTTCAAGCCTGAGAAGGTCTCACCTTGGGTTTACGTGTCTAAAATGAAATGCCTATTCCTTTTTTTTAAAATACCACCTCCTCAATTACTGACATCATCTGTTATTTCCACATCAGAAACCTACAAGCCATTTTTGCTCCCAGTCTGCTTTCATTCTCCCCATATCTGAACATGAAACCCATATCAAATTATTGTATTACTCAAAACTTATCAGCTTATCACATATCTGGTGACTATAATCATCCTTTTGGTTTCTTCCCCAGTTTTGCATCCATTCCATTCTTGGCACTCCTCCCAAAAATACTCTTTAGTTTATTTATTATTTGTGAGGTACACACATGCGTGCATGCCTGTGTGTGTGTGTGCGCGTGTGCGTGTGCGTGTGCGTGTGCGTGTGTGTGTGTGTGTGTGTGTGTGTGTTATGTATGGGGATACACATGTGTAGAAGTCAAAGAATGCCTTTCAGAAATCAATTCTTTCCTTCCTCTTCCTCTATGGAACCCAACTCAGGAAAATCGACTTTCATGGCTAATGCTTTTATCCATAGAGTCATCTCACTGTGTGCAGAATTAACCTTTCATAAATGAAAATTTGAGAACCAGGTATGATGGCACAAGCCCATTATATGAGCACTGAGTAGGCTGGGGCAGGAGGACAGTCAGTTTGAGGCCAGTCTGAACTACATGGTCAACTATGCAGAAATACTTTGTCTCAAGAAGAGTCAATATTTTTTTTTTATGTAATGGTACATTGCCTACAAGATAGAGCTCAAGAAACCTTAGGAACTACACAAATCTCCTCAAACGTGAAAGCTACTGTTATCACAGCTAATATTTTAGGAATTGCAAGTTGCTTTAATCACTATAGTTCTTTAGGTTTTTTTGTTTCATTCAGATTTGCATTGGTGGGGCAATTTTTGCGATATCAATATACAGAGAACTGAATCTACACATCATACACACAAAATTTTTTGTAACTACACATACATATATACATACACACATACATACATATATTCCAAGTCTATTTAGCTTTGCTTACATGTGCATCAGTTCAGAGTTGAACACTTGGGACTGGAAAAATTATGCAGGAAGTCCTCCCCGGAAGAAACTAATTCTCTCTCAGCAGCCACTGAGAATCTGTAGTTCTTGATCGAGGGATGGGACCGTGTGTTGACATTATGTCATTCTTGAGATTTCGTGGGTGCATATTCCCTGTCTTGTCTTGGAAACAATAGGAGGAATACAGGAGTCTCCCAAAACAATATGACCTATTACCACTGCCTTTGGTTGCCTTCCAGAATTGGAAGGTAAGACCCTTAGTTGAAGATCTGTAGACCAGGCTGGCCTCAAATTCACAGAGATTTCCCCACCCCCACCCCAACCCCTTGCCTCTGCCTCCTAAGTGCAGGATTAGAGGAGTGCGCCACTATATCCAACCTACTATGTTTTCTAGATTGCAGTATTTTTACTGCACTTCTAAAGTTTTCTGTATGAAAAAACATACTTGTTTAATTATGGAAATGAAAGTTTTAATACTTTTATGCTGCCATTTTTTGTAGGAAAATACCAAATTACTATATCCTTGAATTGGAATGACCTTAATTTTTTGTATTTTAGATAGACTTTAGTTTCAAAATAAATAATTAGATAAAGATGGATAGATGGATAGATAGACAGACAGACAGACAGAACATTAAATAAACTTTGGAACCAGGAAAGGGGAAATCATTTGGAATGTAAACAAAGAATATAGACAATGTAAAAAAGAAAAGAAAAAAAGAAAATAGTCATGGAAATGTTGACCTGGAACTGACCTGAAAATCTTTTCCCTGAGGTTCTCCTGGTATCCTAAGGTGAGATGCAAGCTGCTGAGAGGGGGAGCAATTAGCAGTCCTACCCAATGACCTGCCTGGGAAGATAGCTCCAGTGGTGCACCAGTGGCACTTACATCTTGTAGGTAACAAACAGCTGCTAATTGAGAGGAACATAAGATCCTCTCAATAGGAAGGAATCTATACCTGGTATTGTTAACAGAGCCATCTATCAGTGGCTACAATGACCATGGACCCTGGAGGAAACCTACTGCAAGACAGAGAATAAGTGACCATGGGCACAAGACTAGACCACATTAAGAATCCTCATAACTTCTTATGTAGATGTGATATCAAAAGACTATAATCCCAGCTGAGGCAGGATGCTCATGAGTTTGAATTTATCACAGACTGACCACACAGAGAGATGCTTCAGAAAAACAAAAAAGAGGTTGCTCACCTAAACTTACTGAGGAAAATTTAATGAATGCTAACTGTATTGTAGTTCTGGGGTTGGAGCCGAGGATATGTTTGTTTACAGATTGCTTTAGATGAGGTGAGAATCACTGAAAACAGGGACTGTAAGTCTTTCTAAACCCATAAATTCTCTAATTCCTGAAACATTTTCATGAAAGGAAAAGGAACTCAAGTATGAACTACCGTGAGAAACTGCTCATCTATTCACTGAAGACGGTTATCTAGAAGGAACTTTAAATTTCCATGAATATCTAAATTTCAAAAACTGAAATGTAGTCCAGACAGAATAAGCAGAAATATATCAAAATATATGACAATGAATACAGCAATCTTATATTTCATTTCAAAGAACTTTCAATATATACTTACATAATAAAATATGATATATACCTGTTACTATAAAACAATTTGTTTGGTTTTCATAGTTATTTTACATACTATAAATCAAACCCATTATTCTAGGGTTTAGCTTTCCAATGTAAATTAAATCCCTTCTCTGAAGCTGCCTATGGTTCTGTAAGGGAAAGACAAACACACATATTTATAAAGTAGCAAAGGAGAATGGCTACAAGCTGCTACAGAGTGTATAAAAAGGAGTCATATTATTAAAGGGGGTACTGAAGTAAGGGAAATGTTCAAAAACAACTGAGGTATGAAAGGGATCTAAAATGTAAATAGAACTTGGAACAAAATAATCGAGGGAAAATCAGGTTTCTGTTTGTATACAAGGGATGGCAGTGCCACTAAGTTCTTCAAAAGGGAATGCAGAAAGAACAGCCAACTTTTAAGGAGCATGGGAATTAGGAAATAAGAAAGAATGACAAGATCAGCTTTGGACTTAAGATATGGAACAACTAGCCAGAGTTGAGCTGAAAAATGATGTTCTGGTGATTCTCAGAAAAGGTGAAGGGCTGATAAAACAGGTGTGGATACAAGCAGGCACACTGAAATTATGGCGGCAGATAAATTCATTGAGGAAGAGGCTGCACAATGAATTGAGAGTGGAGTTGTGGACCAAATCTTGGAGAACATCAACATTTAAGGAAAGACAGAAGAAAAGTAGCTTTAGAAAAAAGACAGGGGCTGGAGAGGTGGCTCAGCGGTTAACAGCACCCACTGCTCTTCCGAGGGTTCTGAGTTCAAATCCCAGCAACCACATGGTGGCTCACAACCATCTGTAATGAGATCTGATGCCCCCTTCCGGTGTGTCTGAAGACAATGACAGTGTACTTACATATAATAATAAATAAATCTTTAAAAAAGAAAACCTATTTTTAAAAAAAGACAGAATGGCCAGCCAGAGGTAAAGAGGTTAAGAAAAAAGGGGAAAGTGGAGCCCCATACAACTAAGTGTATTGGTTTCTTATTGCAGCTCTATAAAATGACCAAAAGTATTGTGGCTGAAAATGACACAAACTTCTTACCTTATCCTTCTGAAGCTTAGGAATCTAAAGTTAGTATCATCAAGCAAAAGTTAAGGTCTCAAGATGGCTGATTCCTTCTGGAGGTGCTAAGAAACAATACATGTCTTCATACTTCTCAGTGTCTAGAGAGCCTCTGCATTTCTTTTTTTTTATTAAATATTTTATTCTATTTTTTCTTGGATATTTTATGTATTTACATTTCAAGCATTATCCCCTTTCCCTGTTTGCCCTCTGGCAATTCCCTACCCCATTCCCACTCCCCCTGCTTCTATGAGGATGTTCCCCCACCCACCCACCCACTCCAGCCTCCCTGCCCTGGCATTCCCCTACGCTGGGGAATCGAGCCTTTACAGGGTCAAGGGCCTCTCCTCCCATTGATGTCCAACAAGGCCATCCTCTGCTACATTTGCAGCTGGAGCCATGGGTCGCTCCATGTGTACTCTTTGGTTGGTGGTTTAGTCCCTGGGAGAACAGGGGGGTCAGGTTGGTTGATATTATTGTTCTTCCTATGGGGTTGCAAACCCTTCAGCTCCTTCAGTCCTTTCTCTAACTTCTCCATTGGGGACCCTGTGCTCAGTCCAATGGTTGGCTGAGAGCATCCACTTCTGTATTTGTCCTGCTCTGGCAGAGCCTCTCAGTAGGCAGCTATATCAGGCTCCTGTCAGCAAGCACTTCTTGGTGTCCAGAATAGTGTCTGGGTTTGGTGTCTGAATATGGGATGGAATTCCCAGGTGGGGCAGTCTCTGGATGGCCTTTCCTTCAGTCTCTGCTCCACTCTTTGCCCCAGTATTTCCTTTAGACAGGAGCCCTTCTGGGTTAAGAATTTAGAGATGAGTGGGTGAACCTCTCCCCAACCTTGCCTAACCTCTGGATATGTTCTCTACAGGTTCTTCCTCCCCTTTGTTGGGTATTTCAGCTAATGTCATCCCTGTTGGGTCCTGGGAGCCTCTTGCTTTCCTGGCATCTGGGACTTTCTGGTGGCTACCCCCCCCCCCGTTTTCCATCCCCAATTGCTACACATCTCTGTTCAAATTCCTAACCCTCTGTATATCATCCCTGTCTCCTCTTATAACTGATTCTACCCCCTTTTCCCCTCCCCCTTCTCTATTTCTCCCAAGTCCCTCCCACCCTCTACCTCCCATGAGTACTTTTTCAAAGAAGGACTGAAACATCCACATTTTGGTCTTCCTTCTTCTTGGGCTTCATGTGGTCTGTGAATTGTATCTGGGTATTCTGAGTTTTGGGGCTAATGCCCACTTATCAGTGAATGAATACCATGTGTGTTCTTTTGTGACTGCGTTATCTCACTCAGGATGATATTTTCTAGTTCTATTCATTTGCCTAAGAATTTCATGAATCAATTGTTTATAATCACTGAGTAGTACTCCATTGTATAAATATACCACATTTTCTGTATCCATTCCTCTGTTGAGGGACATCTGAGTTGTTTCCAGCTTCTGGCTATTATAAATAAGGCTGCTATGAACATAGTAGAGCATGTATCCTTGTTATATGTTATATAATCTTTTGGGATATATCCAGGAGTGGTTATAGTTGGGTCCTCAGGTCCAATTTTCTGAGGAACTACCAGATTGATTTCCATAGTGGTTGTACCAGCTTGCAATCCCACCAACAATGGAGGAGTGTTCCTTTTTCTCCACATCCTCGCCACCAACTGCTGTCTCCTGAGTTTTTTATTGGTCTTCTGCATTTCTTGCTGCACTGACTCTTCCTTCATCTTAAAACTCAGAGCAGTGTCAGAATTTCACTATCACTGTATTTAAGGTCACATTCTCTTCTATATCTGCTTTGTTGCCCCTTTCTCAGAATGACCCTTGTTAGTACATTAAGTCTTCACAAATAAGCCAGGACAACATTTCTGTTTCAAGATCTTTAATCATATGTGAAAAATCTACTATTTCATATAAAATAATATGTTAAAAAATTCTGGTGGTGTGAATACAGGAATCACTGAAGGGTGTAATTTTGTTTACTGCACTGAGGAAGTAGAGACTTTCAAAGGGGAGGAGACTCAACAGAGTCCAGTACAGAAGTCAAAGAAAATCAGGACCAAAGTAGCCTTTAGAATTAGGAAATATATTTTTTTAAAAAGTGGTCTTAGCAAGAATTGGTAAAACTAGAACTACAAAATAGTAAATTAAAAGGCTAATATGTTGTGTATAATGAGAGTCTAATCTTTCACCACTAATGAACCAATATAGAACAAATAAAGAACAAAATGAATCCTGTAATGTTTAATTGGAATTATAGGATTGGTACAAAGCCACTGTTTTTAATATAGGTACAGACTGATAAAGAGAATATGATTTAGAAATACAGAGATATATGTACATTAACATTTACACACTTCTACCTATCTGAATGCAAACCCATGCATATGTGCGCACACACACACACACACACACACACACATGCACGCATGTATGCACACACAGACACACACACACACACACACACACACACACACAATCTATTCTGTAGCTCATTCCACCAAGATATATTACAAACAAAAAGAACAATATGTGTCTTAACTTCCAACCCTGATGTAACTACAGAAATCAGAAAATTAAAATGGAACCATTGGGGTGGGAAATAAAGAGGGAAATAACAAAAGTACTCGTGATCTTTCTGGTCAGGAAAATGGTAAAAATGGAGAGGGGCTCTAATTAGGAAAGGAGGAGGGAGTTAATTTTTTTTTAAAAAATCATGCAGGAGAGTAGATTAACAATAATAATTATTTAAAAAGTCATAAAGGATCATACTATTAAATATCTACCTAAAGATACAAGTTGGTGTATAAACATATACATGTAGTTTAAGTAAAAAGATCCCGTCTAGGCTGATGTTGCTCCATCCAAGAGCTGATCATCTCACAAACACCTTAATACCAAGCATGAGAAACACTTTTATGAGTTGTTGGCCAGGGTAGTCTAAGAGATTCCCAAAAGGCTAGGCTACTGCTTTTTTCCCTCAGTTGTTCCTTGGAGGTAGAAAGTCTCTATTGGGGCTGGAGAGATGGCTCAGTGGTTAAGAGCACTGACTGCTCTTCCAAAGGTCCTGAGTTCAAATCCCAGCAAGCACATGGTGGCTCACAACCATCTCATAATGAGATCTGTCGCCCTCTTCTGGTGTGTCTGAAGACAGCTACAGTGTGCTTATATATAATAAACAAATAAATCTTTGGGCCTGAGCGAGCAGGGAATGAGCAAGCAAGGTTAGCCAGAGAGGGCGGGGCCAACCGGAGCAAGCAGGTCCTAAATTCAACTCCCAGCAACTACGAGAAGGCTCACAACCATCTGTACAGCTACAGTATACTCATATACATAAAATAAATAAATCTTCTTTAAAAAAAAGAAAGTCTCTATTGCTGGAAAAAAAAATGTGTGCTTTGGACACAAGATCCTGAGGACCCCTGAGCTGGAATGGTACTGAAAGCCTCCTCACTGAAGACTAGCTTTCATGGTACCACAAGTCCTGCTGATGCCCAAGAACCACAAGGATCAGCATGGCACATAACCATAGGGTGCAGCAATGGCGTGCATACCTTGGCAGTAACCAGCATCCTGCTAATTGGACTTAAGTCCTGCTCAACAAGAGGGAAATGATGCCTGGTACTGGAAACCTGGTCAACTACCCAAAGCTAGTAAAGTCATGGATATTGGAGAAGAACCTATTGCTATCACTTTACCAAGCCAGAATAATCCATAACTACACTGTAAATATCTGTCCTTATATACACAGATACGTGGAGTGCTTACCCTTCAACAAGGAAACTTCCCAGAGACCATTCCAGAAACCCATACCAATTGAAATGCAGAGTCATGGGTCCTAGTCCCCACTGACACATATATAATACAAGCCTCTTACTTAAGGCTCAGAGATTATTGAAAAGAAGGGGCTGGGAGATTTATAAGAGCAACAGAACAAGAAATTTGCTGTGAAATCACATCTTTCCGGGAATATCAGAAGGTCTACCCGTAAAGTCTCACCAGTATGGCTGCCTAAATATCACCTAAACAAGGACCGCACCAGTACTTCCTGCCAATATGAATGGGGGAAAAAAAAACCTCATAAGTTCTCAATCCTAGACAAAAATTACAGTCAATGAAGGAATTCTGAGAGCTGAAGAAATTGTCTTTCCCAGGGAAGAAGAGCACATCAATTGGTTATACAATACCAAATGGTCAGCCCTGAAGACATGTATATACAAGTAACACTATACAGCCTGAACAGATAGATGGTATTTATGTATTTAGGGGAGAGAGAGAGGAGTGGGGGAGAAAAACAACGGTTAATGAAAGAAAAAGATCCTGTGGTGGCTTGAAAAAGAATGGCTCCCATAGAGAGTGTGCCAGCCAAGTCGCACAGTAAATTGATATGCAGAGGAGGGGAGGGTGACACCCAGAGGGGAGCTTCAGAGAAGCGGAAGGTGGAATGCAGAGAGGACTTACGTGATGGGGTACCGAGAGAAGAAGGGCTGATATGGGGTTGTAAAGGGAAGAAATAAGCAAATTTAATAAATAGAAAGACCCCCTTCTCCTGGGGAAGGGAAGGGGCAATGGGGGAGAGAGACTTGTAAAGGTGGGACTGGGAAGTGAGGAAGGAAGGAGTCTGTGATCCAGATGTAAAATTAATTAAATTTAAAAAAAAAAGAAGAAGAAGAAGAATGCCTCCCATAAGCTCACATATTTGCTTAGTCATCTGGGAATGGCACTTAGAGGGCTTAGGAAGTGTGGCCCTGTTGGGGATGTGTGGCCTTGGTGGGGGGACTGTGCCATTGTGAGAGCAGGCTTTCAGCTTACAGAAGCCCAAACCAGGCCCAGTGGTTTCTCTCTTCCCACTGCCTTTCCATGCAAATGCAGAACTCTCAACTACCATTTCTGCCTGCATGCTGCCATGCTCCCTGCCAGGAAGATAATGGACTAAACCTCTGAAACTGTAAGCAAGCCCCCAATTAAACGCTTTCTTGTTATAAAAGTTGCCGTGGTCATGGTGCCTTTTCACAGCAATAGAACACTGACTAAGACGGAGGCCGTAAATTTGAAAGAAAGCAGACTAGTACATGGGAGGCTTTTTAGGGAGGAAAGGGAAGGGGCAATAAAAATGGAATCATATTATAATCTCAAAAAGGAAAAATAAATAAGCATTGAAATATTGGCCTGTAAAGGCCACTCACCACTAAAAAGAACAGGAGTTCTTAGAAAAATGACTGGTTCTGGAGCTGGGTTTCCACCATAATCACTGAATCAGAACAACGCTGAATGATCTTACATATCTATAACAATTAAAGAATAAAAGGCCATGTGTTTGAGAAGGAGTGGGAGGGGCACTGGAGGAATTGAAGGAGTGGGGGTGGAAATGATGTAACTATAACACTCATACATAAAGGTCTCAAAAATAAAAATTTAAAAATAATACTTCAATCAGGGAATAATCACCAGCGACTCCTAAAACTGTAAGATGAAAGTCTGGAAGATAATGAGATATTTGTATTATTTCAAAAATACCTTAAACAAGTGGTCAAACTTAATATGGCCATTAAAGGAACAAAAACTTGTCACATGCCTACCAAGGGCACAGGATGTGTATGATTATTCCTTTTGAAAGTACATAAAGTCTGGGCTGGAGAGATGGCTCAGCGGTTAAGAGCATTGACTGCTCTTCCAAAGGTCCTGAGTTCAAATCCCAGCAACCACCTGGTGGCTCACAACCATCCTTAATGGTATCCGACGCCCTCTTCTGGTGTCTGAAGACAGCTACAGTGTACTTACATATAATAATACATAAATCTGTAAAAAAAAAAAAAGAGAGAGAGAGAGAGAAGAAAGTGCATAAAGTCAATGTAATAATGAACTATGAGGGGAATGCCTGTACACACATACTGCATACTGGGGGATGCCCTACAAAACAGCTGGCCTGTACTCTTCTAAAACAGATCCAGATTAAATGACACATGAAAATTGAGTACTTTATTGGGACAGCAAATGTAGTAAAATCTAAATTCGACCTGTACATTAGCTAATCCTTGTTGAGTTCACAGTTCTGAGCAGCTGGGACATTTAAGAGCATGCCTCTTGTCTTCAGATAGATGTCGATGACAGGATAGAAGAATAAGTGACATCGCTTCAGCCATGCACTATCAGATCAGAACAAAAGAGCTCTATGTAGGAGAGTGTGGGTAGGGGAGAGTATAGAGGGCGGGAGCGAGGAAGAGCAAGGGGGAGTGGCGAAAATGTACACTAAATACGGCGCAATGTACATTTGAGGAATCCAGGTTAGAATAAATACGTTTTTCCTATTACTCTTGGTGCAACTTTCCCATAACTCTGAAATTATAGCAAATAATTAGCTAAAAAGAAATTATTCTGAAGTGAAGAAGTGGAGAGAGCAACTTAATTTCAACCAATCTGATTTTTTTTTTCTTTCTTACTTCATCAAGTTTGACTGAAGGGACGTGCTGGCTTTGTAAGGCTGAGACGGATTCTTGCCTGTTTATGGTCTCCAGGAAAACATCAAATGGCAACAGTGTAACAATGAAGGAGAGGTCAGACAATGTTGACATCAGGAACACTAATAGGACGTGGCCTTGGATGGGAGAATAGATACATTCCTGCTCAGAAAAACAAGCAAGTATGTACAGGGTTGCTAGGAGAGCTTTCTCTCCCACTAGAGCAGTGGTTATCAACCTGTGGGTGGTGACATTTTAGGGTCTAACGATGTTTTCACAGGGGGGTCACATATCAGATATCCTGCATATCAGCTATTTGCATTATGATTCCCAACAGTGGCAATATTACAGTGATGAAATAGCAATGAAAATAATCTTATGACTGGGGGTCACCACAACATGAGGAATTGCATTAAAGGGTCACAGTGTTAGGAAGGTTAAGAACTGCACTGGAGTATTTATGGAGTCTTAGCAAAGTCACCTAAGAAGTGTAAACAGAGTGGCAGTAGAGTAACCTCTTTGGAATGTGGTACACAATCAAAATAGCTGTTCTAAGAATGGAAGAGGAAAACAAAAAGGAAATGCCGACTTATCTAGTATGTGGCATACAGCTGTGGTCCAAGAGAGTTAAACTCTAATTATAAAAAACGGATTTGAAGCCTAGCAAGCTGGTGCCAAGCCTTTAATCCTAGGAGGTAGGTGGATCTCTGAGTTCAAGGTCAGCCTGGATTACAAAGCGAGTCCAGGACAGCTAGGGCGTTTACACAGAGAAATCCTGTCTCAAAAGACAACAGACAAACCAAAAAACCTGACTTGAAGCTAGATGAATTGCCAACAATTAGCAAGTGGAGGCAGGAGGATCTGGAGTTCACGGCCATCCTGGGCCACATGGCATGTTTGCAAAAGGGCAAACACACTTCTTGACTCAGCATATAAAGTGGCTTTACCTCCTACTCCACAAAATTGGAGCATCAGTATTCATGTAGGTGAGCCCACAAGATTTCCAGCCCCTTTCCCTGTTTGTCTCCCATGGTCTTTATCTTAACTCCAACTCAACCATCTACGTCCATCCCACTTCCTTCCAACTTCAACTCTGGACCTTCTCATCAGAAAAAAAAAAATTATGCCACTTCTGCATTTTTATTTGAGATACCCAATCCTCTACCACCCGACATCACTGACAATATACATTCCCCGTCACACATGCGGTGCTGTTCATCGCTATTCTAAACATTCGGCAGTCTGTCACCTGACGTCACTCCTTACCCGGACCTGAATGTATGCCTCATCCTTACAGATACAATCACCTCTCTAGGCCATTCATTCAGTCCTCAGTCTCCCGGCAGAAGCTTAACCCTAACGCACCGTGGCATTCACTTTCTTGGAGTCTGATCCAAGCTACAGAAGAGTGCGGGAGATTGTCACACAACAGAGCTGACCGCTCTCACTTCAGAATTATGACCTTAAACCTCACACAGTAACTCAGTCCCTCTCCTACTCCTGGAATCGCATCCTATTTATCTCAAAGAATTCTTTCTGTTCCTTTATGATTTCCCCTATTTGTCTTTTGTGATATCAATTTTTTCCCTCTCCCTTGGACCATTTCCGTCAGGTTTCACTTAGGCTTCAATACACCTTAAAAAGTAAATATTCTCCCTTGACCATATTTTCAATTCCAACTTTCTATGTATTCCACTTTCTTATCAATTTCTCATATTTGGAGCTGTCTACATATGCTATCTCAACTTCCTGCCCTTACGTCCAACCCTCTGTTCATTGTAATCAGAGCCACCAAAAAAAGCTGTCATCATCACTAACCTACATCTTCCCAAATCTGCTGGGTCTTTACATGGCCTCATCTCCTTTATCTTGTCTGTATTCCGCACTGGTGAACACTCCCTCCATTCTGAAATGCGCATGACTCTTGCCTCTCTAGAAACTATAGTTGCATGGTTCTTTTCTTAAACACTCAGCTCTCCCTGCTTGTCTTTTAATGCCAGGTCTTCCTTTTCCTTCTCCAAAAGCATTGGTATTCTGAAGCAAACTCTCCTATACCCTAGTCTCTTTTCACTCTATATTCTTTAAGTGGGTGAATTCATCCACTGTTTTTTTTTCTTTTTTAATATTTTTTTCTTTTTTTATTGTATATATTCTATATTTACAATTCATTTCCCTTTTTCTGGTTCCCCACCCCAAAGGTCCCACAGCAGCCTTATATATAATAGCCAGAAGCTGGAAAGAACCCAGATGTCCCTCAACAGAGGAATGGATACAAAAAATGTGGTATATATACACAATGGAGTACTATTCAGCCATTAGAAACAATGAATTCATGAAATTCTTAGAGAAATGGATGGAGCTGGAGAACGTCATACTAAGTGAGGTGACCCAGTCTCAAAAGAATACCCATGGTATACAGTCACTGATAAGTGGATATTAGCCTAGAAGCTTGGAACACCAAAGACACAAATCACATATCAAGTGATGTCTCACAAGAAGAAAGGAGTGGACACTGGTGCTAGAATGGACCAAAACATCATTGTGGGAGAGTACAAGAACAGTAAAGTGGGAGGAGGTGGATGCGGGAGCAGGGGGAGGGAATTCATCCACTGTTATGGAGCACAACCCTTTTTAATTTTTGCAGCAGTCCAAAAAGATACCTCATATCCATCAGCAGTCACTTTCCCTTACCGGTCTTCAGATTTGACTCCTTGACCAGTTTCATCTCAAAACTCTTAATCTTTGCAAACACACCCAATTCCCTATGCATTTCTTATTTTTGGTGTGATACCTAAGAAGGCACTGCCTAGTCCAAACTCTTAAAGCTGTATACTTGTGTTTTCTCCCAAAAGTTATAGACTGTTTTTAAATTTGTGGTTTTGGTCCATTTCAGACTAATTTTTGTTGCTGTGGTTAAGTAATGGTCTAATTCCATTCTTTTGCATGGCTCTATCTAGCCATACATCGTTTGTTTCGTAGGCTCTTCTCAGTCAGATGGTGACTTCTTCTAGGCCCAGATACTAGACAGGCTGAAGCAGGATGATTACCTTTCACTCAGATGTTTCCAGGCAAGTTTAAGAGTTCATCTTCCAAAGGACCCAGAGTCAGTTCCCAGCATCTACATGATAGCTCACAATGGTTTATATCTCCAGTCCCAAAGGATCTAACATCTTCTGGCCTCTACACATACTAGGTGCACAAGTGGTACAGGCATACATGTAGGTAAAATATGCATATGCATAAAACAGAAATATAACACCAAACAAAATTCCCACTCTCAAGCGATTCCTCTCACTCCTTTCCTGCTGTTTATTACCTGAGGACTTTGCTCCAGATCGTGATTTTCCTCATTCTAGGGCTCAACCTACTTGTATGACCATTCTCTGAAATGTTGGCAATACAGGGTTAAAAAGTGGAGAGGACCCTGGTCCCGAAAAGACTGGATCCAGTTTTGTAGGAGAGTATCAGAACAGAGAAATGGTGGGGGGTGGGGGGGAGGTGATTGGGGAATGGGCCGAGGGAAGACGACTTATGGGACATATGGTGGGGGGAAACTGGGAAAGGGGAAAGCCTTTGGAATGTAAACAAAGAATATAGAAAATAAATTTAAAAAGTGGCAAAGTATATACCATTTCTTCAAGCTTCTACGTCTAAATGACACCTTTGCTAAAATTTCAGCTCTCAAACCATATGACCAAAACCAGCTCCTGGGATTGGAGAGTAGGTGGAGAGATACCTGCAGGAAGAGGCCTTGAATACAAATTGGGTTCTTCAAACCTCTCATGAAACTCTTAAATGAAATGCCCCCACTTTTGTCCCCACAATATTAGCTGTTCTTATGGTTCTGTCTAGACTGTACAGGGCTTCTTAACCTTGGTTCTATTGCCCTTTGGCCTAGATGATTCTTTTTTGCAGGTGCTATTGTGTACACTGTAGGGTGTTTTACAGTCACTGGCCTTATACCTACACCAATTACATATATTAATCATGTTTTTGCGCAATTACATACACAGACACCCATAATCCAAATTATGATGAATGAAATGTCTCCAGATATTACCAGCTGTTCCTGGCATCATATAGCTGCGTTTCACTTTCTCCTCACTTACTGTGATGGTCTTTCAAGTGAAATTTCCAATTGAGAGATTCTTTATCTTGTTTGAGGTAAATTAAATTATATTGTTTATATTTGTAATTTCTTCCTCTCCCTTTTCTCTGCTTTACATGTGATATCTATTGTTAGACAGTGGAAATCTTAGATTAAATCTCTAATTTCCATAGGCTTAATTTATGCAAATGACCTATGATTATTACCCTGTTGCTGGTGCTGAGTTTAGGAACACAGGCATAAGGCAATCAGAATTGCTAATCCTATAATAAATAGTTATTCATAAGTTTCCAGGTGGGCGCTAACCAATGAGGATCCTAGAGAGACTTAAATTCTTGAAAGAGATGCATGTAATGGCAACAAGCATGCATATACTACTTGCTACAAGTGGGACATGGTGGTTTACACCTTAAATCCCAGCACTTGGGAAGCAGAAGCAAGTGGATCTCTGTGAATTCAAGGCCAGCCTGGTCTACATAATGAGTTCAAGGCAAGTCTAGTCTACATAATGAGTTCAAAGCCAGCCTGGTCTACATAGTGAGTTCCAGGAGAATCAGAACTACCTAAAAAAAGCAAAACAGCAAAAATTGCTATAAACAGTTTTCTTGTGAACAAGAAAAACAAGGTTAGGATGACTGGAATACTTTAGATGGAAATAAGAAAGACCAAAAATCTTGTATAGTTCTTGGGATTTTCTAGCTGCTGAATTAACAAATCCTATTGCACACACTGTGTTTGGATGTCCGTTATTTTAGATGATACATCTAAATAATAATCATCGTCATCACCATCATCACTATTGCTAAAATATTTTCTCATTCATGAACTTTATTATAAAGATTGTTAATAAAAACACACACTGAAATTGACTAGACACAAAAATCTATAGATCTCAATTAATATCTATACAGTTAGAATAGCTTCATATTTGATTTTACACCTTCACTATGGAATATATTTTTTTATGCAGTTATCCACCACCAATCCTGGAAAATCCATGACAGAATTAGGACAAGAAAAACAATTAGCTTTCTACCATCATTCACATGTAGAATCTAGACATAGAGAGAGAATAAGCAAGGCTAAATATTAGGGCAGGAGGAAGGAGTGGACGCAGGTAATGGGCGTGAGTTCGGAAAGGGGACATGCTTTATTGTTTAAAGTTGACGTGGCAGGATTTTCTGTTTCATTAACACTCTGATAGTAAGCCTCCTACATTTCATCTTTAATTTTACCCTTCTGTCTTTGTTTCATTTTTGAGACAGAGTTTCAAGTAGTCCCAGCTAGCCCCAGATAACCTTGAACTATATCCTCCTCCTGCTTCTACTTCCCATGCCTGGAAAGTTTTATTCTTGCATAAAGAAATGTAATCAATCTTTCATGAATTTAAGCATAGGTATTCAGGGTTCATGATCTTTCAACTGGAAACTTGAAAAAAAATTACTTTCTTAGTCCTAACTCCGAGTTGTGACCTGAAGTCATTATCACTGATCAATAAACACTCTGCTAAATCAGGAAGAAAATAGATATTCATCTGATTTTTTTTTAAATTATTGTGTGTATGTGGGCTTGTGTGTACCACGGCATTCACGTGGAGTTGAGAGGGCACTTCTGTGTAGTCATTTCTCTTTTTCTACCTTTCCTCAGTTTCCAGATCTCAAACTCAAAAATCATCAGGCTTTTGAGGGAGGGCTTGTACCCACTGAACAACCTCACCAGCTTGGAACATTCTTTGTAAAAGATTAATGTGTGCTAGGTACTCAGCGCTGAAGCGCAATTTCACCTTTAAAAAAAAAAACTCCATGCTTATTGCAATAGGTGAAAAAACTGAGGAATGGGGAGGTAAAATACTTAACATCATCAACTAGTAAGTGGCAGACTTAGGATTGCAACCCTGAGAATTTAGTTTCAAGTTGGTACAGTTAACTAGGGTGCATTATCCTATCTTTCCATTTCCCTTATTCAGGTTGCTAGAAATCAACTTCTGGGTTTTCTTTATTCTCATAGAATCAAGTATCTCTAGCTCCTTCACACTGAGACTCTCCCACAAACAGTGATGTCCTCCTTTCTGGTTTGACTTCTAGGATCGCTCAGATTCCACACTTCTGTCACCCAGCTGTAATTATCCTCTTTTGAGAGGAGGACCATCTGTCAGTTTTTTTCTGGCCAATGTAGCGTACTCTACATTCACCAGTGAAGTTTACTGATTTTTTTTCAGCATCTTTAAAACAGTAAAAAAATATATATAATAAAGTTACAAAGTTAAAGGATTTTTTTAATCACAGAAGTGTTTCTAGATGGGTTCTCTGAGGTATCTCTCAAACTCTCCCTCTAGTGGCTTCCCACATAAATTGTATCTGAGTGTGTCTTCCTAGGTTCAGGAAAGCTTTTGACAAGGTCCTGTGAAGGATACTTTGGAGTCAGTTAAGGAACTTTCTTGCTGTGTGCCAAGAAGACTCCTCTTACAGTTCTTACAATATACTCTTCAAATTCATGCTGAGCACACCAGTGGAATACAGGACAAAAACTACATGATCATCTCAGCAAACTCTGAGAAGGCATTTGAAAGAATTCAATACCCTTTTTCTTGATGAAAAGCTCTTGGCAAACTATAAATAGGACAGAACTTTTTCACCATGATTAAGGGCATCTCTGAAAGTCCCACAGCTGCTATCATCAATAGTGAAGACTGAAAACTTTGCTCTGAGAACACAAACAAGACGTTTCTATCCAACATTGTACTACTGTAGGCTTCAATCAGGGAAGTTAGACAAGATGAAATAAAAATAATTTAGATTGGAAAATAATAGCTGAATGATCAGTTTACAAGTGCTATGATCTTGAGAAAGAGATACATATATAGGCACATATACATACATAGACATATTCTAAGGAGTCCACAAAAAGGACTATGAAGATTAACAGGTCAGCAAACCTGCAGAGTAGAAAGTCAATACCCATAACTGTATTTGTAAACACTAATGATAAAAAGTCCAAGATATAATTGGGAAGGCATCTATGAGGGAGATTTAAATGGGAAGGTGGGAAAGAGGGAAATATAGTAGGAAAAGAGGTGAGATAAATAACACTTGTTATTACTTGAAAAAGACATATGAAGTCACTGTTTTATATTTACCTAAAATTACCTTTAAGTACATAGGTGTATATTACACTTACATTTAATACATATTTAAATGCAGTTACATCACTTGGGGTGATATATAATTCCTCAGGAGCCATAAATTATCGAACAAAAATCTCAATACTAGGTATGAGAAACGTCTTCACAAATTGTCACTGTGAGGAGACCAAGAGGCTCTAAAAGCAATATAAACTATTGCTATTGCCCTTGGTTGTCTCCCAGAAGCTGGAGGTCAATCTCTATTGCCAAAAATACTACACACTTTGGACACAGAATTTCAGGGATTTGCCACACACACCCATCAAACAAACAAACAAAGCAAAACAAAAAACAAAAAAAAAAAACCTTCTTGCTTTATACTAGAGGTGATATGCAAAGTGTTAAAAGAGAGCAACCGACAGTCTTACCCAGCTGGAGTGCAGTTGTGTAATAAGACTTTTTCTGGAAAGTTGCCATACATTTCTACTCAGGAAACCTATGACAGACCAAAGTATTGATACTCCCAAAGTTCAGTTTGGTGAACCAGCCAATGAGTTTTTTGGGGGGCTACTTATAGGAGCAGAAATGACTCAAAGACATTGACAGTTGCATCACCAAAGCCCACCCAGCACAGGTGACAGTGCACCAAAGCCGAGAACTTAAGAGCACACTGCACACCTGGCAGGCAGCTCAGCAAGTTCAAGCATGTCCTTCCCAAGTGACTCAGTTGGTTGAAACCTCTTCAAAGCAGCTCAACTGGTTTCAGTCTTTTTCCAGCTTTGCTGTACTGGAGTGACTCAGCAGCAGTCTGGCTTGTTTGTTCTTGTGAGAGGGACATAGTGAGTCTGGTCAGTTTCAGGTACTTCCTGGAGCTATTTTAAGTTGTTTACTTCTCTTGCTTAAAAGGTTTCCCTGCTGGGTGGAATGTTTCAATATTGGTTGCTCAATACTAAGTGAGTCAGCTCCAAAAACATTCACCTTCAGACAACACCGAGTGAACTCAGAAAAGTGTACTTACATGTTTATTCACTTATATGTATATTTAACAACAATGGGGGGGAGAGAGAACCATGAATTTGAGCAGAAGGGGAGGGGGCATGGGAAAGGGAAGAGAAAGGAGAAGAAAATAATATAATTATGTTTGAAGTAAATTTAATTTTTTAAAAGAAAGCAACTGTGTTCATAATAACATCACTGTTATCCAAAACCAAATCATTTCCTTTAAAAACTTTTACATGCAAGCAGCATTACACAGACTCATCAGGCTGTATTTAATGGGTATTCCTATATATGTAACAATTATTATTAAAGAAACATAAGCCATAGATTTGAGAACAAGTAGGGATAGTGTGGTGTTTTGAATATGCTTGGCCCATCGGAAGTGGCACTATTAGGATGTGTGACCTTGTTGGAACAGGTGTGGCCTTGGAGGAAGTGTGTCACTGTGTAGGCAGGCTTTGGAGGCTCCTAGTGCTCAAGTTCCACCAGTGCAGAAGAGAGAAAGCTTCCTCCTAGCTCCCTACAGAAGAGTCCTTTCCTGGCTGCCTTCAGATCAAGATGTAGAACTCTCAGCTCCTCCAGCACCATGTCTGCCTGCACGCTGCCTTGCTTCCTGTAATGATGATAATTGGCTAAACCTCTGAAACTCTAGCCAGACCCAATTAAATGTTGTTCTTTATAAGAGTTGCCTTTGTCGGGTGTCTCTTCACAGCAACGAAATCCTAACTAAGACAAGTAGGAAAGCCTTCAAAGTGTTAGCAGGAAAGGCAAAATGATACAATTATATTTTAATTAAACAAAAAGAACACAATTACTTAAAATAATTTCAAATGTTAGGAAGCAATATCATTCACACAGAACTATATGTTTGAGGAAATAACTCTCAAAGTTCAAGTTTGCCTTTTTTTTTAGAAGAAATTGAGAAAATGATCTTAAAATTTATGTGAAAATGCAATGGAATAGCCAAAAATTCTTAAATAGAACAAAGTTGAGAGATTCACTCTTCCTCACTACAACAGTCCAGAAGTAACTTTCACATATGTAAACAATAGATTTTTAATTGATATTTAAATTATATGTATTCATTTTATTTTATGTATCATTCCAACCCCAGCCTAGAGTATTATTAAGCCACCATCTTTTAAAGATTGTGACAGAGACCATGAAACAACAGAAAAGAAAATGTTGTCAATGCTATTGAGAGACTCATGAATACAGAAGTATAAACAGCAGCATTATGTAAACAAAGTCTCCCTTCACAAAGGAAGAAAGTCAATAGATAACATTTCAAATTAAAATAAAGTCATTTTATTTAGAGCTAAGGAATAAACTCCTCCCAATTAAAAATGATTTAAAGATTAAATTATTGGCAGGGACAGGCATAGGATAATAAGGAGTGAGGGCAAAGGATTTCCTCATTCATCAAAATCCCTTCTGGATATCTTATGGCCCAAATGAGCGTGCTCATGTTCCTTTGGTGACTACTGGAAATTTCCATGTATTTAACTTTATGTCTCAGGAACATAGTTATAGAGACCAAGTGAAGGCTTCTTAACAGGAAGCTGCACTTTGGAGGACAAATCTTATGTATCTAATTCATTCCTAAAGAACATTTCACTCTTGACTTCTTTATGGTCTAACTGCTAATCCGGCAATGGTCTTCAAAATTAAGGTGACAGGAGAGGACCCTGGGCCTGTAAAGATTGCATCCAGTTTAGTAAAGAAACCGAGGGGGGAGGGGGAATGATTGGGGAACAGTTGGGGAGGGAGAGGAACTATGGGAACTATGGTGGGTGGGAACTGGGAAAGGGGAAAGCCTTTGGAATGTAAACTTAGAATATAGAAAATAAAAATTAAAAAAAAATTAAGGTGACAACAAAATATGTTATTTGTGTTCATCATTTAATGGCCTTTTAGAAAGAAAAGGACATCTGAAGGATTTCTGCTCAGGAAGGAATGTAACTTAAAGGCGTTGAAGGATTTGCAGACCTAGTGTTGTGTTCTGTTAATAGGCTTTTCAAGAAGAATATGCTGCAAGAACCTTTTCTAGTGGATTATTCACCTACTGTGGAAGCAAACTTGATTCCAAAGCACCCTCTACCAGTGCCAAAATCTTTGTGAAACTCTTACCTCTCCTATAGATGGACACTAGACATACTAACTTGCTTCTCTAACACTTCAGTTCTAGTCTGTGCCGATGGCATAGCTGTCTAAGCAGGTTTGTGAGGAACTGCATGGCATTTTTTGCATATTATGCATGGTATTCTGTGAAACAGAAAAGACCTGCTTTTTTTAAAATTATTATTCTATCCAATCCCAATAAGTACATTCTTTTTGTTTTGTTTTGTTTTTCATTATCGTTGCTATTTTATTTTATTTTATTTTATTTTATTTTTTGAGACAGGGTCACACTATGTTGGTTTGGGACTCACTAAGCCCAAACAGTCCTCCAATTTACATTTTTTTTTCGTCTTGGGTTTTTTGAGTATTGGGAATGCAAACTCAGGCCACTATGCCCAGCTGCCTATGCTATCCCTAAATTCATTATAGAGACCGTATATTTATTTTTTGATCATATAAAGGATAAGTCTGCCCAGACACAATGTAGAGATTCCTTTCAGTATGTTTTCAGGTTCGTTGGCTTCATGAAACTGCTAGTGCTCAATCCACTCCAGACAGGACTCACTACACACAATCCCACTCACTGGATGGAATGTGGAATAGGTAGCAAGCAGACATCTTCTCTCAGTCTGGTTTGGAAACAGTGACATGATCACAGCAACATTAAATTAAATTTAAATTTCTAAACAAGGAAGGGGCAAGTACACACTTGGGGATATTTAAAAGATTTGTGTCCAGCTGCAAGGACAACCTCAGTTGTTCTAGGCAAGAAACATGATCATAAAATCTGACGTTTAAAGTCTTTCTGGACAAACAAAAAAGCCTTGGTGTTTGATTTATTCTGACTCATATTTTATTTACTATTTCACAGAAGGCAATTTCCCCCCACTGTGGTTGGGACAGAAGGCAAAGCCTTGTACATGCTTGGCAAGTGCTTTACCACTGATCTTCACCCCCGGCCCAGAGAACACTTTTGTAACAGTGTGCTCTTGGGAACTACAACCTAAAACTGTTAAATGTATCAAATATTCTCAGAGACTGAGCCCTACTGTCCCTGAGCAAGAGCAGTTATCAAGGCCTTCAAGATGGCTCAGGAGGTAAAGGTGTCTACCGCTAAGCCACATGACATTAGAGACAACTGACCTGAAAGTTGTCCTGTTACTTTGACACACTCATCTTGGCATGCGTGTGTCCCCCTATAGTGTGTCCCCCTATATGTGCACACACACCCAAAAATAAATAAATAAAAACTAATAAAAACAAACTTAAAGAGTAGATATTAGCTAAATCATATGCAACATGTATGAAAGTACAAGTACTTTGGGGGCATAGCCTATCAGTTCACATCTCTATAAAATTTACATCAATATATTGTGTTGTTAAGTTACACCAAAAGGCCCTATATATGCTAACCCCTTCCCCTTCCCTATTTTGTAGTGGTTCCCAAATACTTGCGCAAAAGAAATGTCTGTTGAACTGAGTTGAAATGCAAATTTGTGCAGCCTTAAGATATTCTACCCTTAAGATATTCTCATTCAGAATAGATTTACAGTTCGAAGTCTACAATATGGGGATCAACATATTGTATTATTAAGTCAAACAAAGGATTCCTGTGTACTAGCTATCAAATATTCAAGTAGCTCTATAAAAATGAGAACCCTCTGATATTATAAAGTTGACCTGAATTAAGATTAGACTTTATTAGCAATAATTCTACTTGTCATCTTAGACTTTAGAGACACTTTTCATCTAATTACTTTAACATTCAAGGTCTAATTTATAAAAGTTCAGAAAGAATTGTTAAGTAATTCTCCTTTTCTAAATTTTCTAACAGGAGAAAGAGCCACTAAATTATTTCACTGGAGCTGGTGGCACATGCCCATAATGCCAACACATAGGAAGCACAAGCAGTAGGATTGCAAGTTCAAGGCCAGCCTGAGGTTCACAATCAAACTGTGTCTCAAGCAAACAAAGATGTAATTGTTTGCCTCACTTTTCTCTTTCTTATTTTCAGTGACTCCAATAAATTCAAAGACCTATGCCAAGGGCTAAAATAATAAGTAAAAACTGCAATTGAAAGGGGTTAGCTAGACTTCCTAAAAGAACACCCAATGAGAGAGTCTTGGGACTTTGAGTTAATGTTATGCTCAAGCTGGGGAATATACAGATAATATGTAGAGGGTTCATAATTTTATTTACCAAAAATGAGTGCCATGATTTTATGTATGATATGATAATATTTCCTTAAATTGTATTTAAGGGAACTGAAGATTCATATTCTTGAGCTGTACCTGGAAATTGTGTTTATTGTGATTTTTATATTTTGTGTAGATTTTAACAAATTATAAGACCTCAAAGGTAAGAAAAACAAATTCTACAATGAAATAAATACATGGAAAAGTAAATATATGATTGTTGTAGCACACCTTTAATAAATTCTGACTCTGGCCAGGCGGTGGTGGCACACACCTGTAATCCCAGCACTTTGGAGGCAGAGGCAGGCGGGATTTCTGAGTTCAAGGCCAGCCTGGTCTACAGAGTGAGTTCCAGGACAGCCCGAGCTACACAGAGAAACTCTATCTTGAAAAAAACAAGTGGGATTGCAAGATGGTACAACTGCTCTGGAAATTAGTCTGGCGGTTCCTCAGAAAAGTGGGCATGTCACTTCCAGAGGACCCTGTCATACCACTCCTGTGCATATACCCAGAGGATTCCCCTGCATACAATAAAGACACATGCTCCACTATGTTCATAGCAGCCTTATTTATAATAGCCAGAAGTTGGAAGGAGCCCAGGTGTCCCTCAAAGGAGGAATGGATACAGAAAATGTGGTATATTTATACAATGGAATACTACTCAGCAATTAAAAACAATGAATTCATGCAATTTGTAGGCAAATGGTTGGATCTGGAAAATATCATCCTAAGCGAGTTAACCCAATCACAAAAGAATACACATGAAATGCAATCACTGATAAGTGGATATTAATGAGCCCAGAAGCTCTGAATACCCAAGGCACAATTAGCAAGTCAAAAGATTCCCAAAAAGAAAGAAGGAGAGGACCCTGGTCCTGAAAAGACTGGATCCAGTTTTGTAGGAGAGTACCAGAACAGAGAAATGGAGTGTGTGGGTGGGGGGTGATTGGAGAATGGGTGGAGGGAAGAGGACTTATGGGACATATGGTGAGGGGGGGGACTGGGAAAGGGGAAAGCCTTTGGAATGTAAACAATGAATATAGAATAAATAATAATAAAAAATTTTAAACCTAAAAAAGAAAATTCTGACTCTGTAGATGTAGAGAGGGACACAGGAATTGATGTTTAATGTGTCCTCTCATTGGTCCAATTGCAAGCAGTCCAGGAAACTCAGTTAACAAATACTAAATAAACATTATTTTCTGGGCATTTAAGATAGGCACTAGTAGTACAATAATGAAAAGACTCAATGAATGGAAATATTTTAGCAGTCATCTTAGGCACCAACTTGATATGACTTGCACACACAATAGACATGCAATAAATATCTGTTGGATTAACAGATGAATAGCTGAATGAATGCGTTCTCAGATGAGGCTGGACAAGAAAATATAATACAGAATTATTAATACTATTTTAGAGATATTTATAACAGAGAAAAGAAAATGGTTACCTTTATTTGGGATCTACTTTGTGGCAAGGGTGTCAACTTTCTACTGCGTCATCCAGAAGGAGAAGCAGTTACTTTAGCTTAGAGATAAGAGAGAATGCACCTACAAGAAAAACTACATGTATTGGCTCTCAGAGGACCAGGAATGTGTGTGAGAAGTCAAAGGGATTGTCTACTAGCCCTTACAGGGATGTAGGAATTTGGAAAATTAGCCAGGCAGAGGACATAGATCAAAACACAGAGACAAATACAAGCATAGAAAACTGGGATGAAAGCCTCAAGAACCCACATGTCTTAGAAACTTTTAATTAGCTTTGATGAGACACCAACTGTCTTGGCTAGGGTTTTACTGCTGTGAGCAGACACCATGACCGAGGCAAGTCTTACAAGAACAACATTTAATTGGGGCTGGTTTACAGGTTCACAGGTTCAGTCCATTATCATCAAGGCAGGAACATGGCAACATCCAGGCAGGCATGGCACAGGAGGAGCTGAGAGTTCTACATCTTCATCTGAAGGCTGCTAGTGGAAGACTGACTTCCAGGCAGCCAGGGGGAGGGTCTTAAGCCCACACCCACAGTGACACACCTACTCCAACAAGACCACACCTCCTAATAGGTTCACTTCCTGGGCCTAGCATATACAAGCCATCACACTCTCTCCACTTTCTCAAGTGTTGGGGTTACAGACAAAGGCCACCACAGCAGGCACAAGCTCTGAAATAATGTAGCTTTCAGATTTTAAAGATTATGTATGAATTAATTGTGCTGGGATCCACTACCGGAGGATTTAACTTAGAATGGCTAACAAATTAGGACGCTAGCTGCTGCACCCAAGGATTGTGCTACCTGTTAATTCTGAACTAAGTTTGTGTGGTATTTTCTTTCACAAAGCGACTCAACTGGGTTCCAGAGAGAAAGGTACGGTGGTAAAAGGTGGGTTTGCAAAAAGTGTACCCCAAAAGACCGGAATTTGGAAGCATGGGGCTGGCATGGCAACAAGCGGTCAGTGGGAACTTAGCTAGTCAGGTGGAGAGATTTTGGAGCTCCAGGACAGAGTCTGCCGAGATGAGGACAGGCCAGGCCAGCTTGTCCACTGGTGCACTGCTGGCATAGCATGGATTGCTTTTTTATATTTCCCGCTACATCATACACCACACACACACACACACACACACACACACACACACACACACACGTGTATACAAATATATGTAACTAGTTGAATAACTATAGTCAAAGAAATAAAAGAATGGTTTGGTCATACTGGAGAGGAAGGGTTTTTTTGCTTTTTGTTTTTTGTTGTTGTTGTTGTTTTGGGGGGCTTGGGGGGATTGTTTTTTTGTTTGTTTGTTTGGTTGGTTTGGTTTGGTTTTGGTTTTTCGAGACAGGGTTTCTCTGTGTAGCCCTGGCTGTCCTGGAACTCACTCGTAGACCAGGCTGGCCTCGAACTCAGAAATCCGCCTGCCTCTGCCTCCCAAGTGCTGGGATTACAGGCATGCACCACCACCACCCGGCGAGAGGAAGTTTTAATAAAAAATCAAAGCCTCTTCTCTAGCCATGTCTTCTTTGGCTAATTGATAATTTTGGCTCACTATAATAAGAGCTTTACAGATGCTTACAGAAGTCCAAAGATGGAATGGCTACCTTGAGAAATAATGAGCACTAGGCAGCAAGGGATTCAAGCTAAACTCAGACAGCCTATTTTCTGGTAGCCAAATAGCAAACAGGCCCTTTTAATTAGTGTGGTATTTCAAATCACTCATGAACTTTCAGATTAAAAAAAAAAAAACACAGCTCAAGGATGGACATGATGGAGCACAGCTTAAATCCTGTTCCTACAGAGGCCGAGGAAGGAGGATTGCTAGGAATCTGGGGTCATCCTGAGCTACATAGAGATTGCTAGACCAGCCTGGGCTACAGAGAGAAATCCTGCCACAAACAAGCAAACAAGACTTTAATTCACATTGCAGCTTTACTGCTTGCTAAGACTAGGGCCCTGGGCAACACATGTAACTAAATTAGTGTTAGTTTCCTCATCTGTAAGCAAAGGAATCAAAACACTCAGCCTGGGCTGGAAAGATAGCTCAGTGGTTATGAGCACTGACTGTTCTTCCGGAGGTCCTGAGTTCAAATCCCAGCAACCACATGGTGGTTCACAACCATCTGTAATGAGATCTGATGCCCTCTCCTGGTGTGTCTGAAGACAGCTACAATGTACTTATATATAATGAAAAAATAAAATCTTTAAAAAACACTTACTTTAACTATATGTGTGTGTGTGTGTGTGTGTGTGTGTGTGTGTAAAAACACAAAACACAAGGCTTAGAACATTGTTGGTATTTATTAAGCAGGATAGCTTGTACTAATTAAAAGTTAACATCCAAACAAGGAAAAAGGATGTGCTGTTTGTCTTTCTGGATTTAGGTTACCACTCTCAGGATACTTATTTCTAGTTCCATCCATCCATGTACCTGCAAATTTCCTGATTTCATTTTTCTTAACAGCTGAGTAACATTCTATTGTATAGATGTATCACATTTTCTTTCTCTATTCATCAACGGATGGGCATGTTGGCTGCTTACAGTTTCTGGGTATTATGAGTAGAGCAGCAGTGACCATGGATTAGCAAGTGTGTCTGTAATAGGGAATAGAGTCTTTGGGGTATTTGTCCAAATGTGGTACAGCTGGATCTTGTAGTAGTTATGTTCAGACTTTTAAGGACCCTTCACACTGATTTCCAGAGTCATTGTACAAGTTTGTGCTCCTACCAGCAATGGAGGAGTGTTCCCCTTTTCCCACATCCTTATCAGCATGTTTTGTTGACCTTGACCACTCTAACTGAGGTAAGCTGAAATCTCAAAGTTCTTTTTTTAATTTGCATTTCCATGAAGGATAAGGGTGTTGAATATGTTTTAATGTTTCTCAGCCATTGTGTTTCATCTTTTGAGAACCCTCTGTAATTTCTGTGGCCCATTTTAATTGTATTATTGTGTGTGTGTGTGTGTGTGTGTGTGTGTGTTTGGGTTTCTCTGCTGTGAAGAGACACCATTATCATCACAGTGGAGAGCATGGAGCCATGCAGGCAGACATGGTGCTGGAGAAGGAGCTGAGAGTTCTACTTTTTAAAATAATTAATTTGTGTTTTACTTATTCACTTTACATCTTGCTCACTGCCCCTCTCCCAGTCACCCCCTCACACAATCTTCTGCCAAACCCCTTCCCCTACTCCTCTGAGCTGTCTTAATTGCAAAGCCATGTCTCCAGCCCCATACATGTTTTTACTGTGAATGTGGTACGGAAGGAGGTGTATGCACATGCCTTGGCACACGTGAAGAGGTCAGAGGATTTTTTTCCATTTTTTTAAAATTACTTTATATCTTGTTCACAGCACCCACACTCCTCTCTTCCCAGCCCTACCTTTATAAATCCCTTCCCCCCTCCCTGTCCCCTTGGGTACCACCCTACCCTGGAACTTCTAGTCCCAACAGGACTAGTCACAGCCTCTCCCACTGAGGCTAAAACAGGCAGTCAGGTAGGGGGAAGTAGGTCCAATGGCAGGGAACAGAGACAGAGACAGCTCCTGCTCCAATTGTTAGGGGACCCACATGAAGACCAAGCTGCACATCTACTCCAAATGTGTAGGTGGCCTGGGTCCGGCTCCCTAATTGTTGGTCCAGTCTCTGTGAGTCCCCATGGTCCCAGGTTAATTGACTCAGTAGGTCTTCTTGTGGTGTCCTGGACCACTCTGGCTGACTCAATTCTATTCCCCACTCTTCCTCAAGACTTCCCACACTCTGATGTTTGCCTGTGTGGCCTCTGTATCTACCTCTATCTGCTGTTGGACGAAGCCTCTCTGGACACAGCTATGCAAGGTTCCTGCTAGCTTCCTGTCTTCAAGCATAGCTGGAGGGAATTCCGGACAAAGAGGCAGTTTGACGTTAGTCAAGTAAGTTAAACGTCCTGTTTGTACTGAACGCCCTCCAGCTAACTGCTTATCTTAGCTTCTGTTAAATGTTTTCCTTCAAGCTGCTTGCTTCTGGAAGCCCCCAGCAACTACTAAGGGAAATGCCACGAGGTGATTTCTGCCTTTCTGGACACCTAGGTCCCTGAACACTTGGGTGTGGTCCCAGCCAGCTGGAATAAACACTTTCAATTGCCTGAGTGGTCATCTTTGGTGGGCTACCCATAACACTACCTTCAGTTTGTGGCTAAGATAAAACAGTCTGGTGAAAGAAATTTATGGAAGAGAAGGGGTTCATGTGGCTTACACTTCCTGGTGACAGTCTGTCATTATGGGAAGTAAGGACAGGAGCTCAAGCAGGAAGTTTGAAACAGAAACCATGGAGGAACACTGCTCAGTGCTTGCTCATTCTCGGGTTCCTGCTGAGCTAGCCTTCTAATACAGCCCAGGACCATGTGCCTGTGGACGGTACTGCTCACAATGGGCTGGGCCCTCCTGAATCAATTAACAACCAAGAAAATCTTCCCAAAATACACCCACAGGCTAATACTGTGCATGTAATTTCTCAATCTAGAGGCTTTCCTCACAGATGATTCTAGGTTGGGTCAAGTTGACCAAACAAATCAGGACAACCAACCTAAAAAATGGATAAAAAATATTCCTAGTAAGAGTTGATATCTACAATAAGCAAATAGAGTAAGGACTTGAATTAGCAACTTCAGTAAATCAGTCAGTGGCAAATCAAAATACCAGTGGCTTATCACCTTACACCTGCCGTATGACTATAATAGGAAAAAAAAACCCAGCAAAATACATGTGTTATGGAGTCATAAGGGAACCGGGACCTTTGATGGGAATGCAAACTAGTTAAGGTTCTACGGAAAGCAGTGGGGGTGGACCCTCAAAAATGAATTCCAATTCTGAGCATTTACATAAAAAAATGAAAACAAGCTTTAAGACTATATATATATATATATATATATGTATATATATACATACATATGTATGTATATGTATACACACACACACACACACACACACACACACACACATACACAAGGAAATACAGGGACAAACAGTGAAGCAGAGACCGAAGGAAAGGCCATCCAGAGACTGCCCCACCTGGGGATCGATTCCATATACAATCACCAAACCCAGACACTATTACTGATGCCAGGAAGTGCTTGCTGACAGGAGCTTGATATAGGTGTCTCCTGAGAGGCTCTGCCAGAGCCTGACAAATACAGAGATGGATACTCTCAGCCAACCATTGGACTGAACATAGGGTCCCCAATGGAGGAGTTAGAGAATGAACTGAAGGAGCTGAAGAGGTTTGCAACCCCATAGGAGGAACAACAATATGAACCAATCAGACACCCCAGAGCTCCCAAGGACTAACCCACCAACCAAAGAGTACACATGGAGGAACCCATGGCTCCAGCAGCATATGTAGCAGAGGATGGCCTTGTCAGGCATCAGTGGGAGGGGAGGCCCTTGGTCCTGTGAAGGCTCGATGCCTCAGTGTAGGGGAATGCCAGGGAGGGAGGTGGGAGTGGATGGGTGGGTGGGGGAACACCCTCATAGAAGTAGGAAGAAGGAGCATGGGATGGGGGCTTCTGGGGGAAACTGGGAAGGGGGATAACATTTGAAATGTAAAATAACCAATAAAAATTTTAAAAAGACATATCTATACACTAAGGATCATTATACTATTTATTATAATACTCAAGGTTTGTAAACAACACAAATGTCCACTGACAGATGAATACATTAATGTTGTATCCAGATATATAAATAATATTTATTCTGCCTTAAATAAAGAAGGAAATCATACCATACAGGCAGTGTGGATGGTGAACCCAAATGACATTATGCAAAGTGAAATAAGCCACTGAGAGGGTGGAAAAGTCATCTGAAATAATTTGTGAGAGGAAAGAACACAATGCTATTTTGTGAGCTGGGGGAAAGAAAAAATCTGCTGCAAACCACTCACTATAAATGACACTAATATGCTGTATCTTTAAAATGTATCTTTAAAATGTAATATATCATTTTAACTGTTTGTTAACAGTAAAATTTAAAATGATATCCAGACATTAAAAAGTAAAATCCACAATACTATATATATATATATATATATATATATATCCAGTTAAAATTTACAGGTATATAATTAAGATGAAAAGATCTGTAAAAATCTCTGAAATCATGAGACAAAAATTAATCTTTCCTCCTCCAAGGTAATTTTATTATTTGGTCAGAGCTTGAAGTCTTACTGTAGAGGAAAAATGGACTAATTTTTATAGAAGAAAGTAAAAGAAATGTTGGATAACCAAAGCTATAGGAAATCACTATCCTTATTTCCTTTATGTGTATAAGATTCTTGGAATCCAATATGTTTGTGAATCAAGTGACATTTAGGATTAGGATGATGGGGTACATGCCATAAATATCTTATTTCATCCTTCATCCTAAAAAAAAAGAAAAAGAAAAAGAAAGAACTGGTATAGAGTAAGGGATATATCACATTGATCGAGTACTTGCCAAGTGAGAAACACCCCCTTTAAGCAAAGAAAAACAAGAATTGGCATAAAAGTTGAAGCAATTGCGTTAATTTGTGTTTAAAAAAAAAAAAGTAAAGGTACTGTCCTGCCACCTCTCCTCCACTTTCATCAGACTCCTGAACCATACAGGTAAGCTTCCCTTCCCCCACCCACCTTCCCTGCCCTCTGAGCCCTCTGGGCCAAGACAAGCTGCTCTGAGCAGTCCAGTAGCCCAGGGAGACCTCCACTCTGCTGCCAACTCTCTGCCACCTTCATTGGACCTATAGCTCCTGAACCATATAGACCTGCATGTCTGGAACCAAACGGCCCACAAATAACCATCAGAGGCCTGCCATACCAAGGTCATTGAAGTTCATCCCCCTCCACCACCACCACCCAATACCTATTCCAACAAAATCATCCAGGGACCAAAACCATCCAGATGGCTAAAGGCTCTCAAAAGAACACAGTCAACAAAAGCCAGGACACTAGGACACCTACAAAGCACACATACCCCACTACAGCAAGCCCTGGATATATTAACACAACAGAAACACAAGAAAGTGAACTTAAGTCCAATCTTATAGAGACAATAAGGTCTTTAAAGAGGAAATGAATAAAGCCCTCAAACACATAAAGGAAAATACAATCAAACAGGTGAAGGAAATAAATAAAACTGTGCAAGACCTGAAAGTAGAAGTAGAAGCAATCAGAAAACACAAACTGAGGGAATCCTGGGGATAGAAAACCTAGGGGAAGAGAACAGGAACAACAGATGCAAGCATCACTAACAGAATGCAGGAGATGGAAGAGAGAATCTCGGGTGTAGAAGATACAATCGAATAAATTGATACATCAGTCAAACAAAATGTTAAATCTAAAAAATTCTTGACACAACACATCCAGAAAATCTGGAATACCATGAAGAACACTAATCTACGAATAATAAGAATAGAAGATGAAAAGTCCCAGTTCTACAACCACTCTGGAAATCAGTTTGGTGGTTCCTCAGAAAATTGGACATAGTACTACCTGAGGACCCAGTTATACCACTCCTGGGCATATACCCAGAAGATGCTCCATCATGTAATAAGGACCCATGCTCCACTATGTTCATAGCAGCCTTATTTATATAATAGCCAGAAGCTGGAAAGAACCCAGATGTCCCTCAATGGAGGAATGGATACAGAAAATGTGATACATTTACGTAATGGAATACTACACTGTTATTAAAAACAATGACTTCATGAAATTCTCAGACAAATGGATAGAACTTGAAAATATCATCCTGAGTGAGGTAACCCAGTCACAAAAGAATACACATGGTATACACTCACTGATGAGCGGAAATTAGCCATCCCATATACAGTCACCAAACCCAGACGCTATTGTGGATGCTGGAAAGCGCTTGCTGACAGGAGTCTGATATGGCTGTCTCCTGAGAGCCTGGCAAATACAGAGGCAGACACTCTCAGCCAACCATTGGACTGAGCTCAGGGTCCCTGATGGAGGAGTTGGAGAAGGGATTGAAGGAGCTGAGGGGGGTTGCAGCCCCATGGAGGGAGCAACAGTGTCAACATACGAGACCTCCCGGAGCTCTTGGGTACTGGATCACCAACCAAAGAGCACACATGAAGGGGCCCATGGCTCCAGATGCATATGTAGCAGAGGATGGCCTTGTTGGCATCAGTGGGAAGAGAGATGTCGCAGTGTAGGGGAATGCCAGGGTGGGGAAGATGGGAGTGGTTGGATAGGTGGGGGAGCACCCTCATAGAGGTGGGGGAGGGGGAGGGAATAGGGGGATTCCAAAGGGGAGACCTGAAAGGGGAAAGCATTTGAAATGTAAATAGATATCCAATAAAAAAAAAAAAAAGAGTCCCAGCTCCAAGGACCAGAAAATGTCTTCAACAAAATCCTAGAAAACTTGCCCAACCTATAGAAAGAGATGCCTGTAAACATATGAGATGCTTATAGAACATCAATTAGACTGGACCAGAGTTCTACATCTTGATCAGCAGGCAGCTGGTCAATTCCAGGTAGTGAGTTGACTCACTTCCTCCAAGACCATACCTACTTCAACAAAGCCATACCGCCTAATGGTGTGTGACTCCCTAATAGGCCTATAGGGGACGTTTTATTCAAACTACCACAGTGTGGTACCTTCTGTCATATGTATAATTGACAATGAGTTTTTCCCATTCTGTAGGCTGGCTCTTTGCTTAGAAAATGTTCTTTGCTCTATAGAGGATTTCGTTGTTGCCCCTATTTATTACTTGTTGGTTTTAATGCCTGTACTATTGGGACCCTGTTCAGAAAGTCCTTTCTTGTGCCAATGAGTTCAAGGATATTCCCCACATTCTCTTCAATTACATTTAGTGTATCTGGTCTTTTTTGAGGTTTTTGATGCACTTGGAGTTGAGTTTTTGTGCAGGATAATAAATACGGTTCTATTTTAACTCTTCTACATCTAGTTTGACCAGCACTGTCTGTTGAAGATTCTGTCTTTTCTCCAGTGTGAATTTTTGGTTTCTTTGTCAAAAATTAGGTGTCTGTGGTATGTGGACTCATGTCTTGAGTTTTCAGTTTGATTCTATCGATCAACATGTCGGATTTTAAGCCAAGATCATTTTTTAATTACTGTAGCTCTGTAGTACAACTGGGTATAATTGTAGTATGATATGGGAGCTCAATACTTCCAGCATTTCTGTTCTAATTCTGTATTTTTCTCACAACTGTGTGTGCATTTTCATGTGACATTTAAGATCGTTTTTCTATTTCTGTGAAGAACTGTGTTGAAATTTTGATAAGAATTGCATTGAATCTGTAGGTTGCTTTTGGTAGGGTGGCCACTTACACAATAATAATTCTACCAATCCTTGAGTATGGGAAATCTTGCCAGCTTTTATTACCTTCTTCAATGTCTGAAAGTTTTGGTTATCTAACTCTTTCACTTGTTTAGTAAGAGTTATCCCAAGACATTTTGAGGCTATTGTAAAAGGCATCGTTTACCTAATTTCCTTCTCAGTCCACTTGTTATATGTATATAAGAAACTACTAATTTCTCTGTGTTAATTTTATGTCCTGCTACTTTAATGAAAGTATTAGCAGTAGGAATTTCCTGGTGATTCTTCAGGTGTGTGTGTGTGTGTGTGTGTGTGTGTGTGCATATAATTTTGACTTTTCCTTTCCTATTTGTATTCCCTTAGTTTCTTTCAATTGTCTTACTACTCTCACTAAGACTTCAAGTATTATATTGAATAAGTATGGAGAAAATGGAGGTCCTTGTCTTGTTCTTAATTTTAATGGAAATGCTTGAGTTTCTCTCTAAGGTTTGCCTATGGGCTTGCGTGTAATAAAATTGCTTTTATTATATTGAGATCTGTTCCTCATATCCCTAGTCTTTCTAGGACTTTTATCATGAAGGGATTTTGAATTTTCTCAAAGGCCTTTTCTGTACCTAAGATGGTCACATGGTTTCTGCCCTTTAGACTGTTCATGTGGTGAATTAAATTTATTGATTTACATATGTTCGCAGAGGAAAATCACTATCAGTAGTTTCTTGTGACATACTCAGTATCCAATTTTAAAAGTAGAATAAGGGTTTGACTGGAAAATGAGAAATTATCTTAGACAGAAAGAAGGGTGCATGCAGAGGTGAGACCTGATGCTGTGTTCAGGGTGATATTACTTTGGAAAAGAAGATTTAAATGGTACTAAGAGACAATATTTGAAAGCAAGGTCAGGTTGTAAAGGGTATTGTGAAGCATGTGGATCGGCTTGGACTCTACTAGTGGGGAGCCATGCTAAGACTTTAATTGGAAGTGGTAGGACTTCATTTACATAATAGACAACTCATTCATGGAGCCAGTGTGGTTTAATGAGCGTAGGTAAAAAGAAGGGAAAACAGTTATTTATATAATTCAGAAAAAGGCATGATGGCAATCCAAGATGGTTAATTATATAGCACCACAAAGGAGAGGTGATTCAGATACTTAGAAGATTTACGTAATAGGTCATGCTGACTGACTAAAGGAATTGTTATGACTCTCAAGATTCAGGGCTAGACAACTGTGTAGATAGATGTGAGTCACCAAATTGGTGGCAGTGAAGTAGATAAGAAGGATAAGTAGAAAATCAGGAGAGGTGGATTTGTGTAGGGAAAATGATGTTAAACATACTGTTTTGTTTGTAGGTATCTATGGGGATATATGTGACATGGCTGGTATCAACATAGTATATATGGTTTGAAGTTCAAAGAGAGAGGCCTGGTGATACAGATAGAGATGTAAGGCTCAATAATGCAACTGGAGTAGATGAGATGGGTGATTAGGAGAGATACAGACTGAGAAGAATCCTGGCTTTTATGGAATGCTAAGAGTCCAAAAATAAATAAATAAATAACATGAGGAGAATCAGGAAAGCAGTATCATCATAAAACACAAGGAGTTGCTTCCAAGGTAGGCATGAATCTAGGAGTAGGTTGAGAGTAATTATAGTCTGTGCAGCAGAAAGAAACTTTAATTTGTTCGTTGGGTTTGCCAATAGGAGGCCACTAGTTTTTCTTTCAACAGGAGCAGTAAAAGTGTTGTTCTGATCCACAAGTAAGAGGGTGTCTGTCTGTCTGTCTGTTTCTGTCTCTGTTTCTTACACACACACACACACACACACACACACACACATATGGTATAAAGATTTTCAGGTGTGGTGGATCACAAAGAAAGTTGAGCATATCTAAATGCACTTGGAAAGACTCCAATAAAAGGAGGAGGAGTTCTATATACAAATAACAAAGACGATAACATGGTGTTTCCTAATTATCTGTAACACAAGTTCTGGGAAATCAGATGCCCTCTTTTGGCCTACTTGGATACTACATACGGTGTACAGAGGCACATGTAGGCAAAACATCCATGCACCAAAAAGTAGATAGATAGATAGATAGATAGATAGATAGATAGATACTTTATTTAAAAAACCTGGATATATTCATTTTTAAAAATAAAATATTCAAAAAAAACAAAAAAAATAAAATAAAATAAAATATTCTTCAAGAAATTGAGAATCCATGGGCTCCAAAACATAGGTAGATGGATTACATTTGAACTAGAGAATTACGGTGTTGTTTTTTTTTTTTTTTAAACTAAAACGTTTTCAATGGAATGGGATATGTGGAGGTGAAATTATGTAAAGGTATGAAGTGAAAACAGGAAAAAAATCAGCATTTTCTTCTAGTTACCTAGAGATTTATAATATAATAAGAAGTGGTGTCTTCTGCTTGGAATAAAGTAAATTGTGAAAACGGGGTAAAGAGTTGAAGAGGGAGTGAAACTAACTGACAGGATGAAAGTTTCCTCTCAGGAGTAAGCATGATGAGGGTAAAGCAAGGGGTGTGTAAGGCAGAGAAGTACAGGGTAGCTAATAGTAGAAAGGAACAGAAAAGAGAGGCCATAGTGTGTCCTGGCCTCACGGGAGAAGAAAAGCCTCTAAACATTGATCATTTGAAAAGGTTGGTCTCTTGATAGATGTTAGATATCTGACCAAAGTTGGTGCCCAATGAACATGAAGTGACTCTTATTTAAGCTTTTGTAATCATAAAAACTATATGTGAAGATCACAGGAAGTGACAATTCCAATGTTCCCAGCATTGGACAAAACACAGAAAGCACTTTATACAGTGGGTATTTACAACACATATTGTGTCCAAAGAACAGCCAAAAAATCCCTAAGGATTTGAGGATGTTTTTCTGTGGTGAAGTACTTGCTTAGCATGTGAAAGGTGATCAGAAGGCCTGCAGAGATATATAGAGACAGAGAGACATATGGGTGGGGGACAAGAAATGACATAGGAAGTGAGTATGTCTAGTCTATGAAAAGACATGTACTGAGGTATATGACAGCTGTGGTGACACACTTGAAGGGCTATTCCTATTCTATGTGTTAGAAATAAGATTGCTGCACAAAAGCTAGAAGGTTGTGATTATTATTTTTTTTAGCAGAGATGAAATGTGAACTTGCCTCATTTTTCTTAGTAAACATAAAATAAACAGCTACCTTCTAGGGGTATTAGAAAGGCTACCCGGGCAGTGGTGGCACATGCCTTTAATCCCAGCACTTGGGAGGCAGAGGCAGGCAGATTTCTGAGTTCAAGGCCATCCTGGTCTACAGAGTGAGTTCCAGGACAGCCAGGGCTACACAGAGAAACCCTGCCTCAAAAACCTAGAAAAAGAAAGAAAAAAGAAAGGCTACCCTCCAAGACTAACCTCCCCCAAATTAAAGAGAAGATAGAAAAGTTGTTAAGGGCCACAGACCATCGAGTGGATTTGTAGACACTTATGAAAGACTCTATCCTCTCTAAACAGTATAGCTTCGGTTGGAGTATAAGGCCCTCTCCCTGATGCGTGCTATTGGGGAAGTGTTAGTCATAGACTCTAAAAATAGAAGAAAGCTTGAAGAATACTTCAAAACCTAAAGGGAGGGGGGGGTGGCAAGAAAAACCAAATAACCTTCCAGGAAACAAATTTTACTGGGCTTCTAGAATTGCCAAGAGGGCTCTGCAAAGAATCTTTCCAGTGACTGCCTTAGACTAATACTTGGTACTGTTTCAACTATGTGAAAAGAGTATGGATTTGGACTCTTTAAAAGGCTAGGCTGTTTCCTGCTGCAGATGAAGGCAGTGGCTCTGAGAAAGGAAATTTGAAAGAGCTTTACCTTTATAAGACTGCTCAGGGGGTAGGGAGTGGGCTAAAGGATGCTTAGAGCAGCTGTTGGGGCCTGAAGCTCTGTGTCCAGGGTTCTAGCTTGTGCTAAGAAAAGCTAATGAGATGACTTGGAGCTTACAATGGGAGAATATGCTCGTACATATTTAAATGAGCAGTTAAACATAAGCTGAAACAGACCGGCAGATCCAACGCAGGGACAGTGGCCTTGAGCAGCTTGCAGAAGAAAAGAGAGTAAGTGACTGCAGTGTAGAAAGTTATTTCAAGGAAGTTAGGAGGAACAACATGCTAATGGATGTTTGTCATTTATAGTGTATGGCCTTGCTATTCAAGGTGTTGTCCTTGGACCCAGAGGCACAGCGTTAGCTGAAAGTGTGTTAGAAAGCCAGGATCTCAGGCTCCTTCCCAGACCCAATGAACAATCATCTGCCTTTTTATAAAAATACCGGGTGTGGTTTGCATGCACAGTACTGTTTGGGAAGTACTGTTGCATGGAGTTTCTTAGTTAAATCATTTTTTAAAAAAAAGTAGAACACGATATGATTTCCTTCCTAATGCGAAGATGAAATGAGAGGGAATTATTCAAGCTGCCTACTAGTACAATACCTGACACACAGTAGGTGCTCATTGTATAGCAGGCATTATTATTTAAAAAATCTCCAGTTTTAAAGCAAAAGTAGAATTAGAAAAGAAATAAGCTATGGTTCTCTCCAGCCTGTCAGAATTCTTGTCTATCTCCTTGACCATAATGCTAAAACATTTCTTGTTCCATTGGGTTTTCTTCTGGTTCTTGTGGAATTACCAAGATTTCCTACTTTTTCAATGCAAATGGCCCATGCTTCTAGTATATTGGAGATTTAAAGAAACATTCTTCTGTGGGCTGGCCTGGAAATGTAATTCCAGTTATCACATTTTTTTTTCTTCTGTGGAAAAATGCATGTCACCTTCCAAACAATTGACTTCAGAATAAACTTGGAGAACTTAGCCTGGCCTATAGGGGAGAGGCTGCCTGTGTGTTCGTGGGTAAAAAACTAAACCTAGAATTTCAGAGATGCAAGTCAGAAATACCCCCAAGGGCTATAAAGACCCTTCCATTGGTGCTTGCTAGACAAGCATGAGGCTCTGTATTTGATATCCATGAAAAGAACCAGGTGTATCGACTGGTGCTTTGGGGCCAGACAGCCTAGCCTAATCCAAGAGCCTAGGGCCTCAGTGAATGAAGGATCCTGTCTCAGAAATGAAAGTGGGTTTTTACTGTATTCTCTCCCTTCATCCCTCCTCTGACTTCTCCTGATCATCCCTGTTCCCCTCCCGACTCACCCCCTGTCTACCAGCAAAATCGATTCCATTTCCCCCTCCCAGGGAGATCCATACCTTACCCACTTGAGTCCTCCTTGTCACTTAGCCTCTCTGTTCTGGGGACTGGAGCATGATTACCATTTACTTTACAGCTACTATCCACTTAAAATTGAGGAATAACATGTTTGTCTTTCTGGGTTACTTCACTCAGTATAACTTTTTTTTTCCTAATTCCATCCACTTGACTGCAAATTTCAGGATATTATTGGGTTTTGGGGGGGGGTTTTGTTTGTTTGTTTGGTTGGTTGGTTGGTTTTGGTTTTTTTCTTTCTTGTTTAATTTTTATTTTCTATATTCTATGTTTACATTCCAAAGGCTTTCCCCTTTCCCAGTCCCCCCCCACCATACGTCGCATAATTTCTCTCCCCCCAACCATTTCCCAATCATCCCCCCCCACGATTTCTCTGTTCTGGGTCTACAAAACTGAGTCCAATCTTTTCAGGCCCAGGGTCCTCTCCTTTCTTCTTATTTTATTTATTTATTTATTTTTTATTTTTTTTTTAAATTTTCTATATTCTATGTTTACATTCCAAAGGCTTTCCCCTTTCCCAGTCCCCCCACCACCATACGTCCCATAATTCCTCTCCCCCCCCAACTATTCCCCAATCATCCCCCCTCCCCCCACGGTTTCTCTACAAAACTGGATCCAATCTTTACAGGCCCAGGGTCCTCTCCTTTCTTCTTCTTGGGAATCATTTGACTTGCTAATTGTGCCTTGAGTATTTGGGCTTCTGGGCTCATTAATATTCACTTATCAGTGATTGCATTTCATGTGTATTCTTTTGTGATTGGGTTAACTCACTCAGGATGATATTTTCCAGGTCTAACCATTTACCTACAAATTGCATGAATTCATTATTTTTAATTGGTTTTGGTTTTTTGAGACAGGGTTTCTCTGTGTAGTCCTGGCTGTCCTGGAACTCACTCTGTAGACCAGGCTGGCCTCGAACTCAGAAATCCACCTGCCTCTGCCTCCCAAGTGCTGGGATTAAAGGCATGCACCACCACGCCCAGCGATATTATTGTTTTTAATAGCTGATTTATACTCCATTGTGTAAATGTAGCACATTTTCTTTATCTATTCTTCCATTGAGGGACATGTAGGATGTTTCCAGGTTGTGGCTATTACAAAGAAAGCTGCTATAAACATAGTTGAGCAAGTGTCCCTTGTGGTAGGATAGAGTGCCCTTTGGGTATATGCCCAGGAGTGGCATAACTGGATCTTGATGTAGATTGTGTCCCAATTTTAAGTGATAATCACAGAGCCAGGAGGGGTGAGGAGCAGGTCCTCTGCATATGTGTTATGGGTGTATAGCTTAGTGTTCTTGTAGGACTCCTACAGGTGGGAGTGGGACTCTGCCTCTTTCGCCTGCTCTTAGGACCCTTTTCCTCCTACTGGGTTGCCTTGTTCAGCCTTGATATGAAGGTTTGTGCCTAGTCTTCTTGTAACCTGTTGTGTGTGTTCAGTCGGTATCCCTGGGAAACAGGGGAGTGGTCTGGAAGAGGGGAATCTGCGGTTGATGGCTCCTGAGGAACAAGGCCTGAGGTTGACTTTTGGCTTTCACATGAATGCTTATACAGAGATGTACACACACACACACACACACACACACACACACACACCACTAAAAGAAGTGGTAAATCACACAAACAGATCCATCTGAGTTCACTGTATCAAGATTCAGAAAGCTAATATGAAGGGATCTGTATCTCAAGACAGATATTTTTAAAAAATAGCAGCAATAACAAACAGCATTTTCTATACTATGCTGAGTAAGGGGGCCTAATAAGTAGCTTAGGCATTACAAACAGTACTAGAGGCTTTGTAAGCTCGATCTCCAAAGTAGTCACCCACTTCTTGCCACACAAGTAGCAGCATCTATGGGCAGCTGACCTACTCCTATTTACCCTCATACTCTGGCATCCAGCCCTCAGGTTAACTCATCTTCCTTCTGCCCATAACTGGTCACTTTATGGCACCAGGAAAAACCAGTGTAGGTTTTCCATACAAAGGAAGAAGACTCCTGTATTGGGTAAAACGAGCTGGCCAGTAAAAATGTGGTCCCAGGATGAAGAGAAATGGAATGCTCGTAATACAAGGCCATGAAAAAGCAAAGGAATTCTGTATCTTCCCACGGAAATTGGTAGTAATAAAATGAATTGTATCTGAAAGAGCTCTGGGGTAATGTGGCAGCAAGCTAGCAGTGTCTGATGACCACTATTTATGAATGACCATTAAAATAGCCATGAAGTTGTAGAAAGACACTAAAATTTCTACTAGCTTAGAAAACATGGGTAAAGTAACCTGCTGAGGAGGGGATTTCTGCCAGATGTTGTGGGAAGACGGAGTTGGATTGAAGAACATAGCTCTGGCCTACTTAGACTCGAATGTCTGATCAGAACATCAAAGGTACTCAAGAAAAATGAAGAACACTTTTGATTCACTTCTATCAATCTGCTTTCTTCAGCTTTGCAGTACAGAAATTGTGCTGACAGGAAAACCTGAATCATATCTTTGCAGAAAATATTTTTAAAGGCAACCAGAGTTGCTACGTTTGTCCACTTCGTTTGTCATCAACTACTCTCTCTATGCGATTTTAGAAACAGCTATTTGAGCATCCTGTGGCTGGTATCAGTGGTATGGGCCAGAAGTTGTTATCAGGAAAAGCTCTAAGTACAAGCACACTTGAAGGCACCATATCTGAAATAACATAACATGACAAACTGCAGAGTCAGACAACCCAGAAGATCAAAGAGAAAATTTCATCTCAATCCAGGAGAACCTAAAAAATGACCATACTATTAACTGTAGCCATTTATTGTATAATTGTCATACTCTGTCATACTCTAGATACCAAATTAAATACTTCATTATACATGATCTTATTTATTTCTCATATCAAATAAAGGTCATGAAATTTGTTTTAAATGTTCAGGTACAATGATATCTACCATTTATTGAACACTTACTGTGCTCTGGGCACTAAATTTTATACACCTACTAGCTCATTAGATGAACATGAAACAGGGAGTATACAACAGGCTGGAAATCCATGAATAGTGATAGGCATCTCTAATCTCAGGTACTTGGGAGATAGAAAAAGGGAGACTTCAAGTTCAAGACCAGTTTGAACAACTTAGTGAGGCTCCATCTCAAACAGAGAAGGCTAACAATAATTAACAAATGGAAATACAAGGAATTTAAAGTTTCTGTACACCAAAGAAACTACTGGCAGAGTGGACAGCTTGCAGAATAGAAGAAAATCTTTGCAAGCTATACCTCAGGTTAATATCTATAATATATGAAAAACTGCAAAAATTCACACATGCACACACACTCAAACAGACAAAACATGCCGATGGATATGTGGGCTTATTAAATGGATAGTTTTTTTCAAAAGAAGAAACATATAAATGGGCAATAAATATTTTTAAAAGTGTTCAAAAACCTTAGACATCAGGGAAATGCAAATTAAAACTATTTTCAAATTCCATTTCACCCAGTCAGATTGGCTATCATCAAGGAAATAAATAAAAGACGAGGGCAAGGTAAAACCTTTATTCACTGTGAGTATAGTATAGCCTAGTACAGCCACTACCCAAATCAGTGCTACTTGTACCCAAAGGAGTAGCACACAGATACGTGCACATCCATTATTGCTGCATTGTCTGCAATAGAAAGGAAATAGAACCAGCATAGATGTCCATCAACAGAAGAATGAGTCATGAAAACATGCTATATATACATAACGACATTTTATTTTGTTGTAAATAAAAATTAAATCATCAAATTTTCATGGCAATGGGTGAATCTGGAAGGTATTTTAGGCAAGATGACCTATAAACACAGAGAAATCACATATGAGTATCGTAGTTTATAATGTTTATATGTAAATGGAAATGAACGTGAGTGTAGACTATGAAAGTAGAAAGGAAAGCACGAGAAAGGAGAACAAGACGGTGAGGAAGCAGGGAAGGAAAGGAGGACAGGATCCAAGTGACTTGAAGGCACAAAGCAAGTAGTGGATGGGAACTGGGAAACCCTGAAGCGTATTGACAAAAAGGTTGTGCTTGAAAATGTATTGATTAGGGGACTGGAGAGATGGCTCAGTGGTTAAGAGCCCTGACTGCTCTTCCAGAGGTCCTGAGTTCAATTCCCAGCAACCCCGTGGTGGCTCACAACCATCTGTAATGAGATCTGACGCCCCCTTCTGGTGTGTCTGAAGACAGTGACAGTGCACTCACATACATCAAATAAATAAAATTAAAAAAAAAAAAAAAAGCCTGTTCTACAGATCGAGCTTCAGGACAGCCTGGACTACAGAGAAACTCAATCTTAAAAACAAAAAACAAAAAAAAAGACAAACAAAACCTAAAAAACAACAACAAAACAGAACACAAAACAAACAAAAAAGAAGTACCAAATTAAAAAAAAAGAAAGAAAATGTATTAATTAGCCAGATGGTAGTGCACACACCTTTAATCCCAGGACCCAGGAGGCAGAGGCAGGAGGATTTCTGAGTTCGAAGCCAGCCTGGTGGACAGAGTGAGTTCCAGGACAGCCAGGACTACACAGAGAAACCCTGTCTCTGAAAAAAAAAAAAGAGGATGAGGAAAGAAAAGATGAAAAAGAAAAAAAGGAAGGAAGGAGGGAAGGAAGGAAGGAAGGAAGGAAGGAAGGAAGGAAGGAAGGAAAAGGAGAAATGCCATAATTAAACATAATACCATGCTTAACTTATTAAAATCGGAAAAAGAAAACTCAGAGAGCTAGAGAATGCAGAGCAGGGATGCTGTGCTTGCGCCTGGTTTTGAGCTCCAGGCTGGGGGTGTAGCTACGTACATGAGATTCTGAGTTCAGTGCCCAGCACCACATGAAAGCAGATTGATGAAGCCCAGAAACGGGAGTTCAAGACCATCTCTAGCTAGTTAGCGAATTGGAGGGGAGAGGAAGGGAAGAAGGAGAAAAATAGATTCAAAGCTACCTTAATCTTCCCAATTGCTAATTCGATGTTCAATTCAATACGCCTCTTACAGAAAGCCTTCCTTGAATCTTTCTATATAGTTAAGTATGCCTACTTCATGTTCCTTCTACCAATACCTGTGCATCTTTCCTTCACTATCTTTATTAAATATATGTTGTGAAAGGTTCAAGAGTCTTTGTTCCCACTCAGAAACACACACACCACACACACACACACACACACACACACACACACCAACACTAAAAGCTCCATTATATATAATATATATGTATACACACATACCTCAACACTAAAAGCTCCATTATATATATAATATATATATACATATATATGTATACACACACACAAACACACAGACACAGACACACACACACTAACATTTAACCTCTACAAAACAGTTCTATAGAGACCAGGATAGATATGTTAATGTGCTTCATTGAAGAAAAATATTTCACATTTTGTACCTATAACAAAACATCACTTTGTATACTGTACATGCATTTTTGTCAATTATACCAAAATAAGACATAAGAAAATAAATAAAAAGCGACCTCAAAGTGGAAAAGGCACACATGCAAAAGGTGTGCTGATTCTCCTCTTATAGACTCAGAATTAGAGCTCTGAACCCACAGGGGACATGGATGTCCTAACTGTCCGAGGGTGTGGGCTGCTTTCTTCAAGCAGCTGACTCTGATGTACTGCACTTGTATCTCTGGAGTATTTCTCATGAAAAGGATGTGAACACTCCCGGGTACCCATCCTGTACTTAATAAAAGCCAGGAACCTCAGGTATTAGAGTTAAGGATCAGGGGTGACCTGAGTGTGCTACCACACTAGTGGAGCCCCAGCAGGGGGGCTGTCATCAAAGGATTGGCTTCTGCACCGATGTCTAGAGAACAGAGAAAGAGCTAAAAGCGGAGGCACAGGAATGGCAACAATAGCCGCCTGTGGTGGGAGTCTGTGTTCTCCACACTATTAAGTTTGTGTCGTGAAAATGTACAGATAGAAGGGGAAAGCTGAGAAGAGAAAACTTGCTCTTGGATGGCCAAGTCGTGGGTGAGCTGTGAGGATTCATCATCCCATCCTACGCCATCAGTTTCCTAAAATCATCTTGTATTGCCTTTCCAATAAAACATTTATATGAGCAAACCATGATAACTGTGGCAAATGAGAAAACTAACTAACTAACTAACTAACTAAACAAACAAACAAACAAACAAACAAATAAATAAATAAAATCTCTCTTTTCATCCCTTTTCTCTGACATCCACTTCCCTCCCCTCCCCCCCCCCCAGAGGTGAGCACTGTCAACACTTTAGTTGGAAGCCTTCTACAGATGAGCTATGGTAACTTAAGGAACAGAAAAACGTGTGAATTGTGCGGAGCAAAACTTACTTTCGATAGAAAATTGAAAAAGCGCCAACTTTGGAGTAAAATGAAGAAATATTTCAAGATCCAAGTTGCTATATGAGACCGTGACTTCTCTGAAGTCTGCTGTCCTGCGAAGAGAAAAAGGACAGAGGGAGAGAAGACAAGGGTATTTAAAAAGTCAAAATTCTTGAAGACAAGGACTTGATGCAATTATTGCACTCAGATTCTTATTACTACTTCCACTTTCATGATTTTTTTTTTGGAGACAAGATTTCTTTATACATTCCTGGCTGTCCTGGAGCTCTCTCTCTCTCTCTCTCTCTCTCTCTCTCTCTCTCTCTCTCTCTCTCTCCCTCTCTTGACCAGACTGGCCTCGAACCCACAAAGATCCTTCTGCCTCTTCTGGCATGCACCACCAAGCCCAGGTACTTTTATGATTTTTAAACTATAATAATGCTAACTATTTGCTTTACTCAATGAGGAAAAGGAAAGCAGTCCTCAATAGAAAGCAGGAAATCTGATCTGCGTGCACATGCGCACACTTCTTATACAGTTTCCTCTCACCTATACAAAACCATATGCAAAGGGCATTCCTCACATTTACAATATCAACAAATGCATATCAAAAAATAGGTGACATAGTTCATAGAAATATAGCCACAGTCTCAATAATGCAAATATCCTATATATATTTAATTTTGCCTCTCTCGGGCATTTTTAACTTATTGTGTATTTTTACTGTGTGTATGTGGAGGGGGGCATCCACTCCTTAGCACCCACCTTGGCCGAGACAGGGCCTTGGGGTTCTTCACCACTGCATTTCCTATTTTGCCTGTGGGCTCCTGGGGCTCCTCTAGTTTAGTATCTGACTCTCTCAAAGTTCTCGTTGATGTGATTTAAAACACAAATCAGCTTGCGGAGGAAAGGGTTTAGTTTATTACCTAATCCTTAAGGGCAATAATCTGCCACGAGAAAGAAAGTCGGAGCAGGGACTCGGTGCGAGAACCTGGAAGCAGGAACTGAAGCAGAAGGCATAAAAGAGTGCTGCTTACCCGCCTGTGCCATTCGGTTCCTTAGACCCCTGTGGTTTGAATGACGATGACCTTCATGGGCTCATATGCGTCAATGCTGCCTTGTGCTTGTGGAGCAGACGCTCGTCTCAGCTACTGCTCCGGTGCCATGCCCGCCTGCCTGCCTGCTACACTCAATGCCCTGACGCTCATGGATCCGACCCCTGTGAAACTGTGAGCAAGCCCCCTTCACAGCAGCACAGAAGTAGCTAAGACAACATCAACATCCTAGGACCACCTACACAGGAGTGGCACCACCCACAATAGACTGGGTTCTCCCACACCAATCATGAGTCAAGTGTCCCGCGAGCTTGCCTTATGGGGGCGTTTTATCAATTGAGCTCCTTCCTTCCAGGTGACTATAGTTTGCGTCAACTAACAACAACAACAATAACCCTCACTAACACAGACTCCCACTTTCCTGTAGGGTACAGGAATGGCAGAGGCATGACTACTGTGCTAGACTTTATGTGGTTTCTGGGGATGTGTACTTCAATAGTCAGACTTGTAAGAACAGTGTTTTTCCAACTCCCCGACCCCTCCATGCCTTTAAAAGTAGTGTCTTGTGTCCACTCTTTTTTTTTATTTAATTTTGGAAATTTAATACATGTTTTGAAATCTTCTGTTATGCCTGTGTTAATGTCTATAGGCCACCTATGTGCACACGTGTCCTCTGAGGCCAGACAAGGGCATTGGATGCCCTGGGATTGGAATTACAGGTGGCTGCTCACAGCCTTGGGAGTGGTCGGAATCAAAGCCCTGGTTTCTGGAAACACACCCTTTATTCTTAACGACTGAGCCATTTCTCTAGCACCCCATCACTCATTTCTCTGTACAAGTAGGTCCTTTCCTTTTGACACAGACATATTGATTGTACCTTCCCATTTTTATGTAAAAAAAAAAGTAAAATTCTGTGCATTTTCAGAATGGGCATAGATACTAAGATCATCTGGTTTATCCTTCTATCCTGGATTACGCCTATAGTATCCTATTTGAGATTTGTCTGTGCTTTATTTGACGGTCCCTAAGGACAAGCTTAAAAGTTGCCACATGTAGTGGCTATTCCTGGTTGTCAACTTGACTATATGTGGAATGAACTACAATCTAGAATTGGAAGGCTCACCTCTGATCCTAATCTGGAGGCTCAGAGATATAAGTTTCTGACCTGGACTTAGCATGGAGATCTTGAAGCATGGTGGCTATGGATTCCAGTTCAAGATCATCTGGGATTAAAGGCATGGAGACATACACCTTTAATCCCAGATTATGGCTATGGATTCTAGTTCAAGATCATCTGGGATTAAAGGCATGGATACACACACCTTTAATCTGGGCTACACCTTCTACTGGAGACATATATAAGGACATTGAAAGAAGGAAAACTCATTCTTCCTTGCCGGCTTGCTTCGTGGGACTGAGCAACTGCAAGATCCTTGGACTTCCATCCACAGCTGCTGCTGACTGCTGTTGGCGAGTTGGACTACAGTCATCAACAAATTCCCTAACTACATAGAGACTACCCATGCGTTCTGTGACTCTAGAGAACCCAGACTAATACACCACAGTTACCCATCTCCATATGTCCTGTCTCCTTAGTCCATCAGTCAACAAATTTCTCCTTGAGCATTTGCCAAACCAAAGCAGCATGTTGAAAATCCGCGTGGACACAAAGTAAATGTCCAATAATGGATGAATGAATAGCCAAACTGGGGAACAGGAGAGACAGTCCCGTCGGAACAGCGCTTGACTAGCATGCATTTAACCCTGCTTCTAGCTCAACATCCCATAAGCCAGATGTGGTGGCATATGCCTGTAGTACCGGGAGTCAAGAGGTAGAGACAAGATACTCATAAGTTCCAGAATCAGCTTCCCAGTGAGCTCAAAGGGTTGCAGCTTGGAACTCCTAAGTCCCTGTCTCAAAAAAGAAAAAAAAAAATTCCATGTATATTCATGTGTGAGTGCATGCTTGTGTGTGTCTCTGTTCGTAAGTGCATTTGTATGTGTATGCACATGTGTTTGTGCTCACATGCACTTTAGGGAACACGTGTTGGTTAGAAGACAACTAACTTGTAGAAGTGGTTCACTCCTACCATGTGAGGCCCGGATCTCAAACTCAGGAATCCAGGCTTAGTGAAAACTGTCTTTATCTACTGATCTGCTTTCTCAGCCCCAAAGCTTATCTGAGCTATTAGCATTAATATTGTACATGGGTAGGATGTACTTAGATGAAAAAATACTAAATCTTCATTTTCATCAGTCTCAAGATGATATGTTTCACTTACAAAGGCAAAGAACACATCATAGTATTACTACCAGAGGCTATGGTTTCTCATCAATAGAAGTCAAAAATAGTTGCATGTCCATTGTACATCATGTATGTGCAGTGTATGTGTGTAGGTGTATTCTGATCCATGTGTGTGTATGTGTAGAACCCAGAAACTGTTTTGTAGACCACACACTACCTTATCTCGGTTCCCTCACTGAACACTTGGTTAGAAAGGCTGACCAGAAAGCTTTGGGGCTCCACCCTCAGTGACCCCTTCCACCTGGATGCTTGCCCAAGACTCCACCCACCTCCTTTCTGCCTAGGATGGGAGAGTCTTGTGGTAGCATGCCAGGTTTTTTTTTTTAACATGGGTGCTGCCAAGCTTGCATTTTTTATGTGGGAGTTGGAAATCTGAACCCAGGACCTCATGCCACAGGCACATTACTAACTGATGCATCTCTCCTGCCCCAGAAAGAATTAACAGGTTTATGTCACATTATTGTTATTTTGAGTGTCTGTAAATGTATTCCCATCAATCATTCTGGTTATCACAGTTATCAAAGCTGCATCTAGAATCTTGTGTTTTTTATATTAACAGGCACTTACATACTTTTTTATTTTGTACATTTTAAAGTCTGTACTTCAGTATAATCGATTTCCTTTGCAATCCTATGTGCTTTACTTTGTTTTATCTAAAAACACCATTTTAACAAGGTGTTCCTAAGCTACTGTCATAATGATGTGTGGCACAAAATAGGAAAAAAAAATGTTAGGAACAGCCTGATCTAGATTTTGTACCATTACCAGCTTTACAAATCTGTGATTCAAAGGTGTGTGAGTTTTAATGAATCTGATCTCCCCCTGTGAGGAGACGCTAACAAAATTAAGTATTGATGATATGAAATGAACTTGCCTGCAACTCCCTCGGAAATATTGATTTGAACCTAACTAGACTATATGTGCTTAAAGGGGAGCTCCTAACAGACCAGGTGTGCTACATCTTCCCTTTCTAGCTCAGTTTTCTGTTATATTAAATGAAAATGATGGGTAGCATCAAACTCAAAAGGTTGTTGGGATAATTAACTTGGATGATGCCATCTAAAGCACTTAGCATAATACCTAGCTCATGATGGTCCTTCAAAATTCCAGCTATCATAATATCATACAAAGGTCATCAATTGCCTTCTTTGTTGCCCACAGCATAAATAAAGCCTTTCAATATATTAGGCAGTAAATCATTGGATGCATATATACCTCTGTACAATCTTTTAAAAACAGATGTTATATCTTTGTTAATATTTGATACACCTTCATTTAAAAATTCACGTAATGGATAAGAACATAAGCTCTAAAGATAGAAAATTGTTTTACGTTCAAATCCCGACTCCAACAGGGATTCTTTGTGTCACCTGAGAGTATCTTTAATTTATCCAAGTTCATAGCATCGTTGTCAGAAGTAAACAATAGTATATGCACATAGCATGTATGATGTGTGCATTTGTGCACACGGTTATGACTCAATAAATGATATTTATCCTTTTCTTAATAATTATCTAAAGCAAGGTAGATGTGTGAGGCGGATAGATTTGGGGTTCACTGATTTTAGCCAGGGACTTTTATACAGCCCAGAGTCACTTTGAGTGTGGGACTGCAGGTGTAAGCCACCACACTGGGCTCTGTGCAAAATTTTCTTGAATGCCCCTAAGACGTGGGCTCTGAACCTCTTTCCAACCCTCGATTTCTATCTCTCCCATGTTATCCTCTAGTAACACAAAACTCTTTTGAAATCCACACAAGATCCCAACATACTATTCTCATGCATGGGCTGTGCTCCACTAGTTCCTAGTTTATAAGGATTCTACTTACAAATTTTGTGTTTTGTGATGGCACAAAAGTCCATTTGTATTCAGCAGAAACTACGTCAAATTTAGCATTTGTATGATGGGCAGCTCCCGGTAAAGCCACAAGCCTAGGAGGGTCATGTGGACTCTCGTGTTGCTAAACTTTGATGCTCAGTGAACTACACATAACAATTTCATTTTTTTTTAATTTATGATATTTTCAATTCATGGTGGCTTCATTAAGATGCATCCATACTGCGATTCAACCAAGGAACGTGTGCGGATTGTCTTTCCATCCCCAAGTAAACAAACCCTCCTCCACCTTCTCTATCACATACTTTTGCCTGCCCACCAATCACTAAGTTTTACCTCTTGTAGTGGTGAGGTTGGGTTTTGTTTCTTGTATTTTTAAGGTGCTCAATGGGACCTCGAGCTTTGTTCCTGTTACACAAGTTCTCCACCATCGAACTCTATGCTCAACCCTTAACACACATGCCTGTGCACACGTATGCCAGAGAGACCGAGTCACTCAGTTGTCCAGGATGGCCTTGAACCTATAATCTTCCTGCCTGAGCCTCCCCAAACCCTGGGGTTTCCGGCTAGTATAACCAGCCTCAGCCTGACTTGTAGCATGTTTTCCGTCTGTACATTTCTTTTCCCAGCTAGGTTAGGAGTTCACGGCGGGAGCTTTGGAGTTCATCTTATTTTTCTCTAAATTTCCATTATCGCTATACCTGGTACAGAACAAATGTACAGTAAATGGCTATTGAATTGCTCTAAGAAGCAGATGTGTTTCTTCCCCCCCCCTTTTTTTGCCCCACCCTCCCCCAAAAGCCATCATCTTTGTCTGCTAGTGCCCCAGACTCCTGCATTCTGAAGTTATGCAAGAATATTTGCTTGGAATCTCTCCACCCACTACAGTGTAAGACAATTTGTAAAGCAAGGCTTCACAGAGGACAGCCCAGGAGGCCTTGTCCACTCAGCCTTCCCTCACAGAGGTATGCAGTTTCTCAACGCAAGCTAGACGTGTGTGCGCCTGAGCGCTCTCAGAACGCTTATCTCTGTACTATTGAGATTTTTCTGTATCTCAACTATCTTTGCTCTTGATCAGCCTTGATATGTTGTGCAAATCTGTCCCGAATTATTAACAATACAGCTTCAGAGCAAGGACGACACCACAGGGAAATGTCAAGGGGACAAAAATCTTGAATTTAATGGTGCCAAATGTCAAGAAGGAAATACTTCCACTAGGGCCTCATCCCAAGGTTACACAAAGAGAAGAGGGCTCAGGAAAACATCGCTGCAAAAGGCCTAGCTGTTCCCAAAACGCACATAAACATTTATGGAACTAATATATTTTATTATAAGAGTTAACATAAAACAATTATAAACAAGAAGGAAAATAATAAACACCGTAATTAAAAAACAATCCAGAAGGCTATAAATCTACAGAATGCAGATGAAATTTTATATTCTACCACCTCCTCTGGCTTTTATCCAGGAACATTTTTAAAAGATAAGAAAGAAATACAAGTAAATGACGTGACGGGCTTTTAAGAGAAAAAAATTTGAATTTTCATAGTCTGTGGGGATGTATATTTTACACTATAGCCACCATCCTCTTTCATCCTGGGCCTTGGGATCTTCTCAGGAACTGGAGAACAGTACTATTTGGGATTTCTAGCCACTACAGCACAGAGTCCTGCCTGCCCCCTTGACTGCGTATTTTGGGCCTCATGCAACAGTTGCAAGGAGTGGGGAACAGGGATTAGTTGGCTGCACTTTGCTCCTAATTAATTTCAGGGGTGACTTGAAGGCTACTTTTATATGGCTTGGGCCCTTTGAGACAATTTCACTGTTTCCTTCAGGCTGGCCTGAAACTACTAACAAGCCTGCTTCTACTTCGCAACTAGCTGGGATCTTTGGTGCGCTCCGCAAATGGTAGGCTAGGAAATTTCCAACGTATTTAAGTCGCATTTCCCAGGGTTCAGGCAATCGGAACTTCAGTTTTCTTGAAACAGAGTTACTCTTGCCCCCCTGCTTGGCTTCCCAATGGATTCTTCCAGCACGAGGCACCTGTAGTGTCCCCCGCCCCGCACCCCACCCCCACCCCCACCCCCCGCGAGCCGCGGAGCCTTACACTGGGACAGAAAATAGTTCAGGTTTTGGGCAGAAGATGGCAGCATATACTGGTCTATTTCAACCGCCCTGGGTTCTTGAATGAAGAGAGTGAAGGGGGCGGAGGGGGGTTGTCAGGGAATAGGAAGGAATAGACATTTATTTGAGTTTTATAAAGAAGGTGACTGTTGCGAACGGGTTTTATAATTTCTTCAAGACTCAAAAAAAAAAAAAAAAGCTCAATTGTCCTCATTCTAAGTTCTGAGACATTGTAAAAAGCCGCTTTACTTAGTCACCTTGCGCGTCCCCGCAGCTCAGACAGCAGGGACATGAACCCAGGGAGGGCCCCAGGCTCGCCCCTATATGTGCCCTCTCACTATACCTCCGCCCCGGGGTTTCTCCTCCCAGATCCCTCCGCGGCCACTACGGGACAGACGCATCACTCCCGTTCTAACCGCGCGTGAGTGCGGGCGGCTCAACAAGTCTCTCGAAAGACCGACGGGGAGACAGATCACATCCAGTGGCAGGTAGGGGGCTTTCAGACGGCGGCGACCGGGCTTCGGGGCTCGGGGAGAGGAGTGAGGACGGAGAGGCGCTGGCTTGAGGCGCGGGGAGAGAAATAAGACGAAGGAGATGAGGGGGGGAAGGGGGTCAAGGCGGGGGGGGCGACAGATGGAGGGCAGGGGCGGCCAGAAATGCAGGGGCGCGGGGGAAAGACCCGGGAAGGGGACAAGGTGGGGCAGAGGAAGGAGGGGACCGACCAAGGGTGTCACGAAACTTAGAAGGACAGAAATAGCGGGAAGAGCAGGCGACGCGCGGCTGGGAGAAGGGGACAGGCCCCCCCGGGAAGCCCGCAGCTCGGGCGGCGGGGCCGTTGGGGGTGGGGTGGGGGACGATGGCGTCGAATGGGACACGGGGACGGGGACGGAGACCCGGGGGAGCGGGATGGATCTCTCCAGACAAGGTGACAAGTGAGGAGGAGCGACTCGGGGGGCGCTGGGGACTTGGTTGGGAGAGTTTGGAGTTGGGGCTTTTCTCAGGTGTTCGTGGTTTTTGGCACTTTCTGGGGGGCGGCGGGGGGTGGCGCCGATGCCATCGCCGAGGCCCCGGTGGCTCTTGGCACTTCCCAAGGTGGGGACAGGGGCCGGGAAGGGAGGCCGTGCCGGGCGCGGCGGGGCGGGCGGCGGTTTAAAGGGCCGTTCGGACGGCCGCCCGCTGGCTCGCTGGCTCCCCGCAGGCGCTGAGCGCGCGGCTCAGGGGACACCGCTCGAGCCGGCGACGGCGGCGGCCGGCGGTGGCAACGGCTCCTCGGGCGACCTTTGGCCCAGTCCGGAGAGGCTCGAGACCCCGTGCGGGGCGGGGGCGGGGGCGGGGGTGCTGCGTGGGTCTCGGGCGCGGCGGGGGGTGGGGCGGGGAGAGCGCGAGATTCTAAGGGAGAAGGGAGCCGGACAGCGAGGACGCAAGACCGCGGCTCGAGCGCTCGGGGGCGCGGGCGGACAGCGGAGGAGAGCGGGAGGCGCTCGCACACTCCCGGCCGTCCGAGCGCTCCGCCGGCGAGCACCGGAGCGAACGCAGCACCGAGGCGCGCACCGCGAGGAGCCGCTGAGACGCGGGTAGGCAGGCGGGCAGGCGGGCAGGAGGGCAGGCGAGCAGGCGGGCGTCCGGGCGAGCGAGCGCCTGGCGGTATGGGAGCTGTGCGAGCAGAAGGAGAACTCTGCGCGCCAGGGGGCCCCCTCAAGCCCAGGCCAGGGTGGCGGCGGCGGTGGCAGCAGCAGTGGCAGTGGCGGCGGCAGCAGCGAGTCCACCGCCTGCCCCTCGGGGCTCATTTCCATGCTGTCACGGCCCGGTGCGGTCTCCGGGACTCGCGGGTAACTGCCACGCTCGCCCCGGACCACCGCCGCCACTGTCCCCCGCGCTCGATCAGCCAGCGGGAGCCCGTGAGCCCCGGAGAAACGGGGCTGCCGCCGAGGGCGCGCTGTGACTCTCCCTCGCCACCCGCCCGCCCTTCCTGCCGCCTCGCAGGTCCGCCAGGAGCCACGCGCGCACTTGCTGAAACTTGGGAGTGTGCTGGGGGGTGGGGCGGGGGAGACGCGCGTGGAACCTCCGGGGGAGAAGGGGGGAGCTGGGGGGGAGGGGGGCGGCCCGAGCGGCCGGCGCGGGGGGAGGAGGAGGAAGTGAGCCCGAGGGAGCCGCCGGGAGCTGTTTGTCCAGCTGTTTCTATTCGCACCCTGTGCGAGCGAGCGCTGCAGCCAGAAGGGGGCCCGTGCCGACCCGGAGGCAGCCGGCTCTTTGGGTTTTTATTTTTATTTATTATTCTTTAAGGCGTCCCTTTCCAACTTTGCCCGCAGCTCGTTTTTCCCGGCACCCTGGAGTCCCAAAAGGCCAGCCCCGCAGGTGCGCACCTGCCGGCCGCCCCTGACCTCCCGGATCAGGCGGCCCCCGAGCCTGAGAAGATGGCCCAGCCCAAGCTCGACTGCCGCTCACCTGTCGGCCTCGACTGCTGCAACTGCTGCTTGGACCTGGCCAACCGGAGCGATCTCCAGAAAGGGAAAAGCGGGGACAACAACCCGGGCAGCCCCACCGTGAGCAACTTTCGGCAGCTGCAGGAGAAGCTCGTCTTCGAGAACCTCAACACCGACAAGCTCAACAACATCATGCGGCAGGATTCGCTGGAGCCCGTGCTGCGCGACCCCTGCTACCTGATCAACGAGGGAATCTGCAACCGCAACATCGACCAGACCATGCTCTCCATTCTACTCTTCTTCCACAGGTGGGTGGCTGTCCAGAGCCGGCTGGATCTTCACCTGTGACGGGGGCGGGGATGCGGGGGGCACACCACAAAGTTCCCAGGGGGCCCCCGGGTCGGGGGGGGGTGGTCGGGCTCCTGGGCTTTCATGAAGACGGGACCTCTTGGCTAACTAGAGCCCCTGCAGAGCTCACAGCATTCTAGCAGCTGTAAGTGTGTTTTGAACGGAGCCTGGAAAGGCTTGCAACACTGGGGCCCAGAGGATGAGACGACTGACTCCATGTGGGTTGGAAGTAACTGTGGGTGCACCCTACACTTTCTCTAGTCCTTCAGAGAATTCTGCCAAGGGCTTCTCTTGGAATTTGAGTTCCACCCAACTCAGTGGGACTGAACCTGGAAGGACTTTTAAATTACTGAGTGGCGCTGACAATTAGGACAAGTGTTTAACAAATCAGACTTCTGATGGGGCAAAGATCAGGGGAGAGAGATAGGAAAAATCAGAAACCTGTGAGAATTTTGAGACTCTGGATGGGGAGGACTCGACCTACTCCGTAGATTATGGCCTTCCATTCTAAATACAAATGCAAAGAAAGCAACCCCAGAAAAAAAAAAGTTTAGGATTATCACTTGAGCACTTCAAGACCTCTGAATGGCAGGAGAGTGGATGGATGCATCTCCATGTAGACTCCGTGTTGTGGTGTGTTTCAGATTTTCTGGAAACCCCGAAGGCAAGATGGGAAAGGGGAGGAAATAAACACAGTGGGACCGCTCAGGGCAGCTGCTATCCCCAACAGTGAGATAGATATTCTGGTATTAGTGAGTTGGAACTCACATAATTTAGGAGCAAGAACTTAAGGAAACCTTATGGGTTTTATGTTCTTGAGAGACTGTGTGTGTGTATATGTCTGTGTGCGCGCGCGCGCGCGTGTGTGCGCGCTCGCATGCATACAAACATGTGTCCGCATGTGCGTGTGTGCATACTGGGGTGGATTTTTTTCCTTGCTTAATGACACAGATTACATAAGCAACATCCCTGCTGTGGGAGACCTGGGCAGTAGTGCAAGTTGTGCTTCTATCTTTTTGTATGAGCCAGAGGAGCGAGTTATGGGACCTCAGTGTTCTCTGTACAGTGCCTTCTATCTCTCAGATTCTAGGTTGTGGGCAGGTAGTGTACTCGGAGATGAGAGATGCTGAGCACTCATTCATTACGTGCATGGCAGCAAAACTCAAATGGGACATTGTAATGGCTAGCAAGCGATGCGGGGGGCACTCTTCACTGTCAAGAATGTCTCCCACGCAAATTCACTCTCCTCTGCAGTCCCCTTGGTTCCTGGTGTGGACAGGCAAGACTTAATGTTCTATCAAGTTGTACTCTGGGGTATAGCCAATGCCATTGAAGCATCTGCTCACTTGTTTCACGTTAGACATTAAATTGTTTCATGGCCTAAGATAAAGCCAAGCTATAGACTTAACAGGTTTCAAGAAAATCTTCCTTTCTGGTAAAATACTAATACCACAAGTGTGTTCCGTCCACAGCCTGAAATTCTGTAGAGCACAATCTGTAGCTGGTATGTAATGACCTGCTTGCTGGCACAGCTCAGTTGGAAAATGGCAAAGGGGGGGGGGAGGGGAGAAACCTGGAGAGAACCTTTGCTTTTGCTTCAACTGGGAAAGCAGGGGGCACCTCTAGTGCTTGGGTGAAACGAGGGGGTGATTTCAGTTTCTAGGCTTTCGGAGGTCTGACCTGGTGAGTGAAGTGGAGGCTGAGGTTTGCAAGAGTTCACATATCACACCTCTGGAGTGTCCTGGTTGATTGGGTTTCTTGAAAGACCTGCTTCAGTTTTTGGGTACTTGGTTCTTGACAAAGCCTGGGAATGCTACTGAATATGGATATTAAAGGCACTGTATGAGGGAACAGAACAAACTAGGGGGGTATGCACCTGACAGTGGTTCCTGTGACCAGAACAACTCAGTATGCTATGCTGCTATCTCAGAGCAAGCTAGAAGGCTACCAGGGTTCATTGACAGAAGGGAGTGACAGAATAATTACACCACTCTCTTTCCTTAATTGGTATTGGAGATCCAAAATTCAGTCTAAGCTTTGCACATGTTCTTTACAAACTGCACAACTAAAATGACATATTCTTTGCAAGGTAGACAACTTATTGCTGGCTATGGGGCTTCTCCAATGTCTGGCTTGAATGGCCTGCTATATGAACATTTCCTTCACCCTGTATATTCCAGCCATAATTTTTACTCCTGTTCCAATTCACAGTAAGACATTTCAGGTCCCTGATTGTGTTTCCCATTTTAAGTTTTCAAGGCCACATCTACTGGAGAAGCCAATCTTCTAGCCCTTGTCTTAGAGCTTATTCTACTATTTCTAAGCCTCTGGCATTCTTGGGAAGAAGACATGTCATATTCTTGATTTATATCTGTCCATCTGTTTTGATCTGTCCCTATCTACCAGCTTAGGCCTTGATTTTCTTGGAACAAAGCGTGTAAGCAATCTGAGGGTAGATCTGTGTTTTATTTGCTTGGTTTCTCCTTGGCCTCTGCTTATTCAGCCCAGTACTCAGTGAAGGTGCTTTGTTCTGGTGATTACAGAGAACTACTTAATTGTTGGTGTACTCTGAGGTAAAGATTTCACAACTTTAACATTTTTTAAAAGCTTTTTTATTTTTGTTGAGGGGTGTGCATGCACACACACATTGACACAATTGTGCAGATACTCATGGAAGCCCAAACAGAATATGAAAACCCCTAGAATCAGGTGGCTGTGAGCCTCCTGATGTGGGTGCTGGGAACCAGACCCCAATCTTGTGCAAGAGCACCAAGCACTCCTAACTACTGAGACATCTCTCCAACCCCACAGCTTTAATCTTGTACTAGAAAATCCTTACTAGTGTTTAAATGTGCATTTTTTTCTTTTTCAGTTTTGTATTTTTGTTTTTTTGGTTTGTTGTTGGGGTTTTTTTTTTGTTTTTGTTTTTGTTTTTTTTGAGACAGAGTTTCTCTGTATAGCCCTGACTGTCCTGGAATTCACTCTGTAGATCAGTCTTGCTTCAAACTCAGAAATCCACCTGCCACTGCCTCCCAAGTGCTGGGATTAAAGGCCTGTGCCACCACTGCCCAGCTATTTCAGTTTTAATCACATGTGGTAACTAACAGTATGGTAGAAGTTCAGATGGAGTATTTGGGAGTATTTGTACATACAGAAATCAGTAAGAATGAGTATACAGTCTTTTGCAATATAAATGGTACATCTAGACTATTTGGGAAAAGAAATGTATTTTTAAACACCATCCCTTCAATCTTGTGTAATGTAACCAATAACCATAAAAGATTAATAGCTAACAATTCTTGTTCGTTTATAGTGTATACCAAGAATAGCATCTGTAGAGGCTCACATACTAATTATAGCGACCCAACAAAACTGGTATTATACCGATTTTCTTTTCTTTTCGTTCTCTATGTAACAGCTCTGGCTGTCCTTTGTAGACCAGGCTGGCTTCAAACTAAAAGCATTCCACCTGCCTCTGTCTCTTGGGTGTTGGGATTAAAGCCACCAGGCCTTGCTTGGTTTTCATTTTTAAAAGAAGGAAGGGCTGGAAAGATGGCTCAGTGGTTAAGAGCAATCTCTGCTCTTCCATAGATCCTGAGTTCAATTCCCAGCAACCACATTGTGGCTCACAACTATCTGTAATAGGATCTGATGCTCTCTTCTGGTGTATGTGAAGACAGCTATAGTTTACTCACAAAATGAGGGAATTGTTCTTTGAAATTTTAAGTAATTTGCCCTATGTCTCACAGTAAAGAGCAATATTAAAACTCCAACTGAGATCATAGATGCTGGAGTCCGCTGAATGTCTCTGATGAAAGAATTATTTCAAAAACTAAAAACAAATAGGTAAGTAAAAAAACAAAACTAAGACTAAAGAGGAGCTTAACCTTTAATCCCAGCACTCAGGAGGCAGAGGCAGGGGGATCTCTTGAGTTCCAAGCCAGCCTGGTCTAGAGTGAGTTCCAGGACAGTTTTTCTCTGAGTGCACCCTGTCTGGAAATACATACATACATACATACATACATACCAAAGAAAATTGTGATTCCAGAACCTTTGCAAATGGTAGAAATGTCCAACTATTCCAGTTTTGCATGGGACACAGGACTCTGATGATCAAACTGGGACCGTCTCAGGGAAACTGGGATGGTTGGTCACACTATTATTAGACTTGACTTCATTTATTTGACTATGCTTCTGAATACTAGAAAGTTTAGGAGGAAGGTAGAGTACACTGGGAAACTAGCTGAATTTTTCCATTTAAATGCAGTGTTTAAAAAATGAACTTCTTAAATTAAAACTTTGTGTGAGTTTAATTACCTGACTTTTAAGGTCTAGAAAACTGACATGGTAACTGGCAATATTCTGTTTTTATGATTGCTGTTTTTAATAACCTCATTTTAATTTCTAAAAATTGTTTCTTTTGAGATAAAGTCTCATACTACAGACAAAGATGGCTTGGAACTCCTACTGATCTTGGCTGGCCTGGAAGTCAGTATAGCCCAAGTTTGTCTTTAACTCAAGGTAATCCTCCTGACTCTGCCCCTAGAGTGCATGCATTACAGTTCTGAGCAACCACACCTGACTAAAACAGTCTTTGGGCCCAGAGCATATCTGCCCAGTGTCATACCGAACACTCTTAATTCTCTTTAGCTCCAAGTTTTTCCTAGGTTTCTATCTGTAAGTTGACCTGCCTCCAACAGGTTCTCACACACAATTTCAGAAAATAATATGAAATATTTCTGATAGCTTGATGTATGTTAATTCATTTAATATTCTCTGTTGAGCTGTTATACACCAGCATGGAGGAGGAGTTAGATTTAGATCGGGGTTTGTTTGTTTGTTTTTAAGAAAATTTTCATACCATTTCAGATTCAACTCTGTCCTTGTACCATCTGAAACTCCCCTCTCATAGCATCGCTGGTATGTAGACCACACTGTGAGAAACCCTGAACTAGAGATTGCAACCCTTTGTCATTTAATTTACCATTTGATTTCAAGGACAAAATTCTTTGTCATAGAGAGGTTTTGAGTTTCTACGTGGTTAAGTCTGTCATTCTTTGCCTTTGTGATTTTTGTTTTTGGTATCATGCTTCGAAGTCCTTCCTTAGCCCAAAGTAAATTAAAATAACTATTTCCCAAGTGTCTAGGAGTCTTGACAAAGAATAGGCATTCTTGGATTAAGTGACAACCTCCATTAAAAATACAAATGCATTTGAAAACTTAACATTCAGGGTTTGGATACCTCACGAGAAACCTACCATACAAAAACCTTGTCATTTTGCCAAGGCACAGATGTGAATTGCATGTGCTGGCAGGCTAGTATATTGAGGCCAGTTCATATGCTGATGAGTAAGCTTAGTGCCCTGCTGTCCCCACCTTACCTGAGTATCTCTGTGATATACCATACATACATACATACATACATACATATTATATATACGCATATATGATGTGGGTGTGCATTCACATGTATTTTATTTGTATAGTGGTTCAGTATTTGTTAAAATTTACCGTTTTAACCATTGTTCTCACTAAGTGGTAACATCCCATTCTCTGTTCTCTCCAGCTCCTGATAACCTGGTACTTTCTGTCTCATATAAGTGGAATTGTGCAATATATGATCCTTTGCGTTTGTCTTCTGTCACTCACATTTTCAAGATTTATCTATGTTGTAACATGTTGTAACTACTTCACTTCTTTTTATGACTGAATAATTTTCCATTTTATTGCTGTAACGCATTTTGTTTATGCATCATCTATCAGAAGACACATGGATTGTCTTAAAGAGGTTCAGAATGGGGCATTGATCTTATTTTCCTTGTCAGTATAGTCCGGAGAGGATGTATGTGAGCGCAGACCTTAGATGATACCTCTTTCCAGGGCGACCTGATTCTCCCTCCCCGTGCGAAGAGGTGGTTAACAGCCTTGCTTATATTTTTACTTCCAGATAACCTGGCAAGCTCTCAGTTCCAGGTAGTGTTGGCTTCTTTCCAGACTCAGCCCTGAAGGCCAAGATATCTAAATAAATGGAGATGGAGGTGTCTGGCCAATGTTCCTAGGGTCTCTGGGCCACCCAAATGATGAAGCACAGCAAAATACTAGTCCCCAACCCCTTCAGAGGGATGGGGTCGTCTGTGTTTGCACGTGGAGGTAGACACTTGACTGTGTTTGCTCGTTGTGAGTCTGCTCCTACCTGAACTTTCTCCTCTTATGTAAGGCGTCTCTCAAGATAACTGCAGAGCTGTAATCTGCCATGGCTGGCTGAGTTTACATAACACATTGGTTGGTGGCATGCAATAGTCTTTTGAGCCCTTGAGAAACCAGTGTGCTGAAAGAGGCCAAAGCTTGGGCTCATTTGGAGGGGCACGTTGTGTGCTCAGTGTACTCCAGGGAGAGCATTCCATGACCACAAGGGTCAGAAAGATGAAGAGAGTAATGATGACTCAGGACATACTGTACTGTCCCAATGCCTGCAATAATGGGGCAAGGGTTAGGGCTTCGTTTTCTGCCAGAGCTTTGGAATTACTCCATGGAATCACATAGGTTAGTGGGAGCCCCACAAAGAACTGAGGGCTAGAGCCCAACTCTAGCAACTCCCATCCAATGATGAGGGGTCAGACTGCACAATGGCTTCTGGAAGTTACTGCCTTCCATGCTGAAATTCAGCTTAATTTAAGGAGTTGGAATAGGGATAAACTAGGAGAAGAAAGCAAGCTTTCACAAACGTTATGCTAGGGAGGAGATGGTTTTACCAGCAGGCAAGGTAAGTTCCCTTGTACCTTCTAGCTAGGAATCATCCCCAAAGTAGCTCTTGAACTTTAGAAATGCTGTAAGAGGTGTAAGGTCCAAGAGAAAACCAGGGCTGGAAGCGGGTTTGGTCAGTAATGACCAAAGCGTGATATTGCTTCCCTTTCATGGGAGTAACACTTCTTAGATAGATCAAGCCTGAAATCAGTCCCCTGCCTATTAAAGTATCATAGCGATCTTCCTTAAAGGAAGAATTTTCTCATGAAATAGCCATGGGTATTTAATATACATGTTTTGTCTTCTCTTCAGAAGGGAAGGAGAGCAACTGCTTACACTGTAGGAGTAGGAGTCTGGTGGAGAGTCCCACTTTTCTAAGCTGTGTAGGCCATAAACTGGCTCCAGTTATCCCCAAGGAAAGGGAGTGAGGAGGATCCAGTAGCTACATTGTAGCTTAGCCCCTTAGCACCTCTCCTACACTGCTAAAGGTTTAACCTCGCTTTCCAAATGGGCTGGGCCTATGCCAGCCTCAGGGCCCTGACTCATAGCTCATGCAGTGCCTTATGTAACAGTGCCAGGTTACTGAGACATCAAGCTCCTGCTTGCTCAGTGGTGGGCTTCCCCCAGGGACAGGCTTTCAGAAGCCCGGCTTCAGGTTTAAATGGAGCTCATACTTTCCAAGGAAAAGCTTGCTATTCCCTATGTGAGGCAAACATTTGGCTCAGAGGTAAACGCCAGACTTCAAGGTGTGAGTCGCATTAGTCCCACACTTAGAAGCAAATGTAAACAGACAGGCAAGCTGGATTGGATTTGGTTTGACTGAGGTCATTTTGGAGGGGGGTACTGATACTTTTTCTGAATAGTGCACTACTAAAGGAACAGTGTGAAGGGACTTCAGAACAGGTCTCAGAAAAGCCTATTGTATCTTACTGACAGGTCAGGAACTTTTCTGGATGCCCTAGTATGATAGAAGATGTACCCCAAGCTAGAGGAACCATTTAAATAAAAGCCCTTCGCATGCCAGTTTCCTGTTCATTCCTCACAAAGTCTCAAAGTTCCTAGGTTTCCCTGAATTCACAGTGATTTTTAAGTTTGTTGGTTTATTTGTGTTGTTCGTTTTGTTTTGTCTTGTTTTGTTTGGAGGTTATCTTTTTGCCTATTTAGAAATTTACATTACCAGCTTTGCACAGCTCTGCCTTAGTAAAGTTAGGTTTGCTAGATTCTGACCTTCTTTAAAAAATAAGCCTATAGACAGCACATATATCCCCACAATGTAATATTCCGTTGGCTCACAGTGTGTGACTAAGTCGGTAACTCCTCCTCCTCTCCTCCCTCGTGTTTGCCCCAGCCTGTTCCACTGTGTTGCCACCAGGTAAGTGGCTCACAGTCTGAGGTTAGCTGAGGAGACTGCTCTATAGTACAAGGAAAAGAGAGAAGCAGGGAAACGAGTTTTCTTTAAGTGGCTTGGAAATCAGTAGCAGCTGGGTCCAGAGGTAGTACTCATGAGTTCTTGGACAAGCCCGAGACTATTATCACAGGACTCAAGAGATCTAGGCACTCCGATTTCTGAAGACACATCACAACCAAAATCAAGGCCAAGTGTAAACCCTTACCACGATGCTAACCTCGTCCCTCTTCCCTCAGCCTTCTTGGTTCTTAGTTGGAAGGGGAAGGGGAAAGGGATGAGAAAGCATAGTTTTCCCCCTGCTCAGTTTTAAGACCACGTAATCCGCCTGCTCGTAATCTGCCTCCTTATGTGCACAGAGAAATGAATAATGGCAGTGTCTCATTCAGCCTTGTATGGAGTGGCCAAACACGTTAATCAATTCATCATTTATTGACCAACATCCTGCTACTTACTGTGCTCTGAGTATGGATTTACTGAATTCCTAACTTCAAGGCACAGTAAAGGACACAGGGAGGTCAGAGGCCAAGGCCAGGGTCTGAGGAGTTGAAGTTGTGGCCACGGGGAGTAAAGAAGCTGCCAGCGAGGACTCGAGGCAAGGAAGTGTTGCGGGTTTGAGCTGAGTGGAGGCTGTGTTCCTTGAGAGAAAGGGCTTAAGCTTAGGAGAGCTTGGCTTGTGCCAAAGCAAACTAGGAAGGGAGAGTCTCTTCATGGCGGCGGCTTCCAGCAGAGCTTTAACGAATGGGTTGGCTTTGGCAGGTGTTTCGTGGCTGGCTGGCTGGATGTAAGACTTTCTGGTTGGGAGAGGAGAGAAGAAACTTGCCAGCTCCGCAGGGATCCTGGTAGGAAGGGGCTGGCCTGGGTGGGAAAACTTTTGTCTTCCTGGGCTGGAACCCAGAGTTAGCAAGCTTCAGGAACAAGAGAGAAAGGCTTACTTTGGCATTCTCCCTCACTGTTCTTTTTTGCCTCAAAACAAGCTTAACCCTGATATCCTCTACTCAGGAACTTGGACTAACCTTGCGTAGATGGAGCCATCTAGAGAACAGGAGCAGGATGATGCTTCTGTCTTACGGTCACTGGAACCAAGAAGGTTGAGTTTAGGCATACAGTACAGGGTAAGTCCCAGGAAGAGAAGCTAGGGTGCGGCTTTATGTCTGGGTCTTAGCTTCCATTTCTACAAGGACCCTTTAGAAGAAGGGTGGTACTGTGAGTGTGTGCATTCGTGCGTGCATGTGTGTGTAAAATTTGCCCACGTCTTTTTGGGAAAAAAGGCTGGCAGCCCGGTGGAGTGTCATTCTAGGCTTGTTTACATCTCAGCAAACTCTTTATAGATGCGCTCTAAATCAACACTGTTGAATGGGGTTAAGAAAGGTGGGAAACCTCAAGTTGGCAGGAAGGGAGGAGGAACTAAAGTAGCAAAAGTACCAGCCTGAGGTCAACTGAGAAAGTAAGGTGGTGTTCAAGGTCAGTATTCCATCTTTCTTTTCTAGTGCTCTCTACCCCAATAGTGTCTTGGACACCTGTGCCCACAATCCTTTCTTACAAGTGGTCTGAAGAATTCACATTCAAGTTCACGAAATGATTCAGTCAACAAGAAATGTTCATTGCATGTCTTTCATGCTCTAGGCTCACTGAGCTAGACACTGAGGATACAGTGGGAAATACATAAAAGCCATTCATGATCTCATCTGAAAGAGTTAGGCAGAAATCAGATGGCAGTGGTAATGCAGATATGATTTTCAAACTACCAAGAGGGAAGAGTATAGCAAAGACTTCTAAGGAGGCGGTAACTGTGTTAAAGAAATGAATCTCTAGTATTAAAATTCTTGTTATCAGACACAGGCAAAAGGAAGTCCTGTGCAGACAAAAGGCTTTCCAGGAACCCTTCAAGTCATACCCTGCAGATAGTTTTCACACCCCTAGAAATCCATCCAGGCCATGAAGTGCCCAGCAGGTCCAAAGCAGGAGGAATAACAGCATTCTGACAAGTAGAAGAGATAAGTTTGAAGCCCATGAGGTAACTAGCATTTAATGTCATCCTTTCCTAAAAATAGTTCATGACAGTATGGAAATGGGTAAAGGCTAGCTCTGGGGGCCAGGCATAAAGTGGATATGGCCTTCGGGGAGGAAAAGTGGCTTTCGTAAATTATTCACTAAAGAGCAACAACAGCTAAAGAAAACACACACACACACACACACACACACACACAAATGAACAAACAACTGAGCGGGAAGTGTCTTGTTTTTCTTCCTCCTTTGAGAGCAGAGCTTTCTTATGAACTATGAATGATTCTTAACTTCTTTCTGGGGCCCAGGGTAATATCAGATATTTGTCTAGATTGAAAGAAATAATAATCTAGATGTATAGAAGGGAAGTGGGACTACAGTACTGAAGAGGGCACAGAAATTCATCAAAGGGTTCCAAGTAGTTTTCTTTTGAGAAAACTGACCTAATCGCAGTGGAAAGGCAGGTGACAGCTGAAAGGTCAGTGGGATCCAAGGGAAATCTGGTTGTGAAGAGTAAGGATTGGGATCTAGTACGTGTGGAGCCAAGAGGAGGTAAGCCTGGGACTGGAGGCACCTGTTTGTCAAAGCTAAGGAACTAAGATCATTGATACATGAGTTTAAGGGCAGGATAGTGGAGGATAATCAAGAGATAAAGGTTTCTTTTCGCCTGGTGGTGGTGGCGCACACCTGTAATCCTAGCACTCTGGGAGGCAGAGGCAGGCGGATTCTGAGTTTGAGGCCAGCCTGGTCTACAGAGTGAGTTCCAGGATAGCCAGAGCTACACAGAGAAACCCTGTCTCAAAAAAAAACCAAAAAAAAAAAAGTTTGTTTTCAAATACAAGAAAAATCACAGCTCAGATATGTTGGCTGTTTCCCAGTCAGACTAGGGACAAAATAAGAGGAAACAGGCCTATACTAAAGCATTAACAACTGAGATTAGATAGAAAAGAGAACTCCTGACTATATGCGTCTAGAGAAGCTAGACAAAATGACCAAAAATAGTATTTATAACTTTAAAGTATGGAACAGATGTAGTGCTATCAGTGGATAGGGCTGGTTCATTTATTAAGTGCCATGGCAGAAGGGGACAGTTAGGGGAAGCAAAGAGGTTAAAAGCAAGAATAGATAAAGAAAAGGAAAGCACATGATACAGAATGACAATGTGGCAAGTTCCTAATAAAAAAGAGAATGTTTGGCTGAAGCAATAGTTTGGCCATTAAAAGCTTGTACTGCTTTTGCAGAGAGGATCTCATTCGGTTCTTAGCACCCATGTTGGGCAGCTTGCAATGGCCTGTATCTCCAGTTTCAGGGGAACTTGACAACTATGGGATCCATAGGCCCCTTCATTCTCACACAGATGCATAATTAAAAATAGTAAAAATAAATCTTTGTAAAAGCAACAATTATATTTTCACTAGAGGCAAGTCATTAAGCTAGCATATGTCCTTGTGTGACTAAGTGGTATATAGGAATGAACTGAGGAACTGTTCGGGTCCCTTCCAGCATCTTCCAACCTTGTCTCCTAGCTAAAACAATAACAATGGGTCACTCCTATCCCCTAAACTTAATGATTTGGGAGCTCATTATATTCTGGAGACAATAGAATAAGATTGCCTTTACCAGGTGCTTGTGGGAAGAAGGACAAAATAAACCATGCCAGATTTCCTGCCACGGGAAACTTAAAAGTTATTAGTACAGATAGTATCAAATAATAATTACACAAATGAAGATTTTGTTGTGGTTGATCACAGAAAAGGGGTCCTGAAACTGGAGAACACAGCATAAGAGGTCTTCACCTGGAACTAGAGAATCTTCCTTCTTAAGACCCTAGTAATTGCCAGTGACCCACTGTGAATGTGACTTGCCCAAAATCAGTAGCAAGAAAATTAAAAAGAAAATCTAGTCATTGTTAATGTCCTCAAAGGTGGATTTTGAATCTCCTGCGGCTCACTGAAGCCTTGTAAAATAATAGCAACCCTCTCCATGGAAATGTTCTCACTGCTGAGATCACGTAGTCTTGATTTAGCAGAGTAATGTCACAATGGCCTATCAACTGAAAATCTGTGTTTTGAAGACTTTGGAGAGTTCATTACCTATCAGATGAGCAGGATGAACACCAATGACATTAATAAAATACTAACATGATGAAAATTATGCTTAAAGGATAGTCATGATGGCACATGCCTACAATCCCGGCCCTCGGGAGATGGAGGCCTGAAGATCAGGAGTTAAAGGTCATGCCTGTTCATTTGGCATATCTGGGACCAGCTTGGATTACACTGGACACGGTCTCAAAATAAAAAAGAAAGAGAGAAAGAAGAAAACAAAATTGCTCTGGGCAGTGGTGGCACACGCCTTTAATCCCAGCACTTGGGAGGCAGAGGCAGACGGATTTCTGAGTTCAAGGCCAGCCTGGTCTATAGAGTGAGTTCCAGGAAAGCCAGGGCTACACAGAAAAACCCTGTCTCAGAAAACAAAAAACAAACAAAAAAAAAAACTGAAATTGCACTAGAAGCCCCCCCCCCAATAGCCTAGTCTCTAAGATTGCTATGTCCTAAAAGCTTTGCTAAAATTACCTTGTTTGGGGGCCAGTGATGAAAAGCTTAGTCCTAGAAATCTAAGGTCTTAAGAGAGGTTGGGCCCCATTTTGCTGTTCTTTTCATCTCTTTCTTGAGAAACCTAATTGGTTCTTGTCCTTCTGAAACAGTTCAAAACTGGACTACTAAGTGCTATGTCTTCAGGCATTGTGCATTCATGAGACATAAGGGCTTCCCATACTATGGGCATACTGTGAGCTTGTCAGTTCTTCTAGAAGACCTTAATGCCATCGTTTAGAAATTGGTGGCAATCTGACTAGGAAATTTAAGGGAGAAGACAGTCCTAGAAAGCACCAGTATCCCACTACCCTCATTAGGCACATCATATATGGCAATAGGACATCTTTCCCTCCCTTTCTCCCTAAATCCTTCTCTCCCCAGCTCCTCCCATCTGCTCTCAGTCACAAACCCTCTCCTGCCCAGAACTACTACTGAAATCCAGTCTGTCGAGCTTTCTCTCTAGCAAGGATTGCTCTTTCTGCCTTCGTTCACCTTCAGGTATAAAAGGCTAAAAATACTTCTGGCTTCCCTCCTGCTGGTCCTGGTGCGGGGTTGGGGTGGGTAAGCCATGGCTTTGACATTTTTTTTTGAAGTTACATTTAATTTATTTTTTTATTAATCATTCCATTCGTTTACATCTCAAATAATACTCCACTTCCCACTTACCCCTCCATAAGCCCCCATCCCACAACCTCCCTCTCCCCCTCCCCTTTGCCTCTATGAGGGTGACCCCCACCCACCCCACCCCACCCCTCCAGCATCCTCCTATGCTAGGCCATCAAACCTCCACAGGACCAAGGGCCTCCCTTCCCAATTTTTATCAGAACTCAAAACATACATAAGCACAGGGGTGCCCTCCTGCCATTACTGCCAATTTAGGAAGGAGTTCAGATCACTGTGAGGCTGGGGATAGATAGCGTCTTTGAAACCTGAACTTCCTTCCCAAGATTGGCTAATATTTTCTTTGTACCTTAGACAGAATGTAGAGACTTAGAACTGTAGAGACTTTCTCAATCATCTAGTATGACCCCCTCCTATAAAGGAGAAATGTGAAGTCCCAAGTAGGGTTGGTACCCACCTCAAACTGAACAGCCAATTAGTGAGCAGCCGGATAAAGAAATTATGTCTCCCGATTCTCTGATCCAATCACCTTCCAACTTTTCATCTCTAGATGGCTGTGTTCATACCATACCAGTAGGTACACAACATCTCCATGCCAGGAGACCAGTTTAAGGCCCGCCAAATTCCAAAAACGTGTTTTGAAAATTTGCTTTTATTTAATGGGATTGACCAGTGGTTTGGGTATTAGGGAGCCCCAGCCCTAGAATCCTGCTTGTGTTCAAGCTGAGGCCGCATGCCACAGCCACAGTCATGCAGAGGGGACAGAAAAGCTTGCTGTTCAGGTTGGAAAAGAAATCAGTTGCTGAAACATTGCTCTTTTTGAAAGTTCCAACCACAGGAGCTGGCTGGCTGAGGCTCTGTCTGGGTTCCCCCAGGAGGATCCGGCCCTCCTTTTTAGTCTGGGAGTTAGTTTAGGAAACTGGTCCAAACTCCACAGAAGATCCTGAGGGCAGCGCTTGCCTCAGGAGCTCCAGTCGTCCCTCAGAGCTCAAGAGCCCCCAAAGCCACTCAGGACGCAGGGCAGGGAACAGCTTCCTGCTTCCACAGCAGAGCCAGCTTAGGCTGGCCCTGAGGCTCCTTGAGCATTTTTTGTTTGGAGTCCATTAGAGTTTCCAGTTGCTCCCTCCCTAGCCAGGAAGCAGCAGCGAGAGAGTGAGAGGAGATAGAGCAAGAGAAGACAGGAGGAAAAAAAAACTCTAGCCAGGCAACCAAAGCTTTCCTGTGCAACTGGAAAATGAAGGTGGAAATGCTGGAGGAACACCAGCTCATGGAGGAGCCCCAGCTCGGGGAGGACCCAGAGCCTGGGGAGGAGGCACAATTCCTGGAAGAGTTACAGCTCGAGGTAGTAGAGAGTGGGTCAGAGTTGGATCCAGAAGATCTGGGTTCCAGTCCAGACTTTGCCACCAATCTGATGCTTGAGCTTGAGTAAGTAACCCCTGCCCTCCTACGGACTGCTTTCCCTCATTGTACAGTTGCGGAGGGAGAGCTAAGATAGTCTCTAGGATCTCTTCCAGTTCAGATATTTGGGAAGAATATGTTTGTAAACCTTCTATGTGTAGGGTTGGGTTGTATAAAAAGTTGAATCAGTTCTTGTACACGCTGATGCCAGAATCATGTTTAAGAAGCACAAGGGATTCACATCAGTAAGAGAGAAAACAGTTGATGAATGTGGGAGTTGTGACCACCAAAATATAAGCTTAACAGAATATTAGCTTTGATTTTTTTAACTCAAAGAATTAGCCTTGAAGAAAGCTTATAAGTAATGGGAAATAGGGTGTTTGAAGTCTCCTTGATGTATAGCTGCTACTAAATCTCTCAACCAAATGTCTCCCAGTGGCACCATCCATCCTAAAATGCGGATACTGAACCCAGATTGTGTTTCTTGTGCCTTTTTTTCCCCTCTGTTGCTTTGAAGGAATTCTCTGTTGGACAGGAGAGAGGTAATATCAGACATTTGTTCAGATCCAGAACTGGCAAACCACAACTGCCACTAAACTCATGCTGCAGGACTCAAAGCAGACCCTCTAGAGAATCTAAAAGATAGATAGATGATAGAGAGACAGACAGACATAAAAAGATAAAGATAGAGATACCCCCCACCACAATGTGAGGCTGGGCTTGAGCTGCCAAAACCTTACTGCTTTATGTGTGGTAGGTAGTGTTTGGGACATGATACTGTGTTCAAATCCTTTCAATACTGGTCATCCCGCCCTGGGTTATAAGGTAAGTGTCTATAGGCCATAGAAGTGGACATTTCACTATCGACCAATGAGCTCATTATGACAGATGATATTTTGAAGTTTCTAATACATCAAGTTGTACTTTCTTCTACTGTCCTTATGCCCACCAACATCTCCACTGCTGGGGAAACTGTAGTGGAGACAGTGAGTAGAATGGGAGCCTCCCTCAACTTGCCCAGCTACCTGACCACATCCCTAGGACCATTAATCACACATTCTTTGTGCCCTCACTTTCACCTTTATACTTACCTATCAATCTGCCCATCTTGGCTGAATTAATTTCTTCAATAATTTATTGGTTGATATCTGGCAACTAGATTAATCTTAATAGATTTCTAAGATTGGAAAGGGTATTATTTCCATAGAACAATGCTTTTTAATAGCTGCAAGATATAAAATCTTTTCTGGCAACTTGAGGATTGTAGGAAGAAGAAAAAGAATAGAAGGAGAATTTTACTAAGGGGAAGAGAAATTAATTTGAGTGAGAGGAGAAGGAAATTGGGAACAAACAGAAGAGAGGTAGATTATGCCACCACTTTCCCTAAAACGAGATTATATTTCTAAATAAAGTCTCAAATAAGAGTCCACATGTGTCTTTAATGTTTATAGGGCTTTGGTCCTCAGTTGAACTAGTTTCTGTTGCCAAAGGAATTTCATGTTCCTTACATGATGGAGGTGTACCACATGAGTGTTATATTCAGAGATTGCTGGAAAGTGAGGGAACCAGGTGGCCAGAGCTCCCAGCATCCCATAGAGCAGGTCTTCTCCTCTAAAGACCTTGAAAGTTTTTAGGTTAGATTAGAGAGGGAATGGGGAAGCGTGGTTATTGTTTAGCAACCACAAAGAGGTGTATAAACCACTAAAGGACCTTAACTCTCCAATCAAACAAAAATCTAACAAATAAATCATCTTTAAGAGGTGGAAACACTGCCTGAACTTGGGCAACTAGCACAGCATAAAGCCAAATCTCTTGTTGATCAGCCTTGCTTGGTATACAGCCTATCTGTTCAAATCAAATCAGCATACATCCTTCTTGCATGCAGAACAGTTTGCCCTTCCAGTAATGTTCCTTCTGCAGGCCTCCCTGCTACCACCCTGGTAGCAGGCTAGAGGCCAGAGTTTCTGGCTTCAGGATTCCCAACTAGGGGCATCTTGTGCTTCATGGGGCATCTACATGTACCACGTATGGCACATGGGTGGGCAGATTAGCCACTGATGTGGGCTTGAGGCACTCCAGCCTATACAGCCCCTGGGACCAAGGTGGAGGAAATCCACTCCACAGAATGTATTGGTTAAGTGATGTCTAGTGTGGCATTCTGGGCAGGGGAAATAGCTCAAGGGAAGGAACACTTGACCAGGAATAAGGGCCCTGTGTTCTGTTGCAAACTCCAGCTTCGGCTGGGGCTGTCACCTGAAAGGAGAAAAATAATAACTGGCTCTGAGAGGAAGGGGGAGGGAGCCAGGCTTAGGATGGTATCCTGGCTGTTTGAGGCAGTCTAAAGCCCCACCAGCTTTACATTTGGAAAAAGAAATAAAGCAGTGCTTGTTGGCTATGGGAACCATCTGTGTGCATGATACAGAAAGCACTGTTTCTCCAAGTGTAGTAAACATACACTGGTAGTGTGCAAGATGACTTTAGGTGGTTTAAGGGCTGTTTTTCTATTTTTATAGCTATTTATTGATTTAACATGTATTACAGGTAAATGTGGCTAGTATGTACACTCTGATTTTAGAAATAGTATTTCTAAGAATGAGGCATTTTTAAAAGGTTAATGTGCTTAAAGTTAGTTTTGAGAAAATATATTGACAGACAAATAAGTCAAGAATATTGTACACTGTGTCTTTAACAGGCATGTGGCAAGAAAACCCAGGGGAAAACAGGAGCCATACAGTAAGGACTGAGGTCTTCTTTTTCATAAGCACCTGGCTCAAAATCACCCTGACAACCTTATTCCAAGCATAAGCTCAACCTGCTATTTTTATATCTTTGGTGTCCTGCTCTGCCCCATGACACTCAGCACTCGAGATTAGCAGTAGGCCTCTCACTCATGGTGAGCACTGTCTCCACCACACTTTGGTAAACATTGGCTAACAAGTATTGGAGAGCTGGTGGGACTGTCCTCACCTGCCTCTTTAGATTTCCTCTCAGCATTACCCACTGGCTTATAGATAGGTATCTTCAGGAAGCAAGACAAAAGATTAGTATTTCTTTGTGCAAAACTGTGGGAAGGCAGGAACTGTCACTGAGCAATTTTGCATGGATTTGCACTGATGTTAGGACAGATTACAACAAGATTTTGTGGGAAATGTGTATAAAATCAAACTAAATGAGAGACGTCTCACTTCTGCTGGAATTCTGTAATGGGCTCTCCATACATGTTTAGTTCACTGCCTCCTTTCAATCACCTGAGACAGAGAACATGATGCTTACAGAACCTGATGTTTAATTCTAGTTTCTCCCAGGACCCCTGCCTGCCAGATTATAAGGGTTGTGGGCTTGATATAGTTCCTAATGGCTAGGTTATATTCAGGAGAATTGTGTGTGAATTTTCTGTGTGCCTGCTATTCTAAACTAGCTCAAGTAGAGTGAGTAATCTTCAAATACATCCAAGCGAGGAAATACTACAATTTTTTTTTTTTGGTCATACATTCTAGTGGTTAACTACCCCTTCTCTGAGATTTTTACCACTAGTTCTAGAACTTTTCAGTTCTCTTATATACCACGTTTTGTTTAAATCATATGTTTTGTTAGCTTTTTTTCATAAATTTGTGAAATATATTTCCTATATTTTAAATTAATTCTTTGATAATTTCATACACTGTATTTTAATCATATCCACCCCAACTCCTCCCTTTAACTCCTCCCAGATCCACCCCACCTTTTTACCCTCCCCCATATTTGTGTCCTTTCGAAAGACAAAAATCACCTATCCACTCTAGTTTGTACTGATACCCATATATTCCTGGGATGGGGCCATCTAATGGAGTGTAATCACCTTACTAGGAGCCAGGGTGGTGGTGGTGGCGGCGCCACTGGCACGCCTTTAGTCCCAGCACTTGGGAGGCAGAGGCAGGCAGATTTCTGAGTTCGAGGCCAGCCTGGTCTACAGAGTGAGTTCTAGGATAGCCAAGACTACACAGAGAAACCCTGTCTTGAAAATCAAAACTAAAGAATCAACCTACTAGGAGCCACAAATTCAAATCCTAGAAGACATCAACGGTTGTTAGCTACTCAGTTATTAGAGGTAAACAGCCAGAACCCTCCTCCCATTCTATGCTAGAATTTTGAGTGGCCTGGTTTTGTATCTGTCCTGTACAAGTGACCACAGCTGCTGTGACCTGTGACTTCAGGAACGCAGTGGTCCTGTCATGTTCAGATGACACTGTTTAAGTATTGTCATCCCTGACATCTGGCTCTTTCAGTCTCTCTACACCCATCTTCCACAGCAAGAAAGATACATTTAGATGGCAGTTTGATATGTCCACTTGAACAACAATAGTAATGGGTTCACCCTGGAGCCTATGAGCTAGAAAACCTGGGTTCTTGGCCAGATTTATAGTACGAAATCTATTTTTTAATAAAAACTTTGAACCAGCTTGTATTTCTCCAACATTTCCAATAGAGATTTTATAAAAGGACTTGGAATTATAGCATGAACACCTTATATAGTCAAACCAATCCCACTTTTGGCCAATGAGTTCACTTATAGGATGCCAGATTTGTAAACGACCAAAAGTAACTGGCCTGTGGAAAGCCCAGTCACCTGCCCCAAACCCTTCAGCTAGCTGTCCTTCTGGAAACTGGAGCTATGTAGGATTTTATCAGTAGCATAATTACTATGGAATATAGAAGGAAAAGTGACCTCAAAGATTCTACATACCTTCATATTCAGATCATCTAGGATCGTGTTCTTTCCTTTAGAATTACTAAATTATATAGTAGCGATTTATTGTAGCCTCTGCCTTTAGCTGTCTATTCATATCCAGTTTTGTATATGGGTAGCAACACATCTATACTATCCCTGCTTTTATTCATTTTGTGATTTATCTTCAGTAATCCCAAAATCTCAGGTTGCCTACTCCCATATTCTGTAGCTCGTTTCTGGAAACCTAGGAGTGTTTTGACGCCAGTCTGAGTAGATTATAAATTTAAGAATGATCTTGAAAAAGATAAATTACATACTCACACTTGAATTCCATACTGAAGCATGGTTGAATTAATTCCTCATGGCAGGATCACTAAGGCAGGATATGTGATAAAGGATTAATAAGGAAGAAAAAAAGTTACACTATGGGTTCCATACATTTTAATAACTGTGCCTTTCTACTTATTTGAGCTGATATGAAAATGAGTTTGCATCCTTGGAGTGCATAAAACAAGAAGAAACTGCATGTAGAGGGGAACTAAGCTGAGACCAAGTATTTGCCGCAAAGTAGATAGCCCACCAAGAAACACTTGAAAGTTGATTTTCTAGCACACAGAAATAATTTGTTTGTCTTTGGAATGTGTTATGTGGCTGTTTACCCCATGGCTTTGTCTAGAAAGATCTAAGGAACCTACTGGGACTTAGTTTGCTTTGGGAAGATAAGGCCAAGCAGTTCTCAGAAAATTAATAGCCCCCTTCACCATCCTCATCATAGTTGTATCCCTATGCCTGGCCTGATCATTTGACCTTCAGTAGTCTGCAGAAGGTGGAGTAATCCATCTGAGGAAAATCACGTCAGAGGCAGGAAGGGGCACAGCAGCCTCTTTGGCCAAGGATTTATGTATCTGTCACTGGAGGGAAGTGTGAACTGAGAAATGACTCCCAGAAGTGCAAGAATTGGTGGGGGCAGTATTGCTACCTTTAGCAATCAGTGGCGCATTCATTGGGAATCAGTGGTACTTCAGAAGGCCAGCCAGCATATTGACTCTTTCTCCCTCCCTCCCTTGAGTCCATTCTCCCTGTTCTCATCCCTCTGGCTCAGCACACATTGAAGAAAGCAACTGAAGTGGTTTAGTGTGCCCTGCCACTGGCCAAGCACTGAGTGAAGAAAGGATAACAAGGCCTTGGACTGCTTTTTTGTGTGGCAATTAGAGGCTGTGGGGACTGACACAAGATGTTCGGGTCAACCACAGAGGGCTTGCAGCTGGTGCCATGTCACCATGGCTGGCACTAATGGCAACTAATGGGGTCCTGACGGTCCTCACGGCCTACAGAAACCAGCCAGTCGCTCAGTTTGACGCTATATAGTCTTAATTCTTGCTGTCTTTATGAATTGCTTTCTGCATTTTCGCTAGCCATGCATATCATTGCTTTGGGCTCTCTGCTGAGCCTGGGACTAAGTCTTTGCTTTACATAGTTCCCCCTGCTGTGAGCCTGCCAGACTGGCTCCCTTGGCAACCTCATTAGGCAGTAGTGGTGTCCATGGGAATCTAAGCTGGGCAGCAGGACTCATCTCATCCCCGATGGCTTGTAACATCTCCAGTGCAAAGGGGTCCCTTCCGAAGTGTATCCATCTGTCTTGGGAAACGTCTACTCTGCTCACAATTCAGCCCAGCACTTACTAAAACAGACTAGAGATTCCCGGGCCTCTAGAAGCAGCTATTTAACTCTTCCTTATTTTTTGTTTCCTAATGACTGTTGACATCTCCTCCTCTCAAGAAGCTTGAGGTAAGTCTTGACAAGCCTTGAATCTCTAAAGAAAGTAGGTGCTGCCCAGACTCTACACCTATTCTCTCCAGCACGTTTCCTATACTACATGGGAAGAGATGAAGGAATGCAGTTTGAAGGAAAATTCCTCAGAGTGGAAGGAGATTTTACCTCTTTGTTGCTAAATAGAAACCCATTTTCACCTGGGATGGAAGAAGCAGGTCCATCTCTCAAAAAGCAACAAATGCTGTAGGATTTGGTTTTAATACCATCCTTTCTCCCCATTTTTAACAAATGATCCTTCAAACAATCACCAGCTGCTTGGTGTTCTTAATAGTAGGGTTATAACTTATGTTATAGAACTTCTTACGTTAATAGAACCACTTAGCCACCCATGGATTTCTATGTCTTCCTGTCTGACAATGATCGTGTGATATACTGATGCCAAGTAAGCTGTAAGCAGCAAGCGCCCAGGTCACAGTTCTACTAAGCCTGGCCTTCCAAAGGGAGTAAGCCAGATAGAGATGCAGGCTCTGCAGGGGGCAAGTGAACAGCTTTGGGGGGGGGCATTGTCCAAGCTATATTCTTTCAAACCAAATTGAACAGGCAGCCACCCTTTCCATTTGTATGTAAGGCCATTCCTTGCCATGGTTTTACATAGTCATAGTGGTTGAGCCTAACAGAAGGAGCTGGGCAAATGTTGAGCTGAGTGAAGGCCCCCTTTGAGCCTGCAGACTTCTGCCTAGGCTTCTTGGAGGAGTCACTCTTCCCACCAGCCAGCCAGGCACTTATAAAGAGATGCAGACAAGAAACTGCAGCTCCTCCTTCCAGCGTACCTGCTTTAGTTGACTTTCTAAATGTCTGAGAATGCAATGGTTCTTGCAATAGCAAACCCACCTTTGCTTGAAGGAGGAGCTCTGACCACTTACAGAGGAAGGGTTATAGTCCTCGGAAAAGTCAGTCTGCTACAAAATGATTTTTGGCTCATTTGCTCTTCTTTACTTTTTGAGTTCTGTTTCCTTTTAGGCCCCTCAGGAGAGCCTCTCTCCACCTCCTTCTCAATGTCTGTGCTCACACAACTTCCACAGGGGAAGTAACCCCTAGCCAAATAATTCTCTCATCCAACACATTTTCCGAGATGGTCCCAGTGGCCCTTCTAGAAGATCAGAGACAAAGACTGTCTGGGTCAACCTCTGCCCCTCCGCCCAAGCACACCGGAATTCCAAATGTTCTCGTTTCCTTCAAGCTCAAATGGGTTTTGCTGCTGATCCTTTGCTCTGGGTTACCCATTTCCTGCTCAGCCCTGGCACAGCAAATGTGTCTCCGTAGCAGCTACTTCAGGGTAATTTGAGAAGCAGCTCTAGGCCGCCACATGTGGAAAAAGAATCAGAGGAAGACACATGTGGAATAAGAATCTTCTAGAGAAAGATGTTGGGACTTTGCAAACAGCTTTAATAATGTAGAAATGCCAGCATCCGATGTTTATAGAATGCCAGCACATTTTACTCGAAGGTGATTTTTAAACCATTATTATATCCTTCCGTAGGTCTAGTGACTTTACTAAAATCTTTGACGCTCTTCCATCTGCCTTGGGAATCAGCTACTGCCCATTTTCTGGCTGTGTGAACATCTTGGGCACACGTACCCCTATCCTTCTTGGAGCCTCTAACTTGTTCCCGCAATATCTGATCAGTTTCTGCCGAGTCAGTCAGATATGCCCTGTTGCTGAGCCTGTTTGGGTGGGGAGGATGGGAAAATAGAACAAACACTCTAGGAGGAAAGTTCTCAGTTTCTACTCTCCAGCTCTTTAAACGTGTTTTGTCTCCTGTTTCTAGGCCTCTATCCTGATCAGGCCAATTCCCTTGCCTATAACACTGGGTGTGCATTGTTGATCACTATACTCACTTTACCGTTTGGGTGCTTCTACCACTACTCTCTGGCTCAGCCCCTAGAGATGGTTCAAACATCTGCCTGTCTGGCAACTGAGCCCACCTAAAGATGTCCTCTTGGTCTTGTCCTTCTCACCATGGCAGCGTGGCTCATTTATGGTACTGCCACAAGTTGGAAGCTGCTTCTTCAACAGACTTTAACCTAGAGGGGCAACTGGTTCCTCCTCAAAGCTAAACAAGAAAGCAGATGTGTAACTTATTCACCTGGGCCATGGCTTTTTTAAAAATCCATTTGGGGCTCTATATTGTTAATAGACTTTTTGCATGGATTTCCAAAGCTGTAAATTCATTCTAGAATGATTGAAAAATGATGATTGAACTCTAGAAAAAGCTGCCGACTAAACAGAAGATGTTGCACTCAGCTTTGCAGTTCTGTAGCATTCTCTTGCCCATCTTCCCTGTGGCCCATCCTCCAGTTCCTCCAGTACTCAGCCTATATCCCTGGATGCCTGGGAGAACCCTGTGTTAATCAGTGGTTCCTTACATTGACACTTGGCAGTATTCCCTTCGGAGCCTGAAGCATAGGAACCCTCTGGAGGGATCTCAAGGACAAGTTGGTCTAGCTAGTGAGAACACAAACCCCTGCTCCTACTCAAGTAGTTTTGCTTTTTGTCTATTTTTACAAATAGGGCTTTGCATATGAGGCAGAAGAGGTCCACTGTTTTTTTAATCGCCACTCTAGACCAGTCTTCATGTCAAAGTTAACCTATGCCTTGGCTTCCCTCTGGTTCTGAACTCTACTAGCAGACAATGAAAGGGATGTAGTAGTAATTAAATAATGAACCCTAAGATGCTGTCACTGGCTCAGGCTTGCTAGAAATGCCAGTTCCTTCACTCAGTTAAAGTGGTGGGGAGAACAGACAGTTGACACTCTGCTTCTCATTTCATATAACTGCCTCCCCACCCATCATTAATAATAATCTCTCATATTTGCATAGTACTTGACAATTTCCAAAGCACTTTCACAGACTTTATCTTATTTGATCCTCTGAAAGGCCTATGAGTGTTGCCAGGGTAGGAGCTATTATTTATATTTTATAGACTGGAAGGCTTGAGATCATTTAATCATTGGCCTCACCGAAGAGCTTACTACCGGGAACTACTAATCAAGGTGAGGTGAAGGCTTAGATAAAGGGAACAAAATTGGGAACAAGGGTTATGACAAAAATGGCAAAGAAGGGTGACGAGGAGGCAGAAGGTAGGACACATCTACATTACCCCAGATCTACCAGCCCAGTCTGGGAATCATTTCCAAAGCCACGCAGAGCTTTGAATGCCCACCTAACGAGGCAGAGGTTATCCTCTTCTTCCCAGTGATGGCTCCTGGGGCTGGTGAGCTACTGTCTCACCTTGTCTCAATTGTGCTCCAAAAAACTGATCTTGTCACATTTTCTTAAAACTCCTGAAGCAGTAGTCAAGTCCTAGAACTGGAAAGGTCCCTCATTTTTCCAGGTGAGGAAACAGAATCCCAGAGACAGAAAAAGTTTTACCCAAAGTGACAAAAAAGTGAAATGAATATAGTGAAATATGGGGGAGGGTCGTGTCTGGGGGTGTGTGGGTGTGAGGGTGTATGTGTTTTGTGTGTGTGTAGGAATATGAAGTACTGTGGACAGTGTTGGGAATATTTGGTGAATTTCTGTAGCCTGGACCTTGTACACATACATATACACTAACTGGGGTTAAAGCCATTTATAGGGCCTGGGGTATGACAGAGTGTGAGAAAGACAGGGTTCAGGGTTTCTCTACCAAGGGGATTCACCCATATAAACTGCTCCAGGTAATTAAGATCCCAGAAGAATTGGCAGCTGCTTGCTGAACAAATTAGGCTCTGCCTTTATGGGCATGTTCTGTGCTGGAGATCAGAGGGCCCTCCCTGATGTTTGGTTCATTAGTCATTGTTCCCTGTCAGAGCAAGCACTCAGAAAATTGGATGTCTGGCAACAGTCTGTATTCAGAAATTCAATAGCAGGAGCAGCAACAGCAACAGCCGAGTGTCTGGGACAGTGCTCCATGCACAGTAGGTGCTTGAAAAATGCTTGTTAGCTAACTAATGAACTGAGTAAAGAAAGTCTTTAGTTTTCTGTGCTATTCAGACTGAAACAGTGTCAATAACAGATCTGATTGCCTTTCAGCTAAGGCATAGTTGAACTTTTGAATAGACAGGCTGGTGGAACTTGGCGTGGGGGGTGCTTCCTAGAAGCTTGATTTCCTATGCTGACTACATGTCATGAATCACAGTGCCCACCACTTACATGTTGCACCACATTGTTTGGGCTGCATAAATGCACTGATCCCCTAAACTAGCTTATGATTTCCTTCTATTTGAACCCAACATTTTTTCCTAGTTCTAGGCCTCTTTGGCCAGAACGGACTATGCTTGGCAGGGAACAAAATAAGGCCTGAGTGCATGTATGCAGAGAGAGAAGTGAGCAATCTTCAAGTGACATACAGGGCCATTGAGATTTAAAATCCGTTCTTCCTTCACCACTGGCATGCCATAGGCCAGGGCTGCCAGGTTAGTTTAGCCAGGCAGTTTGATGCTGTTCTTAAATGTCAGGGAAAGATTTTTGGTTTTGTTTAGTTTTGTTTTATACTAAATATTCCTAGTTCAAAATACCCAGGATTCCTTGCAAAGGTCAGCTAGCATAGCAGGACCAAGAGAATTTTAGAAGCTTTTGGCAGTCACTAAAGGTCACCACTGGTGTCTTGTCTATAGGCCAAGGGAGTGAACTCTGAGGGATTTCAAATGGACTTTTGCACCGTGCTAAAAAACTATCAGGAAAAGACTTCACTTCACCTAGCTATCCAGTCACTGTTTTAAATATTACTCATTAAAGAAGAAAGCACTAAGAATTTATTTAACACAGACTCTTTAAGACTTTGTTGGGCAGAAGGGTGTGGGTGTGGGTGTGTGTGCGCGCGCGCATGCGCATGCTTGCATATGGGCATACATGTTTGTAACTGTCAGGACTGTGGGAGTAGCTTTTGGTAGTAATATAGATGTATATAAAGAATCTATGCCGGGCGGTGGTGGTGCATGCCTTTAATCCCAGCGCTTGGGAGGCAGAGGCAGACGGATTTCTGAGTCCGAGGCCAGCCTGGTCTACAGAATGAGTTCCAGGACAACCAGGGCTACACAGAGAAACCCCCTGTCTCGAAAAAAATCTATATGGTGTATGGATAAAAGGTATAGAAAAATAAATGGTGGGTATATTTGTGTGGGAGAATATATTTGATATAGGATAGCTAGGAGGTAGGGCTAATGTTTCTATGTGCATGACCTTTGTAGCTCTACCTGAGATTCTTGAATATGGGACTCAAGAGTCAGGGTGACAATAGTATATATGAAAAAGGTAGCCGGGCGATGGTGGCACACGCCTGTAATCCCAGCACTCTGGGAGGCAGAGGCAGTTAGATTTCTGAGTTCAAGGCCAGCCTGGTCTACAGAGTGAGTTCCAGGACAGCCAGGGCTATAGAGAGAAACCCTGTCTCAAAAAAAACAAACAAACAAACAAAAAAAAACAAATCCAAAAAAGAAAAGAAAATGGTATGTGTATCTTCTATCTTCCTATGTTGGTGTATGCATAAGCGCTGTGTGTGTGTTTGTGTGTATGTATGTATGTATGTATGTATAGCTATGTAAATCTAAATCCTCCAGTCTTTAGCTTCGAAAACTGTCTTGACTCCTCTTCTTTGGTCTGTTACAGACTCCCAGGCCTCCTTCAGTTCCCTGTCTCTGCTTCTTCCTTCTTAGGGAGATATTTACTATAATGAAGTCTTTCCCTCCCAAATTTCTGTTTTTAGCCTCTCTCAGGCTACCCTGCTGTCTTCTAACAAAGTAGGGATGCGTCGACTAGTGAGAAAGATAGCATTCAATGATTGAGAAACAACTTCCGAGCCAATGAAATGTCTGCCTCAAGATTGTTCTTGGATCCTGTGGGTCACCCTTGGATCAACTAACATTGTCAAGAAATGTAATCTAGATATTCAATCCTTGAGTTTTAGTGAATTAATTAAAACATTGTTTTTAGTTCTATTGGGAAGGAAAATCATTTATTATCTTTAGTCTGGCACTGTGCCTTCAAGAGAATTCTCATTCCATGAAAATAAAAGCTGAAGTAGGCAGTTCACACATACTTGTGAAATCTAAGCACATTATCTCACCAGTGGCTATAACAGTAATAAACTAGAGTGACCTGGGTTTAAATAAACAAATATTTGGAGCTGGCAATTGAAATACAAACATAACCCTAATTACTGGTTTGGATAATAGAGAGTAGTTCAGTCTTTAGAGATAGTTTAAAAAAATCTGTCTTTGGTTATAACATGGTTCTTTAGACTACTTTTAGAGTCTTCCTGTTAGAAACTAAAAATGTCTATCCTATGTCTAATCTATTTTACTCTCCTGTTTGTGAAGCAGGTGAGAAGTAAAACAGCTCTCCTTTGAAGAGTTTTTTTTTTTTTTAGCAAAGGTATTCCTAAATACTCAGCTTTCATACCTATAAGAAGGTTCATCAAAACCAGTTTCATATGTAAAATCAAAAAGGAGTATATCTTATTAAATATTATTACAGCTAATTCCTAATGATTTCCTATCTGTAACTCACTCTGCAGCCAGTGTAGTCGCATGGTTAGATCAGATTCAAAAGAACTACATCTTCTAGAAAGCAACCTAAAATCTTGCTGTCCAAGAGATAGATGCAACAGGAGTAGAGAATACTAGGAAGTAGAATGTCCCGGCTCTTGGGCTAAATGGATGCTTCATATGAGGTTCTCCACGTTGTCCCAATTGTTTATTTCATGAAGATGAGATGGGGAGGGGCTAGTCAACTGAAATGCTAGCTTGGGGTGTCCCTTTCTTCAAGAATAGCTCTTTCTTTGCTGCAAGGGATACATCCAGCTGCAGATCTCTGTCATCATTGGACACACTTGCAGATGAATTCAGAAATTATACTGGCCTCCCCACAATTGTTGCTGAGTTGAACAATCACCATTGAGACCATTCTCTAACCCACACCACTGTTCTGGGTGCCACAAGAGGAGGGGGGAGGGGAGAAAACTACAGAAGGCTTGCTCCCCATCCTTCAAGAGCTTTAGATTAGCTTGGTTAGATGAGATACAGACATAACTCTCAGGAACAATAACAAGGATATATTGTCCACAGATACAAAATAGTGCAAACCAAAACCTCTGTGACCGATTAAATTAACGGTTACTACTATCTATAGTCTTGATGAGATTATCATGTATGTAAGATCAAAGAGGACTTTGTTCTGTTTATATGTACCACTGAACTTACTATAGGGTATGTTCCACAGCATGTGTGTAAGTGTTCAGAGTAGTAAGCATGATTATTTTCCATGCTGAGTTATTTATTTTAATGGGGCTTATAGCAGATATCCAGATGCCCTCACCTCAGAACATGATATGTACTATTTTTTTCACTGTCAAAGTGAAGGGCCAGCAGCTTACAAAAGTGGAAAGTTGGTCATGCCACAGAGGACAGGTCAGGGAGTGACCTCTGCTTCAGCCCCTGCTCATAGCTTGAGCACAGGCTTGTTTGATTATCATGTTAGCCTAGGCACACTGAAGTCAACATTGTGGACCTTTCTATTTGTCTGTAATATGACCCCAGAACTTGCTCAAAGTTTAGAAAATTCTCCACAACTTATCTTCCCAAAGCTAGAAGGTTCTCCCACCTATCTGCTTCCTCTTCTCTGGCCCATTTCAGGCTGCACATAGGCTTCAACTAGAGTATATGTATGGTAAGAATGCACAAATTGGGCTCTTAATCCTCCCCCCAAAATGATAATAAAACACACCTGGGTTTGCTCCACATTGTACCTACCCAACCAGTGGGGAAAAAATCAATCTGGCCTTCTACCTCTTTCCAGAACTTGAGCCATCCATAGAAAGAATAATCTAGAAAGGATGGAAAAAGGAAAGAACAAAGTCCCTATTCCCATTCTGGTTTGATTTTTTTTTTTTTTAGTCCAAATACACTGTTCATCTGGCTCAACAATGTTAGCAAGCATGCCAATTGACAAAAAAGGTAAGGCTTAAAGAGTTCCAGCCCCACAGTCCCAGAAAGCCAGCCTCAGTTCACACTAAGTTGCACTGTCTACTTAAATTCAATAAGTGGATCTAACGCTTTTGGGTCCTGATATTCCTACTTGTTCATTATATCTTTTTTTCCAGCTTTTCTGATAAATAACAGAAATCTCATTTCTACTGTGGGATTTAGTCTCCCCATATGGAAGATGCAAATGTTGAACTCCATTATGCTTAAGGTGGCCTTCTAGCTCTGTCTTGTTTGTTTAAATGCCCTCTTTCTTTTCATAAGGCAAACATTTTGTGGGGAGGTGTTTGAGAACTTCCAGTTTGGAAGCTGGAGCAAAGTTCCCAGGCTGGGTTTGTTTTGTGTCACGTTTGCTTCTTCCTAACTGGTTTTTCCCACTGCTATGTATGAAGGGCCACTCTGGCTTGGGCCAGAGGTAGGGGAGGTATGGCAGCAGGTCCACCAGGTCAGTGGTTCAGGGCCACTCTGGGAGCACCTCTGTTGAGATCAGGTGCCAGAACCCCTTATCTCAGAAGCATTGCCAGTGACCTGTGAGGTGACCTGAAACCTCTGACAGTCAAGCGGGTATCATTGTGGGGTCAGCTGCCTGTGGGACTAGGAGCTGTTGTCAGGGTTCCTGAGAAGTGAAGATTTCCGTAGAGGATATGAAGATCCCATGCTGATCCCAGGATAGGATCAGATTCATATCAGGAATCTGGAAAACTTACATGGAAGCCCTAAGGGAGTCAAACTGTGGACCTGGGGAAAAGTGCTGCCAGTGAACTACAAATGGGAGTGAGCAGGGGCCAGGCAACGCTGTTTCTCTGAGGGGACCTCGGAGTCAGGCCTTGCAGCCTGGCTTCTCATATTTGGGAACTGTGGAGAGGAAGGAAGATAGGCCCCCATAAAGCCTATCCACATGACTAGAGTTGCAGTGAGGGAGGATTTGTTCTATGTGTGATCATTTTATGACACTAGGACTCCACTATTTCATAGTCCTTTTGAGGGAAGCATTAGTAAATTGGAAAGAAACTAGGCAAGGATAGCAGTGATGTAGAGACACACAGAAAGGATTATCAGGTACAACAAACAAGCATAGCCTCCCAAACTAATATACACACACAGTCTTACAGGCACCTTCCTATACTATACACATACACATGCACACACTTAAATACACATGCCAACAAATATATACAGAGGCTTCACTGCATACTCATCCCACAACCTGAACATGCTTCCATCACACTAATTTTCTGTGAAGATGTCAGTGACCTAGCCAACATCAGCCACAAGTAGAATATCACTTTGGACAGTTGTTAGAAAAGGACAAGTTCCTTAGGATAGTAGGGACATTTTCTAATACTTAAAAAAAAAAGTCAGGAAAAAAGAAAAGAAAACAAAGAAAGGCTGAAGTCCTCCCACAGGCAGGCTTGTGCTCTGGGTGTGCTTTCACAGGCCAGAAACTACAGAACTGGGAGTACTGCCAAGTGCTTTATCAAAGGAAGCAGCCTGCCCAACAGCTGGAGATGGTCTTCTGCCAGCTGTGTGTGCCTCTTGGTCTCCTTCTTTTCACTCTTCTCCAGTCTTCATCTGTCCATCTCCTGCAGCCTTTCACTTTGCTTTGGTAAATGCCATATACAGATATCCTTGGACCAGAGAGAAATCTTCATGCTAAGTAACTAAGCAGATCACAGCCCAGCTGGTCTAGAAGAGGCTGTCTTGAGAGGGATTGTGTTGCCCAGAAGCTGGTCTCCAGGAGTAGAGCAACAGGGTGTGCACTATGGGAGCTCTTTGCTACACCTGGAGTCCTGGGGAGATACAATCCAGTAGTCCCTCTTCAGCCTCCCTGTCAACCCACAGTGGGTGGTAGGTGCCTAGGGAGATTTGTGTGCTGGCAGCAATAGGATAGTTTCCAGCAACCTCAGCAACATTACCATCCATAGTCATTAATTAGTTAGTTACTTGGATTCACTTCTCTGAGCCTTAGGCTTCCCACTGAGAGAAGAGTCAACAGTGTTGGGCAGAAGAAAGGTGTTCTCTTTCTGGGGGTGGCGGGACTACTGCCAGACACTAAGAAAAGATGGGTCAAGGGGGACCTCCTGTGACCTCACTTCATTTTCTGGTTTACATCTACTTGAGACTTCTGATTTGGCAGCTGAAGTGGTCAGCACCAAAAGATATACATTGAGATGTATTTGTAGAAACAACCTCATGAAAATGAAATCCTCTGGGACTGCTAAATTCAGAGATATTACTGGTCTCTGTATGCTGAAGGCAATGCTACACTCCCAAGAGAGCCATAGAGGATTCATTCTATTCTCCGATCACACAGCCTGTACCTCTTGCCTTAGTTGACCCTAAAAATGACTCAAGAAAAACCTGATACCCACCTGGACAGGCCCCAGGAGCAGGATCCCTGTTATGTTCATCTCTAAGCTAACTGCTTAAGTAATCAATGACCTAAACACAAGACATACTTACTTTAAGGCTTGGATTTGAATCAGTAAACTTGGTATGTATGTATTGCTCAAAGTCACCACATTGGGCTTTGTTCTTTAGCCAAATTTCTCTGAGTACTGATGAGCAAAAAAGGGGGGGTGATACTGGAGCTGGCATCTCGTAGGTATTGTGCTGCCCATCATCCCTGTCTCACTTAACATTATGGTTCTTCTACCCTGGCCAAGATCTTGACTCTTCCTTCCCAGACTCTTCCTTCCCAGACTCTTCCTTCCCAGTCTTCCCTTTCTCTTTCCCTGAAGCTTCTACAAATGAGAGCACTCTTACACTTAATCACACGAAGCGTAATGAGCATACACTTTGGGGCCAGACCTGAATCCTTAGTCACTTCCTAAACCTGATATAACTTTGAGTTAGTTACTCGCTTCTCTGAGCCACAGATTTCCTCTGTGTGAACTGCAAATGGTACAGATAATATTAACCATAAGACTTTGGGGAGGTCTAATTGTGATTACATATGTGTTATATATAAAGTGCTTTGTACATTATTCAGCACAAAGCAGATACTCAATGATCACTAGCTGATGATCTTTATTACTATTCTTCTGTATTTGTGTGATAACGGAGGGGTTTGGTCCCACTCAGATGGGGTGATAGAGCTGACTTTATGAAAAACCAGAGACCCTGACTTAGAACACTTTGAAGACCTTTCAGCAATTTCATTTGTCCAACCCTGGCAACTACAATCCTGAACGGAACAAGTAGTGCCTAACTCTCAGTTCAGTGCCTGCCCGATCATGTCCATCCCAAGTAATTTCTCCTTGGGCAATATAAATTACACTGGCTCCCAAGTTAGGGGCCAAATGTTTTCTAGAAAGTTCTACCTTCACCATAACATCTCTAACCTGGCTTACTTACTTCCCTCATTTGGGGTCTCATCCATTATACTTTCCCATCTTGCCTTATGTGCTAATAATACACATTCCTTGCCTCATATTTCCCAGTGTGTGGTCAAGTTTAAGTACATCTTAAAGTACCAGGAATAGAACTCTAAAGGACTACTACTTCTATCACAGCCTGTTTATGAGAGTATGTGAGTGTGTGCCTACAGCCTTGGAGTGCCAGTTCCTCTACATAGTAAACTTTGTGACAGCAAGGTTTCTTGTTCCTAACCCAACTACAGATTGTTTAACCTGCCATTAGCAGGAACCTCTGGAAAGATGAAAGTTCAGAAGGAGCCTGACATGGAATTGGCGTGATTTGTCTTCATAAACTGAGGTTTGAGGGACTTGACTCCTCCAGATCTCTCACAGAGCACTTCCAGTGGTTGGCACCAGCAGCATTCAGCTGTGGGGAGCAAATGGCAAGAGGGAAGAGATTTCATGTCTGCCTTGGCTACCACTGATTTCTTATTTCCTCTCCTTTTCTAGTTTGAGAGCATTTGTTGCTGTCTGAAGGACTGGGCAGTGCCAACACCACAATAAACAGCTTGTCCAGTACACACAAGCTCTTTGGACCCTGAAATGTCAGCTGGCCAACTGGCGCACAGCTAGACCCTGCTGCGTGCTGTTTGCATCCGGCCCCAACAATGCCACTCAGCACTTGGAGAGCCATGTGTCATAGCAACAAGGCTAGGGAGTAGGTTACCCACAGGGACCTGGCCATAGCTCTGAGAAGCCAAGCTCAGGGACCACACTTAGGGGCTCAGATAAAAATGACTGCCTTAAAGATCCAGATCTGCTAGTCTTAGACCAGCAGTGTGGCTGGTCCTTTTTCATCCTGTCCCAGGCTTGGCTCCATGGATAGTACCCAGATAGGTTCCCTATGCCCCATATGGCTGGACTGCTGACTGGTGTTGAACAGAAATATCTCACCCAGTGAAAGCTTGTGGAGTGTGGGATATGTGCCTCCAGGGTGGTGCAGACTGAGCATAAAGGGCAAGAGAGGAAAGAAAGCAGCAATAGGGTCTGGTGGCAACAGTGCTAGGCCAGGATCCAGGAAGCCTGGGCTATGCTCCCAGCCTCTGCCACCAACTCCCTTGGTGTCCTTGAGCAAGATCACCCAGAGGGCAGGGTTGGGGGAATAGGCCCAGGGCCAAAGCCTTGCCTAGGAGATGAGCTGCAAAACCTTGTTCATACATCTGAGAGGTGGAGGTTGGGTATTTAAGCAGGAAGTTTTATCCAGCTACCTCATTGCCATCAAGTAACTTGGATGCATTTTGACCATTAACACAACCAAGCTTGAATGCCCAGAAGACATTAGAAAAGATAGGGTGACTTCTTTCTAAATGGTTGACCTTTAATTTTCATGTGCCTCTGTCCCAAAACTCAGAGACCCACAGCATGGCACATATTTAGTCCCAGGACCTATTTGTCATCTCATCTCTTGGAGTTTCCTCTCAAGCAAGAGATCTGCTATTTATCAAGTCCTGTGGGTCTTCTGTGGTAATGAACTCATGGGGTGCTCTAGTATTCAACTGCACAAAACAGTTGATAGAAGATACCAGTGTCTGACACTCAGTAGGTGTTCAACATGTGTTGTCAAGTGAATACAGTCTAGAATAAATGTATAATACTCTCATATAGAAAGGTTGTATCTATTGGTACACAGCCAGGAAGACAGGCTTCTTTCTCTGGCAGAACCAGTTCAGGGGGATGAGGGCAGGAAGAAAAAAACCTGCCAGAAAATAGTATGGAGGTACCTACCTTCTATGTATATAGAGGGAAAGTAGGATATAACGATGGTATGTATGTATGGTGGGAAGGATGTCTGGGCAAAGGACTCACTGCAGTCTGTGAGCCTGTGACACTTTGTATCATAGGGAGGCCACCATGGTGGTGTCTAATTGGCTTTTGGGATCTCTTAGGGAATTGAAGTTCCAGTATGGCAAAGCTATGGCAAAGCCGAAATTTTAGCATCTTGTCTGGTGCTTTGGGAAACTCACTATTATTATTTCCAACCAGGTGCCAGTTGTCAGGAAGTCTTGGAGTTGAGAAATACTCGCTGGGGGAATCAGAAAGGTTTAGGTCAGGGTCCTGGCCAATTACTGATAATAAACAACACAGTGCTGGTCTTCATTGCTGCAGGAACTCAGAGCTATGTTTTGGAATTTGCAGCTTCTTACGCCAGATTCATGTGCTTTCCATACTTCCACAAACTGATGGGTAAGAGTAACCCAAAAGGAGGGGGGAAAACAAACAGAAGAAAGATCTCCTGGTCTTTTGACGTTACAATTGCTATTGATTTTACAAGAATTTTCCATTGAGAGAGCAGTGAACTGATCTCATGTGAACTGCAGCCAACTTGAGTCTTGACACAACTGTCTAGGCCATAAGCTGAAAATCACAGAGGCTGTGAATTTATTTCAACACAGTTGATAGTCACTACTCTCTACAAGGCAATGTTGGGCTTCCTGTGGTGGGATATAATTTGTATGTGATTCCAGACATTCCCCACTCCTTCCTGCTTCCCCAGAGATGTCATGTGAACCTAGGCCCACATGCTCTAAACTCGTTATCAGTGAAAGGAGATTTTTCAAGAATGAACGAGCAGAAAAATGATGTTGAGGCAGCAGAAAGATGTCTGGAAGAGCATAGAGCTTGAATTAGTGACTTGTACTTGTTTCCCTCCTATGCCACAGAATTAACCTGAATTTAGACAGTCAGCATCTCCTCACCTTGTCTTTTTTTTTTCTTTTTGAGGGAAACACTAATTCCCAGCAAACCATTTTTACAGGAAACAAATGCCTGTTAATGAATAGGTAAAAACCCTATAGACCTGTGAAAAGAAAACACAGCATCAGGAATGGAAAAGGTTTAAAGTAGAAAATGATTCCGATTGAAAAATTCTAGGACAGTACAGAAAAGGGGAAACTGGGGATGAGGGGTGTCATGGTGGAGTGGGAGTGGCCCTGAGTGGAGACTCCATGACCTAGATTCTGTTCTCAATTATGTCACTAATGAGCTACATGACAATAGGCAGGTCACTTCCTGGTTCTATATTTTGTATCATGCCTGTGGCTCCTTATTGATAATGGATGGCCAGCTAAAATCTGACACATAGGGTGAAGGAGAACATCAAAAACAATGGCTCTGCAATCAGGCAGACCTGAAATTTTTTTTTTTCATATTTGGCTGTGTGACTTTTGTACAAGTCATTTTCTCTACCTAAATTAAAATTTCCTCATCCATAAATGAAGGAAATAAATCTAGTTGACCTTGAAGGCTCCTTTAATCTCTCTGAATATGTAAGAAAACAAAACATAATAAAAAGAAGCCATAAGATGCCAAGTAAGCCAAAGGGGGGCATTGTACATTCAAGGAAGCAACCAGCCACTGTGGATCATTCATAGCAGGAGTTAAAAAAAAAAAAAAAAAAAAAAGATGGCATTCTCAAAGCAAAACTGGGGAAAGACAAGGCAAGGTCATCTCAAAAACTGTTGGAAAAGATGTTGCAGTGTGTTTAGTGAGAGAAGACATGGCTGGAAATCACACTGATGAGGAGCCCCCACCTGGCAGACTCACCAAAAAATGAACCTCAAATGGAAAGTAGGGGAGGTGGAACACTTCCAAGTTAGCAGGGTGAGGGAGTGCATGCGGAACCTGGTCAAGAGTCCTTCAAAAGATATTTGTCCCTTTTTCTAGATTTTATTCTATTGATCGATTGATTTTTGAGGCAGGCTCTCATGTAGCCCCGCTGGCCTTGAATTTATCCATGTAGTAGTTGAAGGTGAACCTAAACTTCTTTTTGATCCTCCTCCTTCCATATCCCATTTACGCAGTGCTAGATGTTAAAACTAGGGCTTCATGCGTGGTATGCAAGCAGTCCACACGTGAGCTACATCATCAGCCCACTATTAGTTTTTACCTCTATAGAGACAAAGTCTATGTGTCTATGGATGCAACTTACCAAGAACCCTGTAACAGTTTCATGGCAGAACCAGGAGCAAAAGTTAAGAGTATTTGTGTGTTATTCTTATTCCATCAGCGGGGTGTTCTTAAACAAACCAACCCCACGGTGAAATGTTAGCCCATCAGAAATAACAGTAAAGAAAAAAAAATCCCAGGTAACTTCTCTCTTAGGCCCTTAAGAGGCCAATATATAAAGTCTGGAACTCGATGGTTTGTTTGCTTGTTTGTTTGGTCAAACGCCTGAGTCTGGCATAGGCAGTAAGGGCTACAGAAGGGGGAATGTGAGTCCACAGTGAGCTAGATCTTCAGACCTAAGCTCTCTGGTTTTGTAATCTTAGGCTAGGTACAACCTCTCTTTAGATTTCTGCTTCCTTATTTATCATCTATAATGTTTTTTCATTGGGTAATTATAAATAAATGAAATAATGTGTGAAAAGCACCTAGCATAATGCCTAATACATTACAAACTTTCAACAAATAGTAGCTATAATCATTACCATTATCATCCTTTCTATGATCACTTCTATCTACTACCACTACTACTACTATTACTACTACTGTCAGTAAATATGACAGTTTATTATCTATCTTGCCAACATCCCACTCACTTCTCTTGTTTTCTTTGGAATTCTGTCCTGCCATAGGTCTAAAAGTCAAAGCCCTATTTTCACAGAACCGCCTTTTTTAACTCCACCTTCTTAACTCCATTATAACACCAGGCAGCTTCTCTAGAGTGTTCTACTTTCTCCCAACCTGCCTGTCCATGTAAGCCCCCAAAGAAGGTTAAAAGTTGGAAACAGGTGGCCGGGGACAACCAAATGAGTTCGTGCATTGACATCCTGTCCTTAGTTTTTGGCAAGACCTAGTAAGGTCACCTTTTGCCTCAAATTTCCTTCTTTGGGGTGAGGAAGGTTGAAATGCAGCCCAGAGGGAGCAAGAGCTTTGTCCCCACAAGAGAGGAAGAGAATGGGGGCAACTCTACAATATTTTCCAGTCCAAGAGGCATTTCAGTCCGAGAGAGTGCCTTTGATAGGAAGAGGATTATCATGTCTTCGTTGTGTTGTAGTGAGACTCATTCCCCTACTTACCCCTAGGCCAAAACCCAGAGCACTTAATGCTCGGTGAGAGGTCCTAATTGCTTCAGAAGACAGATTCGTGGATGTGATCATGCAGAGGTAGATGATTGCTTGTACTGAGGAAACTCAAGACTGTGATCCAGACTTCCTCAGCCTCTCAAATTCCTGGAGGAAAGGTGAAGTCACCAGAGAAACTCACTGGCACTAGACCAGCGAGAACTGAAATCACATTGTAGTATGCAGGTCCTGGAAGTAAAGTAAAATGTCCCATTCTCTGCCTTGAGAACTCAAGAGGAAAATAGGTGGGAAGAACAGACAGGCAGGAACGTGAAGGTGGAGAATGTGATTGTCTATGGTTGTCAAGATTTCAGGGAAGCCAAAATAGTCTCTGCCAACATGTGGAGTCCCCCAGCCCATGTAAGCAAACATGATGTGTTCCTTGGGCACATGCTGCGTGTTCCCTTTGTGCTAAAAGCCTTTGTAGGTATTTTTCCAGTCTAGTCCAGTTATTACTCCCTAAAGTCCCTTTTTCTTTAGTGCTTTGATAACGAGAGCCTTAGGTCAATGCTGGGAAAGCAGGGCCATAAAGTAGAAAGGTAGAGAGTCCGCCAAGGGGCTTTTACATGGTAAAGGAAGATATGAAGGGACAGGATAGGTGGGAAGAGGTATGAGAGCCAGGCAGGAGATACTCTTAAATAGGGTAGAGGTACACAGAAGATCAAGTGTGCTATGGGCTGGCCTTGGAGAAGAGAGAAAAGTTGGGAGAAGAGACGAAAACAGGCCTAGGACATGTGGGTAGGATTTTGGTGTTCTGTTTGTTTGTTTGTTTAAGCTACTATCATGGATCATAGGCAGGGGGAGGCAGCATATCTGATACTCATCCAAGGTCTTGCCCTTTAGAAAACCTCTGGGTCACTTGTTCCTTAGCTAGTGTTCTGTCTGTCTCTATCTCTCTCCCTCTCCCTCCCTCCCCCTCCCCTCTCTCTCTCTCTCTCTCTCTCTCTCTCTCTCTCTCTCTCTCTCTCACACACACACACACACACACACACACACTCTCTCACTCTCACTCATACACACACACACACACACACACACACACATCTTCATTTTCATTACAGCCATGCCAAGATGGATAGGGCAGAGATAATTATCTCCATTTCACAGAAAAGGAAACTGAGACACAGATTAAAACACAACTATCACACAGGTATTTTAATGACAGAGATGGGACCATAACTTCGGTCAAAGTGAAGGTAAGATTTGTTCTAATGAGTAGCCTCCTTCACAGTATTGTTTCAAAAATTCTGGGGAGGATGTCTGCTCAATCAAAATCAATCTCTCCCTCTCCTTTCCTTGAATATACCTTAATTTCAGTCCCAGTTGCTCCTTTTGTTTGGGTTTAAACTGTAGTCCTTTAGAAATTAAAGAGGATAGTGAAGGCAAAATAGGGAGGGCAAGTGAGAATGTCACAGTACCTCAGAATCTGGGGGTGCTCCTAGGAGTGGGCCTGAGCCATTGTTGCAGTGGAGTAGGGCAGGGGTACATTGTGAGGGAAGGAACCCAGTGGTGGCTAGCCAGCCTCCACCCATTTGCATAAGGAGTGAAGGAGTTGTGTCTGAGTAATGTGGGCAATGCTGGGAGCTACTGAGTCTGTCCAGAAGCAAGGCTGGTCTCAGACAGCCCTAAAAGGTAACTGCACCAACCAGCTAAGTCCTTGAAAAGAAGTTTGGGGGAAGACGTTTATGTAGCCTTTGTGCGGGGAAGGGGAAGAAAAAAAAAAAACCTTGGCAGTGGCTTGAGAAGGAAGCAGATTGGCCTAAGAAGCTGGAATTATGGAGGGGTAGAGTCGGGGAGCTATTCAGGGAGCTGGCCTGGAGCCAGAGGCCAGTCCCAAGAGGGTGAGCAGAGGCTTGAGAGCTCTGGGACCCAATCCAACTTCTGACCTTGAGTCACCGTGCAACTCGGCACTTTTCCTACCTCAGCCGAGACACCCATCAGATCGCTGTTATCTTGGCTTCCCGTTTTACAGAAAACTATGTAGAAGGTACTCTCCTGGCTTCTCCACTTGACTGACCTCTGATTTTCCTTCAGCCCTTATACCACCTCTTCCACCTAGTCCAGCATCCCACAAACTTCTTGGGCCTCTAGAAGTTCGTTCTTATTCCTTTGGTTCCAAGAAACTATCCATGAGCCAAATGATACAAACAAAACCTAGTCCTGCAAGCAAGAGCCTAACCGGCTCACTTTGTTTTAGGCCTTTTGACTTGTTGTTGTTGTTGTTTCGAGACAGGGTGTAGCCCTGGCTGCCCTGGATCTCACTCTGAAGACCAGGCTGGCCTCGAACTCAAATCCGCCTGCCTCGGCCTCCCAAGTGCTGGGCTTAAAGGCATGTGTCACCACTGCCTGGCTGCCTTTTGACTTTAAAAATATACCTGAAAATCTGAGATCATGGCAGAAAGTTAGAGCTGGTATCAAATATAAAAGTCACTTCTGCTATTTATTCAATCATTCTTTTTGTTGAGTGAATACCATATACCAGATGGTGCTTTGGGTACTGAGAATATGCCTGAGTTTATGGATCTCCAGGACACCAATTCCCTGGGGATAAAAGCAAGAGGAAGGTACCTGAAAAGGAAGCGGAAAGGGTCTAATACAGGCTCCTACTTGAGTTTAGCCTGGGGTGTGGGGCAGCCCTGTGAAGACACTTTGATGGGTGACAGTTTGTTTCAAAGTACATGTTTACCTTTGCTCTTTCCTTATACTGCATTATACTCACTCTTTTGTCCTTTCTCTAATCTGGCCTTCTAGGTAGTTTGCACCTGTTTTCCATTACCAAGGGGCTAGTCACTGCATTGAAATGCAGAGTTGTTCCGTCCTAGCACCCTAGAGGGGCCTACTAGTTCTGGGTGGTTGATGTTTTGGGCTCCTTCCCTGATGTTGATAAGGACCCCTTTCCAATTCCGTGCAGCTGAGATGAAAGAAATTTCCCAAGTGACATTGGGTATGAGTTACAGTAACTGCCAGGAATACAACTGTGCCTGAACACCCCTCAAAACAAGATCCAAGGGGCTGGAGGTGTAGTAAGTTAGTCACACAGTACCTCACAGCAAATGAGCCACCACCAAACTCTCAGCGCACAGTTAGACACGAGCCAGTGCTGTGGACTCTTACTAGCTCTACAGTTCCAGCAAAGTCATTTAACAGTTTAACATCTCTGAATCTCATCTATACAATAGGCCTCAGATCATATAGTACCCAGCTCCTAAGACTGTTTATAAGCCTCAAAATCCTGAGGGAATAAAATAAAACCAAAGGAGTAGTCAGGACTTGAGAGCTGTTGCCTTTATGCTTTGGTCAGGTGAGGCTTTAGGGTCTCTTTGGGTCAAGGCCTTACAGCTTTCCTCCTGCTGTTTTCTTAAATCCCTTTTGCTTTAAACAAGGCCTACCTGCAGGGCATCCCTTTGCTGGTGATTCAGGGTGAGAAACATTCCCCTCACCTATTTTAAGCTGTTCTACATTTTCTACTCCTGAGGTAGATGTGTTTATGCAGAGGACAGTCCCAGTCAAAACAAGATGAAAATACACTGCTGGCTGGGAGCCCCGGGCTAACTGCTTTCAGGTCCTCTCCCAGCTGTCAGCACCTCCCAGCAGGGCCCGAGGGGTGGGAGGGTACCCACGCTACTCCGTGCCTCCTCCAGCGGGTCCACCTGAGTCTGGTGTCTTCAAAGTTACCTCCAAGGTGGGGCCAAAAGAGTATAAAGTTTGTAGTTTGGTTTCTTGACAGCTAATCTTGAATACTTTGGCTCACTTAGGCTACCAGGTAAGCGGTGTAATTCTTTCCAATTCAGACCAAGTTAGGATTATCACCTTCTTTCCTTGTGAAAAACTAAAGGATTTTCTCTCTGAAAGACTTTTATTTTAACAGAATGCTTGAAGGTTTCAAAACCAAGCGTGATGTGATGTTGACAGAGGGTTTCCTTTATCTTAGTGAATGTTAGGATATTTTTATCTAGATGGGTTTTGTCTCCCTCCCATTTCATCATTCAAGTTATACCCCTGTCACTCAGGCCTGCTAGCTCTAAATCCCTCTTTGATATTGGTGCCAATTGAGATTTGGCTTCCCTGCGCCTGGCCTTTTATCACCCTCTACTGCTCCCTGTGGATGACCTGTTCCAAACTGACTCAGCCCCTTAAGCTAAAGATGGAAACTGACCAGAGAAACAAAAGTACATACTCGGGCAAACTGTCCCTTTTACTTAAATGGTTAGAACATGCTTAGAAGTTAACAGTAGACACTCAGTTAAATATTTTGGTTTGCAAAGAATGTTGGATTTTCAAAGATCTTTCATGAATTAACTGTAGAATTACTCTCAGAGTATTCTAAAATTTAAGTGTTAATGAAAGGCCACTACGTTAATTTGCCTATATTTCTACCTCACTGAAACTATTAGCAAAGTTCTAACTTTGCATTTATATACAGTTAGAATAGCCATTTGAAAGTAAAGCTGTGGAACTTCACATTAAATTTTACATTTTCAGTACTGAGTGTTTTATGCAGTTCATACATGAACAAAAATTATTAAAAAAAAAAAAAAAGACAGAATTAGCACCAGGAAAACCATTAGCTTTGCATCCTCTGTCATAGCTGGTGTCTATTGCCTACACTCAGTCCTTCCTCATGCCCCTTGTTTTTAGCCTTTCTTGTTTTCTTCATGTCCCACTGCTCCCACATGTACATTTGTTTACGTAGGTACAAATATTGTTGTCTAGGTTCTGCATATGAAAGGGAATGTGCGGGGAAGGGGGTTCCTTTCTGAAATTGTGAGATGGTGCATTCTAATTTACATATTGATGCCATTTTCATATTAATTCCTCAAACCACTCCCTTCCACATACACTGTGCAAATAACTTCTGAAACCATGAGAACAAAAATATAAACTGAACAGAAAGTTTGAAACAGCACTGAAAGGCTTGCACAATTACAGAGCAACTTTTCTAGACATGTTTTAAAATTATGGAGTATATCACATTCACCCTTTTAACTCTCCAACAAATTAAGGGATTTGACCACCTACACATACACATACACACACACGTACACCTACAACATCTCTGTTAAAAAATAAGCAGAATTATCTGTTACCAGATCTTAAGATGTCCATATCGTAGTCCTATGAGGCATAAAAGTTATATGAGAGGAGGAATATAGTTCTATCTTTATGGTTGAGGATCTAGGACATAGGGTGTTTAGAAGCCATCTATGTAGTCTGCCAGTAGCCAATGTGGAAAAAAAAATACTCTGGTCTCTTGACAGAATTTTCTTCCTGCTTGACAAAGAACGGGTATTAGATTATCTCTCAAAAAAAATACATTAGGGATATATTTCTCTACTCTTCTGTTCATTACCATCTGTCTGAGGGACCAGTATCTGTATATATGCCAAATCCATTACTGCAGCTGCCTATGGAGGAATCATTGGTAGCATGACAGATACTTCTGGGTTATCTCCTAACTGTATTTAGACCCTGATTTCCCAGAGAGTCCAGGGAGTATCTTTAAAACTCCCTTCTTGGTCACAGAGGTAATAATACATATACTTGGCTATTACTCAGTTTCCATATTTACTTTAGTTCTCTTGCAACTCTGTCAACAAACCAATATTATTAGTTCCAACAAATAACAGGATGCCAGCCAGAACTGTTGACAGGGATTCGTTAGGTTGCTGTTAGAGCACTATCACAGGATAAAGGGGCTACTGTTCATCTTATTTTGAAAGTGTATGAGCTTTGGCAAGAAACTTTTCCAGGTCAGGCCCACCAGCTCTGTTGTCTGTAGGTGTTAAAGACTTTTTGTGCCCACAATGTCTCCACCCACAATGACCCAGGCACTTCTGTATTTGCTTATTGGCACAAAAACAGCTATAAGTTGATCTAAAAAAGAATCTAAGCAGCACTTTGCATTTTCCATTTCCGTGCTTTATCCATACAGCCTTCTTGTGGCCTTTAAAGAACTCTGTACTTGAGAAAATGACTTTACTTCTTCACATACATGTTGTCAGGAAGGGCTAATAGCTAGTTAAAATAGTAGTACTTTTCATTGACATCTGACAAAATACCTGCGAACAAGTACAAAGCCATAGTGTTTGGTTTTTTGATTCTGGATCTCTGGCTAGTCAGAACTACATGGTGGCAGGAGCATGTGGTAGAGGCCACTCACCTGGTGGTGGACAGGAAACGATAAAAGGAATGGGTGGGGACTGGGGGTGCTCTTAGGAGGACAGATTAACATGACCTCCTTCTTACCAGTTAGGCTCCAACCCCTCCTGAGACAGGGCTACCTGTTGGGTGCCAGACATTCACCACATGAGTCTGTTGGGGGTAATTTAATAGTTAAACCATAATTATCTGGTGTTTTAGGCTGGCACTAAGATTTTTCAAGGTTTTTGACCCAAAATATTTCTCTTTTTAAGCCTCACCCACATTGTTTCAAGGAGCAACAGAAGAGAAAAGGTTAAAAAGATCACTGTTGCTGGCAAGCAACCAGGAAATCCAGGCCTTGGGGGAAAGCATAGCTTTTGCTTATTTCTAAGCCTCAAAATATAGCAGTGAAAAGTAAAAATAAAAATGAAATACAGTGCCCAAGTGAAGGTTACAGATCAGATGCATATCGCAGAAAGCAAATTCCCCCTCGTGCTACCCCTTGAGAGGAAAGAGTTGGTGAACCGTGAGGACAGCCTCCTGGCCAGGGACAGGCTCATCAATCATAACATAGGGTAAGAGTGATGATACAGTAGGGAAGTTTCTGCCTTGGATCAGGGTAGGGATGGGCATGTCTGCAGCAGAGTCCTCAACTAGTATTTTGTAGTCATCCCTAGAAGGTTGCTGATGGGCAATGAGTGAGTCATACCCCTTCAGCAAATGTAGGAAACACATTTGATTGGGTAGATCTCTAGCATGGACCTTCAGTTATAGCTACTTCTGTAAATGGAGTTAAAGTTGGTTCATTGACCAGACTGTGATGTTCCAAAATGTCATACCCGTCCTATTATCTGGCCTGAGTTTCTTCCCCATTGTGATGCCCCGTTTCCAACTTTCTTGGTTTCATGGGCTGATGAGTCCCAAAGACAGCGGTGAAGTGCCTTAGAATCTATTTCTCATAACAAAGAGGCAAAAATTCTCCAACATTTAGATATAAATCAAAGTACTTCAAGAAGGCTGGCATGGTGGCACACACCTGTAATGCTGGCACTCAAAAGGTTGAAGCAGAGTGGTCTCTGCAAATTCAAAGTCAACATGGGCTACAAAGCAAGTTCTAGTCAAGGCTGTGTAGCAAGAAGCTGTCTCAACACTCCTGAACCCCTTAAAAAAAAGACACAAAACAACAGCAAAAGAGTAGATTTGAAATTACCCTCTAATAATAGCTCTCATGTCACCAGTGTGATGAAGTTTCTAAGAGTGGGAAACAGGGGAAATTAGGCAGCTGGCCATGATTTGAGCACTGACTTGATTTAAAGTGCCATGTCTTGCTGTATTGCCATGTACTCTGCGGCCTTATTACTTTACTGAGAGTCATAGGGAAGCTGATAACCAAGGAGAAAGGGAGGTGAAACACCTCTGGCTGCTTATCTCTAGGAATCGGATTGTGGGAAAGGCTGAAGAAGGTGGTATTTGCATAAGCAGGTATATGTGTGCTTTGTGCTTCTCTTTCTTTTCTGATAAGATATGTGCATTCTTTGTCAGTACCCCTTAAAAACAGTTCTTTAGGCTAGTGTAGGGATTGCATTCAAATCATGTTATTTAAAAACAAAAAACCTTCCCCTTCTTCTGAAAAGTCTCACTAGTTAAAGCTAGAGCCAAAACAGCTCACTGCAGTGACCCATCCCTTTTCCCTCCATGTCCACTGTGAATATGTACTTTCTATGAGTCTAAATTGTATTCTTACTTAGATTGTCCACTGAATACAGAAAGTATTTCAATAATTTACTTCCTACTGAAGCACTTCTCTTAGTGGCTACACGCTGCAGCGTGTATTTAGGGTTGCTTTCTGTGGGTAAGGGACTTTTCCAGTTCCTCAAAGGATAACTCCAAAAGATATCACTCCAGAATCATGACAATAATGGCTGTCTTTAGGCACCACAGTTGCAGGGTTTTTTTTTTCCTCTGCCCTTCAAATCACGCTTAGAGGTAACCAGTCACAGAAGGCACTTTTGCCAGGACTGGCTCTAATTAGAACTGTCCTCAGTAAGAACCTGTGGTGTCATTCCTTAGGCATCCCATATGATTTATTTTGCACAAATGGCACCTGTCTTTATTTCTCCTATATTTGAAAGACTCCATTATTTGTATGATTGAGAACTTTGAAAACTAGTTGTCAGTGCTAAGGATTTCCTGTTCGCAGTGTACAGTGCTCAAAGCTGTTTTTTCAAGTGACCACCTGAATACCACTCCAAGTTTCTTCTAAGATTCTGTCACCTGTGGCTTCTTCACAACACATAACTAGCTCCTAATGTCATAATAGATGCCATGAATTTTATACTGACTCAAACTCTAGAATTTGTCATCTTGTCATATCTAGTCATCCTATTGCCTCTTTGAGGACATAAGGAATCTGGAAACAGCAAAGGAAGAACAGAGAAAGATAAGGAGAGGGAGGCTGGAAGGAATGACCTTTTCCTGTGTGAAAGATTGAGGAAAATTGTGTGTGTGTGTGTGTGTGTGTGTGAGAGAGAGAGAGAGAGAGAGAGAGAGAGAGAGAGAGAATATATGAGAGTGTGTTTGTATGTATTCCTTCCCTAACTGCTCCCATCGTCCCTGTGAGTGTTCTCCAGCAGCACAGTTGCTATGGTTGGGGTGGGGGTGGGGCTGCCCAATAATTTGATCTATTTCTCTGCTTTCTGCTTTAAGATAAGTGCACCCTTACTTTCCAAACATTCCCCACCGCCTCCCACTCCATCTGGGCTGCCTTTTCACCATCCAAGAAGGCCAAGGATAGAGTAGGACAGATTAGATCCTTTGAAATCTGCATAGCCTCTCTCCACACATTGTAGAGTCCCACAAAAGAGACCCAAGGATCCACCTCAAGTGAATGTTGTTGAATAGCTGATGTGACATAAAGGGGGCTCTACTGAACACAATGTGAGACCTATTGTGGCTTCAGGAGCCAAAAGCCCTGAAGGGGCTGGCATTGTTAACCATCCTTAGATTTTGGAAAGAACTTGTCCCACTTCAAAGGTCATCTGTTTAATTGTGGGAGCATGGTGGAGCCAGGTGTTCTACTTCAGAGCCTCTGTCCTCTTCACAACTCCTTGCTTGCTATCTCTGCCTCCCTGACAAAGTCCTTATTAGTGAGCCTCTTGTCTGCTGGCTCTGCCACCCTAATAGAGCCCTCTTGGCTTTTGTCTCCTAAGCATTTTAGTAGTCTTAAGTCCTTGATTGTACCAATCAAAGTAACCTTGGCAACTGCTAGGGGAAAAAAATTGGAATTTTGACTCTTAGGATGGCTTCACAGAACTATGTGGGTAAGGAGAAGGCCCTGCCAGTGTCTCCTTGGCCTGAATAAGCTGGAGCAGATAAACAAACATGCTTATCTGCCATATTCTCCTCTTGTTTTCTCCAGTTCTTGTAAGGTTACAGTGGACTGAGAGTTTAAGAGAGCAGTTACTTTCCTTTGTAAACAAAAGTCTCTTAACCTGGAGATGGGGTGCAAACAACCTCATTACCTACTTAATCATATAGAACGAGAGTAAGACCAAGAGCTGGCCAGCAGAGAAAGGCTAAGCATATGGCAGGGAGCGCTTAGACCCCTATAACCCTATATTAGCCTTGAATTACAAACTCTTCTTGGCACTGTCAGCCACAGTGTCAGAAAAAAATAGGTCCTACAGAAACTCCACATTCTGTGGCTGCTCCAGGTAGCAATGGCCAGAGAGGACATGAAGCGAATAAGAAAAACTGAGCCCTTACTATGGAGTAAAGTTAGGCCCAGATGTGGAAGTAGTGTGGTGCACATGAACTCCAAGCTACTCTCCTGTACCAAGCCCTTGTTCTTGTTTGTTTTGTTTGTTTGGCTTTTTTTTCCCTTTAAATAAACCTTTCACTAAGGGAGAACTTCTGACCTTGCCACAAACTTAAGATGGTCCTGAAGAAAGCACAATGTACGTCTTACATTACCTAGTGTGCTTTTACCTAAGTTAATTTTACAAACTTCCTTTTTCAGGAAGTTTACAGATCAATTATTGGTGAGGGTGAAAATAAGAAGGCTTACAACAATTGTGGAGGTTGATTGTGCCAGCCCCAAGACATCAAGAAAAAGGAGACAAGCATAAACACTTATACGAGGTTCATGACATTTAAGATCCACTAAGGTTAAACTGCATTCCTGAATAAATCATCAATATTTTTAGTCCTAATGACACTCTTTTTGGTTTTTTCGTGACTGGGTTTCTCTGTGTAGTCCTGGCTGTCCTGGAACTCACTCTGTAGACCAAGCTGGCCTCGAACTCAGAAATCCGCCTGCCTCTGCCTCCCAAGTGCTGGGATTACAGGCGTGCGCCACCACCACCTAATGACACTCTTAATAGAAGACATCCCAATAGTTAGCCATCAAAGTTGGGGTAATGAAGGTACCTTGACAAGAGCAGTTTTTACTTCTGTGAATGAGGGCCAGGGGATAGCAGAATGTCTTTTTTAAATGGAGTTCAGTTCTTCCTGCCATCCCTAGTGTCACTCAAAGATTGTTTGTGAAGCTCACTCGGGACCCTGTCCAGGAGGGAGCTGAAAGGCACAATTCATTGCTCTTGCCATCATCCAGTGCCAGGGTGTGCCCCAAATCATTTGCTAGAGCTGCTTCTCCAAGAGAAGGATTGCCCTTGCCCTCCCTACACCATTGCCTTCAGCATTTGCATCTACAGCCTTCCCAATTTCCTGCCCAAGAAAATTAGGGCTCTAAGCCCTAGCCATGCAAGGCAATTCACACGATCTACAGAGAACAAGGCACTTTCTCTGTCAACGTCTTTTCTTCTTGCTTCCCTCCTTCTGGACTTTGGGGATTTTCCATGGAGTCAAAATAACTATGTAAGTGGCAGTTGCCTTCCTGTCTATAGTCTCTCACATTGGAGTGGAACCAGAGGGGAAGAGAGAAGATAAGAAAGAAACAAGGACAGATTATACCATGACTTTTCAGCCTCCTTATTCCCCAAGCCTCTTCAGAAAGGGGGACAAGTAAGTAATAAGAACTAGATAGAGCCTCAGATAGGAGGGGGTTGTGGTTGAGGAGTAAATGGGGGGGGGAGATGGTTTTTGACCCATCCCATTAACACTGTGCTAATGCTCAGATGCTCAATATCCTTTTTGTTTCCCTTTCTAGCTCCTAACCCAGTGTTTGTTTTGTGGCTGGTCCCACACCTCTCGCATCATGTCCTTTTCCGCTTCTCCTGACATAGGACCCTGTGTTTTGCTGGCAATATTGCTGAATCCTTGGGTGGAACATTCCCTGTAGAAAATACGGAAGGCTTTCCTATAAATAGTTTCCTTCTGGCTATGTGGTACACAATGCTTCAAGTGTGACAAAAAGGGAAGTAAGATGTTCCCCCTCACTGCCTCCTCCAACCTACCACACCCACCCCAGACTGCTCTGCGCCCTTTTCAGCATGCTTCGATCCAGTGTGAGACTTCTGCTAGGATTTTCCCCAGTTACCTGTCTTCTGTCTAGTCGGAACCCCAAGTAGCAGGAGCTCTTGTCCTGATGACTTTGGCTTTTAAAGTAGAACAGACCAATGGGAATGTGATTGCATTCTCCCCAGCTCAAACAATACACTACCTTTCAGGGGCTCTTGAAATGAGGAGAGTTGGTTCCATCCTCATTACAACACTCTCCTTTAGGAGGTCGCCCCTGAGGGAGGCAGGGCCAGTCTGTCTGCTTCCTTGCAAAGTACTGAGATTAGAGCTAAAAGTGAAAGCCAGCGAATGGGCCTAGCTCATCAGCAAGTGCTGATGGTGTGCTGGCTCCAGACCTAGGCTGTATTTCTAAGTTGTGGGATATAAAAGGCTTAGAAATATTTCTCAATATTGATGTTGCTGGGCTGTTGAAGCCTTAGGTTGCTAGTTCCTTTATGGAGTCCGTTTGCACAGGACACAAGGATATGATCAGCACTTTACTCAGATGTATTAGACCAGATAGTGTATATAATGTACTGTGCAATCTTCCACCCCACTCCAAGGTTTTGTTCAACTATTTTGAGAAGAAGAAGGTTAAGAATTTAGGTTCTTCCCCCTCCTTTAATCTTCTTGTCCTTGTTATTAGGAATTCTTTGTATAGAGACATTTAAGTTAGTTGTTTTCTTTCAACACCGGGGTTCTGTCATTCTTTGAAAACTAAGATAAAGCCTACTTTTCATATAACAGAACTATGGGCATATACAAGAGTGGAGACTGGTCTAAATGTGGGTTGAATCTACAGGATAGTGAATCATTAAAAAAAAAAAACACTTCCTGGAATAAGCTTGCTCCTTTCTTCCTTCCCTCCCTCCCTCCCTCCCTTCTTCCTTCCTTCTCCTTTGACAAAGGTTTACTGTGTAGGTCTGGCTTTGTACACCAGGCTGGCCTTGAACTCACAGAAACATTCCTGCCTCTGCTCCTGCCTCTTGGAATTAAAAGCAAAATAATGCCCAGCAAAGCTTGTTTTCTTACTGACCTAATTTTAAAGACTGGGAACAGCAAGAATAAGAAAAAACAGGGAGATTTAATTAAGGATGCCAGTAAGTGGGGGCTCAAAACTTTGAGGTTTGATTAAAGTGTAATTATTATTACAAGACTACACACTTTGTTCAGAGTAGCATGTGCTCTGGAACTATCTATATTCATTCCTTTCTGGAACTACCAAGTTAGATTAGTGCCTCCCATTTCTTAAACTGGCATGACTTTGAGGACTTTACAACTGTTTTGAATTGATCTGAATGAGCAAATGAACATGACCCTCTTCTAAAGCTCTTAGGAACGGTTTGAATATTTTCCCCATTTTTTTTTTTTTTTTTTTTGTGTGTGTGTGTGTGTGTTTTTCCAGACAGGGTTTCTCTGCTATCTGGAACTCACTCTGTAGACCAGGCTGGCCTCGAACTCAGAAATCCACCTGCCTCTGCCTCCCAAGTGCTGGGTTACAGGCGTGCGCCAACACGCCCGGCGCTATTTTCCCCATCTTTAAATATCAAAGAAAGCTGCCTAGGCTTAAAACTTAAAGTTGAGCCTGGTGGTGGCAGTGGCGGCGGCGGCGGCGGCGGCGGGTGGCACATGCCTTTAATCCCAGCACTCTGGGAGGCAGAGGCAGGCAGATTTCTGAGTTTGAGGCCAGGTCTACAGAGTGAGTTCCAGGACAGACAGGGCTATACAGAGAAACCCTGTCTTGAAAAACAAACAAACAAAAGTTAAATTTGACCTTAGAACCTCTTGTATACCACTGGTGTTTGCTAGCATCCTAGAGGCATTTTCTCTTCACACTTCTTTCTCCGTACCTGTATCTGACACCTCCCATTCATTCCTCCCAACTTTAAACCTCTCCTTTTTCACTGAATGCACTTCTTGAGCCACAATTATCCAATAGCTGGCATAGTAGAAAATAAACTTAGTTTCTAGGTCAGTAGATTGGTGCTACAATGTAATTCACCATCTTGGGCAAGGTAGCCAAACCGTTAATTTTTTCATTTGTAAATGGTAGTGATAGTGCCTATAATGCTGGGTTTGTGGTATAGCCAGCACAATGCCAACCCAGAGTTAGTATGTCATTAATGGTAACTATTACAGTCAGTGAGTCGCAAACTCAGCTTGTTTTTTCATTAATTTGTGAGCAATTTCAATGCAACCTTCTGGGCAACCCGTATTTCGTCCTTTCTTTCTTTCCCTCAAACTACCTGAATTTCTTTGTCACAGTTTCCAAATGAGGGAATCTGCACCAAAATGGTTGTTTTACTTCTGTCCTGTACCTCATTTTTCTGTTGTTATTTTGCTTCTGCCTGCTTGTCTTATCCCTACCTTCCACTGCCTTCCCACCATCTCCCTTGCAATCTTGAGGTGAGTAGCAGTAAAGAAAAAATTGACAAAAGCAATAAAAACAACAACAACAACAACAAAAAAAACCTAAGAGACTCTCTCAGACCATGAAAGCTCTAGGTGGCAAATGGCAGATAATACAGCAGGGAATTCCAAGAACAGCTAAGCTGCTAGTTTAAAAGTGGTTGGTTGGTTTGGGTGGTTGGAGTTGAGTTTTTTGTTTGTTTTTTGTTTTTGTTTTTTGTTTGTTTGTTTTTGGTGTTTTTTTGTTGTTGGTTTTTGGTTTTTGGTGTTTTTTTTTGCCAAGATTTTTTTTTTGTTTTGTTTTTTTTTTGTTTTTTGAGACAGGATTTCTCTGTGTAGCCCTGGCTGTCCTGGAACTCACTCTGTAGACCAGGCTGGCCTCGAACTCAGAAATCTGCCTGCCTCTGCCTCCCAAGTGCTGGGATTACAGGCGTGTGCCACCACCACCTGGCTGTTTTTTTTTTTCCCCCAGGACAGTTTCTCTGCTTAGCCCTGGCTGGCTGTCCTGAAACTCTGTAGACCAGGTTGGCCTCAAACTCCGAAATCACTTGCTCTTGCTTCCCCGAGTGCTGGGATTAAAGACGTGTGCCACTGCTACCTGGCAATTTTTTTTTCTCTTCAGATAACGTTCCTGATGACCTATAAATGCTATCTATACTTTGTTCCGCTTGCTGGATACCTCTTAGTTGCAAATACCATGTTCAAAGAGCCTGAAGTTTAAAATGTCCTGAGGTTGACATTATCTCCCACCTACAATGGTCTGAAATGGGCGTATGCAAAAGGTTTGCTTGGAGAGTTTTCTGTTCAGCTCTTTGCAACTGCAGTGGGATTGAATATGTTACCATTAAAATCTACCAGCTAAGCCCTATTTCATAGCTGAAAACAGCAACTTAAGTTATAATGCACTAAAAGCCAGGAAGAGGTCAAGGCCTTCAGATTGAGCTTGGCTGGGGCCTTGGCCAGGATGTCAGTACCAGGTACCTGTTTAAGAGAAATATCCTGAAGCAAATAATTACCTCCTTTGCTGATAAGAGGTCCCAGTACTTTTCCAATAACATGATTGCACTACAATATTTCTTTGGACCATAACTTGTGGAGCACCGATTTATGGACACTTACCTTAACATCATGCAAACTATTGTATATGTTGGTGGAACCTAATGGTCCTCTAGTTCTGGGTTGGTTGATGTAAAGAATATTGGTTATTGCATCGCTTATTCCTTTCTCTACCCGTGCTGTTTCTTATGTTTGCAGTTCAGAGTGTGTCCACCAGGTGGCCTTTCTTAGGAAGGAGCAGGAGGAAAGAACCTCAAGGCTCAGATGCCACCTTTTCCTTCCTTCCTTCCTGCTTTCCTTTCTTATGCCAAAAGATGCATGGATGCAAACATGTGATTTTTATTAGACAACAGCCACCTTGTTTCCTCTGGAATCATTGACTACTTTTCAATGGTATATGTATAGTTGGATCCATTACTACTAGACACTTAGGTCTATAATATACCATCTTAGTTTATATATATTTTAGAGAAAGCAGAAGTTGGTAAATAAAACTGGATTTATTCCTATTTTGGCAAAATTTCCGCCTGGTATGGAGTTTCTCTTTGGATTTCCTGTATCATTCATTATTTCATATTTTATGAAACAAACTTGAAAGGAACAATGAAACAAAGCTTGAAAGAGAACCAGAAAGTATGCCTGTGTAGACGGCGCTGTTATCAGCACGTGAGATTCCTGGGGGGGGGAGATGTCCCCCTTGGTGTCGATACTTCAGGGTTCTCAGTTTGAGAACACCTGGAGAAATTCTAAATCTTCCTTTCTTCGGGTTCCTGTTTACACTGTTACATTATCACAGGAAAGGATTTTTTTTTTCTGTCACATTGGATTGTAGTTTTCTTTTCAGCTTTCTGTTTATATAAAAAAAAGTAACAAAATTTTGCTTTTAAAAAATAATGAAATCATGCCGGGCGGTGGTGGCGCACGCCTTTAATCCCAGCACTTGGGAGGCAGAGGCAGGCGGATTTCTGAGTTCGAGGCCAGCCTGGTCTACCAAGTGAGTTCCAGGACAGCCAGAGCTACACAGAGAAACCCTGTCTCGAAAAACCAAAAAAAAAAAAAAAATGAAATCATGTTGCTATAGACTATAATCCTAGCATTTAGAAGACTTGTGATTAGAGGCCAGCCTGAGCTATGTAGACAGACCCTGTCTAGAAAGAAAGGAAGGGAGGAAAGAGGGAAGGAGGGGAAGGTCTCCACTAAGGAGAGGGGGCTCAGAAGCAAGAGCTGTTCTTTCAGAGGACTGGGTGGATTGTTGTGGGGTTAGCTCACGACCTTCTGGAGCTCTAGTTCCAGAGAATGCAACAGTGCACTCGTGGTGCACAGTCATCCATACCAGCGAAAGACCTAGACACCAGAGCTACAAATAAATAGGGACAGGGGCTCTTAGGTAACGTGTTGAATGTATTTTCTTGGCAGAGTAGAGTAGGGAGACCAAAGAGAGGGACTGCTATCTGTTGTCATTCCATTGCCAGCTCCAGTCCCCTGTCAGCTCTCACTGTCCTCTGTCATCCACCCACTGCTCCCTACCATGTGTCCATCCTATATCTCACGCAGACCACCCACTGTTCCCATCACTGTACTTTTCAAGGAAGAGATGGATTGAGTGCGTTCTAGAATTTGGACCAGGCTGGGTAAGCATCTGGTTAGGTGAAGGGACTCAGCGAATAAACATGCAGATGGAAAGTCTGTTTCCAAGGAAAGAGATTGACTGAGGGTGAGTGGCTGGAGAAAGTGAGGGCTGGTGGGGGTAGGCATTCCTGGTGACTGGAAAGACTGCAGAGCCAGTTAGAGCATGCTGACTGGCACCCGAAAAGAAGAGCTTTTAAATGCAGTACCGCCCTCTGCTGAATGCTTTCTACCTCCTGTTAGAACAGTTCTTTCTCTAGAAATCGGCTCCGGTTTGGTTTTTACCAGCCTCCAAAGTCCTCTTTGGAAAGGCCAATTGGCACAAGAAAGTGCTGAACTGTTTACAGTCCCTGACTAAGGTTCAGGGAGGGGATGTGGTTTAACTGGGCCACAAAGCCCAGGACAGGACTCATTTGCATGGCCCCTGACGCCATGTGACGCAGCTGGCTCCTCCTATATAAAGAAGCAGGAGCCGAAATTATCTCTGAGTCTGGGTTGGACTGGCGGCTGTGGAGTTTGTGACACGCTAGGTGACACCCTTGGAGTCACTTCCCTTCAACTACAGCTTGGAAGTGCCTGCCTGGCTCAGGGTCTGCACTGCAGCCGACTCCTTGCTCCAGGGCCTTGACTGCAGCGCCAGAGCCTAGCCCGTAGCGGCGCGCCAGCAGCCACTCAAAGCAACCACAGCTTCCCGGCAACCCGAATCATGAACACCGAAATGTATCAGACCCCCATGGAGGTGGCGGTCTATCAGCTGCACAATTTCTCCATCTCCTTCTTCTCTTCTCTGCTTGGAGGGGATGTGGTTTCCGTTAAACTGGATAACAGGTAACCACTGGCCCTAACTGGAGCTCTGAAGTGAGCTAGGGAGCCTGCGGGGGCAGGGCTCTGAAGTGGACCTCAGAGCCAGCTAGCTAGCCTCGCGCTGGTCCCTGTTCCCCGCGGTGTAGCATCCTGGGAAGAGGCGGGGGTAGGGGACGCAGGAAGGGGGGGTCACCTCCGCGCTGGGATCCGCCGGCAGAGCGTCCCTGCGGCTGCTGCACGGTGAAAAACAGCAGCTGCAGCCAGGGAGGCAGAGGGCCGGCGAGCTAGGCAAGACTGGGGCAGGGAGAAGGCCGGAAGCTTCTAAATCGAGAAGGAATTCCTAGCTAGGTTCGGAGTCCGGTAGGTTTGTCTGGGACCTTGGGGCCCCGCAGTAGGGACTTCCTTGGGCGCGCGCTCCATTGTTTGCAAATCGCCCAAAAGCAGGCCGCTCTGGCCAGGGAGCCCCAGAAACCGCCAGGCTCTGATCCTTTGGAACTCAGGGCGGAGCCCTCGGAGCCTTCACAAGACTTATGGGGGTTGGGGAAAGTGCAGCTTCCTGCAGGGGCTGGAGAGGGACCTAAAGACTAAAGTGTCTGGACTTCAGGCCAGGGAGGCAGGAGAGAGGAAGACCATAGGCAGATGAGGACTTCGGCCACAGCTGTCCTGTGTACTTAGAGTGACTAATGGGTGGCTCTACTTTGTGTCTTTGCAGTGCCTCCGGAGCCAGTGTGGTGGCCCTAGACAACAAGATTGAGCAGGCCATGGTGAGTAGCATCACTGCGTCATTGCTGTCCTCTGACTTAGCTGCAGCTTATGTAACTCTGAACAGATTTAAGGGCATGGATGCAAAAGTGTTTAGCCCGGACCCTAAGGAAAAGAACTGCTCGCTTCCCATCCTCATTGGAGACCTTAGAGGACAATTAGCAAGGTGCTCCCTTTTGACTCCTCCATCCCAGGGCTTTACAGCAGCCTCTGGCTCCCTCCTGGATGGTTCAAGGGGATTGCTATGACTCCTGGATTTGTCTGCCTCCTGCAGTTGGCAGGGACCAGAGCTCATTGGATGCAGTCGCACTGCGGTGCCTCTGCAGAGCCTGGGCTACGGTTGGGAGGAAACAGAAAGCAAAGCACCCCACCCTTTTTGCTGGCCCGGTTCTGACTAGGTAAAGGTTATACTCCACCAAGCAGCTAAAATGCTGCAGAAGCTTGAGACTTGTTTCAGCGAGAAGCTCTTAAGACTGTGCTATGAAGCTTAATGTCACAGTCCCTATCCCTCAGTAGATTCAAAAGGTGTATCGCAAGCTCTGTCCCTCCCCAGAACAAGGTTCCTGTGTTCTGTTTGAGTCTACAAGACAACTGTTACTCAGTGTACTGTGCAGAGGAGGAAATGACGAAATAGATGAAATAACAATTTCATATCCTTGGAGAGTATTTGGAAAGCAGACTAAGAATATGGGGTGCACTGTAGGAATACCCAGGATTTGTGACAGCACTGGGACAAACTGAGAGAGCCCTTACCCTAGTCAGACTTAAAAGTCATTAATAATTTTGAGGGAACCTGCCTGGAACAAAGCTGGGCTCCCAACCGTGGTGTAGCGCAAGTCCTGCAACTCTCCTGGACAAGAGTCTTAAGCGCTTCGGAGAAGAGGGTGTGAAGACTTGATCTTCAGGCACAATATATTGTAGGAGGGCTACAGGATGGTGGCCTAAGGCCAGTGCAGCAGATTGGTAGCAGGGTGACAGGACTGCGGACGGGCCATGATGGCTAACAAATAGCTTTATTCCATGGCAGGATCTAGTGAAGAATCATCTGATGTATGCCGTGAGAGAGGAGGTGGAGATTCTAAAGGAGCAGATCCGTGAGCTGGTGGAGAAGAACTCCCAGCTGGAGCGGGAGAATACCCTCCTGAAGACGCTGGCAAGCCCAGAGCAACTGGAAAAGTTCCAGTCCCGGCTGAGCCCGGAAGAGCCAGCATCTGAAGCCCCAGAAACCCCAGAAGCCCCTGGTGGTTCTGCGGTGTAAGTGGCTCTGTCCTTAGGGTGGGCAGAGCCACAACTTGTTCTACCTAGTTCTTTCCAGTTTGTTTTTTGGCTCCCCAAGCGTCATCTCATGTGGAGAACTTTACACCTAATATAGCTGGTGCCAAGAGATGTCCCAAGGACATGCCCATCTGGGTCCACTCCAGTGACAGACCCCTGACAAAGAGCAGGTCTCTGGAGACTGAGTTGCATGGGGCCTAGTAACCCCAAGCCAGTAAGCCTGTCATGTCACCGGCCCTGGGGGCTCCCAGGGCCTGGGCAACTTAGTTACAGCTGGCCAAGGAGAAAGTAGTTTTGCGATATGATGCCAGTGTGCTCCAGAAAGTATAAGGGGTCTGTTTTTTTCATTTCCATGGACATCTTCCACAGCTTCATCTGACAACGACTGTTCCTATGAAGAAGCCACTTGTGTTTGAAGCAGAAGCAACCTCTCTCTTCTCCTCTGTCTTTTCCCGACAGGGGCAGAGATGGGAGAGATTGAGCCCAATCAGCCTTCTGTTGGTTAATATTGTCTAATGCATGGCTTTGTGCACAGCCCAGGGTGGGGTTACAGCTTTGGGATGACTGCTTATAAAGTTCTATTTGGTTAGTATTGGCATAGTTGTTTTTCTATGTAGCCATAAATGCGTATATAAACATCCATAGGGCTAGTTGTATATCTTAGTGTAGTGATGTATACATATACACATACACGTACATGTTGAAGGGCCTAACCAGCTTTGGGAGTACTGACTTGTCTCTTATCTCTTAAAGCTAAGTTTTTGACTGTGCTAATTTACCAAATTGATCCAGTTTGTCCTTTAGATAAACATAAGACTCAAGATATAAGGGAGGGAGGAAGGGGAGACCAGCCTCACAATGCGGCCACAGATGCCTTGCTGCTGCAGCCCTCCCCAGTCTGTCCCCTGAAGACACGAAGTCCTCTTTTGAATGCCAAACCCACCATTCATTGGTGCTGACTACATAGAATGGGGTTGAGAAGAAGATCAGTTTGGACTTCACATTTTTTGTTTTAAGTTTTGGCTTATTTTTTGTTTGTTTTTGTTTTTTGTTTTTTTTTTTTTTTAATTTTTGTGGGAAACTTCGGGGTTAATCAAAGGATGAAGTCCTGTGGTAGACGAGAGAGGAGTTAACTAGTTTTGATCCATTTGGGGCCTGGAAAAATGTACCCAGGAAGCTCGTGTAAGGAGGTTCTGTGACAGTGAACACGTTCCACTTTCTGACACCTTATCCTGCTGAAAGTCTCCAGGATTTGGACTTTGATTTTTCAAATGTAGCTTGAAATTTCAATAAACTTTGCTCTTTTTTTCTAAAAATAAACTTGTTGTCTGAGTGCATAAATGAACTGGGTGACACTTGGTAGAGACAGGAGGTATTGCTAGTCCGTACAATATCTGTTGAATAGCTGGCAAAGGCCAGACCTGTGCTACATTCCCGGTGGTTTGTCATTCGCATAGCCCTACGGAAAGAACAAGCTTGTGCTCTTGTACCTCACTGTCCCAATAAAGGGAGCTGAGACTCGACAAGTTTAAGTAACTTGTCCAGAGTCACACGGCTCTTACAAAATTTGGACTCAACCCGGAAGCCTCCCTACGCTGTCCTGCTCTTGCTGTGAAAGCTACAGCATGAATGACTATTAACACTCAACTTTAACCTGAGGGTAGATTCGGAAAAGATACCCTCCAAGAATGCTCGAAAGAAACAGCCAGGGTATACTTGTGAAGAAACAGAGAGGAACCAAGGTAACGCAGGCGGGCTTCTTCCTGCTTCTGAAAGGGTCAGCACAGACTGCATGCTAATAATCCCCTTGGAGCTCTTGAGCTTGACTAAGAAAGTGTTTTGGTGAGGGAAAAGGAGACAGTGAGAGATGGAAAAGCTACATTTAGTCTGTATTCTTAGCCCCACCGGAAAAAAAGGATAACCTTCAAATGCCTGCTTCTCCATTCGTCCTCAGAGTTTTCTCACCCGCTGTGTGGGCAAAGCCTATTCCAGCTTCTCTCTGCGCCTCTTAAGGGCTACTTACTGCCACCTTCCCTGTCCGGATTTTCCTGCACTTTGTCTGACCAGCTATTGAACAATTAGTGTCTCTTCTGACAGACTCAACTGGACACTAGGCCAATTCTGAGCCTCACATGTTCCCAAGGATCTCATCCCATGTCAGTTATTTCATTTAATCTGGGCTTCCTGTAAAACACACAACTATTATTTAGACACATGCAGTTGAACAGAACTCTTTCTTAAACCCGTGGTCCTCGAAGTGACCGAGATGACTTGGCCCAATTACTGCCCAAATTAATTCAAAATGATGTGCTTCTTTTTCCGTCAGAGTAACACGTATTGGCCTTCTTTTCCAATTGTCAAAACTTTTTAACATTAAATACCTCTGCTTGCTGGCCACCTGAGCTCCAAGCGCGCTAGTCGAGATGTCACAGTCATTTTGTACACCTGTCCGTTTGCTCAGGGTATACATAATGCATAGATTGATTCTGGCATAGATGACAAACTGAGGTCAGCCCCCAAGCAGTCCTTCCTCATCTGACCTGGCTTCTAAATCCTCATTCCCAAGCCCTTTCCCTTTAAAGCGAGCTGAGGGATTTTTTTTTTTTTTTTGGACTATTCAGGACACCTATAGACTTCAAACCCAGCTGGGCAGCGGTGGTGCACACCTTAAATCCCAGCATGTGAGAGACAGAGGCAGGCGGATTTCTGAGTTCAAGGTCAACCTGATCTACAGAGTGAGTTCCAGGATAGCCAGGGCTACACCAAGACAGGGCTACCTGTCTCGGAAAATGAAAACAACAACAACAACAAAGACTTCAAACCCCTGTGTGAAGCTGAAAAATAGCAAAGGAAGGTTTTATTCATAGTGCCATATGATTGGGAGTGCAAGTCTGTTATAATTTTGGCACCTGAGAGGTTCTAGAACAACCTGGACTACATGAGACAAGGTCTCAAAGAAAAGACGGGGCGAGAGGAAAGGAAGAGATCTGAGTGGGGAGGGGCAAAAATAGCCCATCAAACCCTCTGGTCAACAAGCACTTTCTGTACAAGAAAGGGGAAAAAACTCGTCCCACAGTCACTTAGTGGTAAAGAGAACAACTTTGTTCCCTAGGCAACCCCGCCTAAACAGAGACAAACACTGCAACCTCTGAGGCCACAGCAGTTACTAGACCAGATAAGAGGAACTTTAGAGGTTTGTTATTCACACACAGGAGCAACTCTTTGTTAAGGTTACTCCACACAAAACCAGCTACGGTGGAGAAAGGCAGAAAAACATGTTGTTTGTGGACTTTCATGGCTTTTCAAGATCTGGGTTCAGCTGGTCGAATCAGACTGATACCCTGGAGGGGAAAAACAAAACAAAACAATAAGAGCTGCAGCAGTAATCCTTCTGGGCACGCCACCTTGCCGGGTGACCTATGATCTACTGTCTCATCGATCCTCCTCTGGCAATCCTGCTGGCACTACCAAAAGGATCACAAAAAACAATACCCTACTGAAGGCAAAGCTCTGGGTTTCCTGCCCTTACACAAAGGCAGTTCCAGATTAGTTCCATTAAACAGACAAGAAAACTGAGCCCGAGAGCTCTGTGCAGCTCCCAGAGTTGCCATGGGTCCCATGGTCTCCCCCCCCCCACCTCCTTGAAATGGCAAAACTACTGTTCGGAAGCCCTTAGGTCCGTGGTAGTTGAACTTTTAAATTTTACTGAGAGGAAGAGGCAAAAGGAGAGAGGTTGAGGGAGAAAGAACAAAAGCATCTGATGTGGCTTTTAAAAGAATTGCTTGTATTTGCTCTGAAAGGCAGAGACATCCAGTTGAATAGTAAATTGGTAATGCATATGCTAACTAGTTAGACAGACAGACAGACAGACAGACACACACACACACACACACACACACACACACACACACACACACACTTTGGGACTAGATGATTTACCGAAAAGGGCTTGGTAAGGAACAAAGCCCCCAGACTAAGGACAAGCACTGAGTTAGGTGCTCATGGGGGAGAGGCCTACTGGAGAACCAGTGGAGACTGAAAGGAGGAGGAGACAGGTCCACTTGCCCCTGGGGCATAAAAAGAAAGACAAGAGAAATCACATAGGAAAGAAAGTGCAGGGCCCACTGGCTCCTGAGGTGGTTTGATGATCCTCTTACTTATTCAGGAAACCCCTGCCTTCAAATCCTACCGCTTCTCCTCATAGCGATGGGTCAGCGACAGCGACAGCTCAGTCCCTGGGGAGGTGTGCAGAGAAACACACTCAGGCCCTGACACTGAACGTTTGTGTCACATACCATTATAATTTAATTTTACATATATTGCGTTTTAAAATATCCTCCACAAACCTTTGAGGTATGGCCCGTTAAGATCCCCCTGTTTAGAGACAGTGTGGCTCAGTGGTAGAGAGCAAACCCAGGACAAATAAGGGAGGCCACGGGTTTAATCTCTAGCTACAAACCCACCAATAATAAATGTTCTCATTTTACCAATGAGAACATTAAGTAAATTACAGAGAAGTTAGGCCCCTTGGCCAAAGTCATACAGCTAGTGCCAGGCAAAGCCTGGATGTAGAGGAGATGAGACAGATGCCGGAAGAAAGAGGATAAACAACCCCAGTGGTTTCCTTAATTTCTCCCTTGTAGTGTAATACTTCCCATTCCAATGGATGATGATTATAACTTGGAGGGGTAGAAAAAAAATAAAATTAAATTAAAAAAAAAAAGGATACCAGAAGTGACCATTAAAAAAAATCAGTGAGTTTGATGTTGGTGGTGTGGACCTCATGGTAACCGCTGCTGTTTGACAACGTTCCAGCATATTGACATCACAGATCACATTCCCTTACCGACTCCACATCTCGCCTCAGGGATCTGAACCCCCTGCTGGAACTGGACTCCAGCAGTTGGGAAAGGATGGGAGTGAATAGAAAAGAAGGAAAGGGGAGGGTGGGAAGCTGGCCCTGGCCCCACGCCAACACGCCTTGAGATAGCATCTATCTAGAGGTCTCAGGAAAGCTTCCCAGTAGGGAAACTGTGTGAGCCAAGAATTATTCTGGCAGCTGGGGAGGCTGGGATGGGGAAAGGCTAATGATATAGACCTGCCGCTGTTAGAGTCCAGGTGTGCCGATAAAGGCCAGCCTAGGAAAGGTTGAGCCCAGAAGTCTGTGTTGTGGGGAAAAGAAAGAAAAAAAAAAGGATTTCTCAAGTGTGATCTGTAATGCACCCCATCAGGACTCCCTGGAAGTTTCAATTGCAGATTGCAGCTCCACTCAGGGAGGCGACAGAGCCTTCTTCTTTCACACGTCCATGGTGCTGGTGATTGGACACTATGGAAAACTTTGAGGCTCTACCAAGCGAAAAATTAGCATGGCCTAGGAACAAAATGAGCCAGCCAGGCAGGGAGGAGATAACAAAGCAGTCTAGCTGGGCGGTGGTGGCGCACACCTTTAATCCCAGCACTTGGGAGGCAGAGGCAGGCAGATTTCTGAGTTCGAGGCCAGCCTGGTCTACAGAGTGAGTTCCAGGACAGCCAGGGCTATACAGAAAAACCCTGTCTCGAAAATACCAAACCAAACCAAAACAAAAAAACAAAGCAGTCTAACTCAAAGATGCCATGGAATCTGATTGCTGATTTTGTATGATTTTACATATATCAAAATTATTTGCCAATTCAACCATTATTTTTACTCTTATAACTCAAGATGACAGAGCAATCAAAATGTCTCTGCCTGCACTTTCTGAATGCTAAGGTCACAGATATGCAACACCGTACCCAGCTTTAACCAAATAAACATTATTCATTTGGCCGGGCGGCGGTGGTGGTGCACACCTTTAATCCCAGCCCTTGGGAGGCAGAGGAAGGCAGATTTCTGAGTTCGAGGCCAGCCTGGTCTACAGAGTGAGTTTCAGGACAACCAGAGCTACACAGAGAAAACCTGTCTTGAAAAAAACCAAAACATACATATATACATACATATATATATATATATAAAATTTTTATACATATGGCTATTTGCCTGTATGCATGTCTGTGTACCACATGTATGACTTGGATGCAAGAAGAAGGAAGGTGTGCATTCTGTGGAACTGGAGTCACAGACAGCTGTGTGCTTCACTATGAATGCTAGAAACTGAACCTGGGTTCTCTGGATCAACAGCCAATGTTCTAGTTGCTGCGCCAACTCTCCACCTCTGTAACCACTTTTCTTTCTCATTGAGGAAGTTCCTGCTACTCCTAGACTCAAGTCATTCCCCTGCCTCAAGATTCGGAAGCAACTGAGACTGCAGGTCTGAGTCACCAGGCCTTACTTAAGTTTCACCAAATTAAAAAGTACTGACCACGGGTGCTAAGAATGTTCAGACTGGTCTGCAAGCTTCACCAACACATCTCCAGAATGTGGTCAGTATCCTAAGCTGGAAGGCACTGTGTCCCCAGGAAACACTCCCTCCACTGTCCTTACACCCCACCATGAAAATGAGGTCTGGTGGATTGAAAGGGCTTTGCAGAAAGAAGGTGAATTCCAATTTGCATTTCCAGCTGAGCTACGCGTATTTGCATATGGAAAGATCCTGTAACAAAGTGTGCAGACAGAGAACGGTGAAGGCCTGGGCTGAAGCACAGGACAGTGCCCCCAGGTCTGTTCGCCATCCAAGCTGAAATGCTGCAGTCACGGGGATGGACATAAGCCGCCACCTCTGGAGAAACAGCTGCAGAGGAGGAGGAAGAGAAGGCAGAAGACCCAGGAGGGAGCCCGCTGCCTGTGCCTCGGAAGCTGGGGAAACACTGACGGGTTTTGACCACCTCTCATTCTTACCCTTTGAGCCTTTCTTTCTGATGTTTCTTCTTCATCAGGCCTCCTTATCATAAGTCCTGGCATCCCATAACATTGAACGCATTCCGAAAGGTCACTTGGAGGAGGACTGAAGCCACTAAGGTATTCCAGGAAGAGGCAGCCAGGGAGGGGCTCTGAGTGGCAATCCTTCCTGGTCTTTCCACAGCCACTATATGACTGTGGTTTTGCACTGGCTTTTATCCTTTTTTTCTTTTCTTTTCTTTTCTTTTCTTTTCTTTTCTTTTCTTTTCTTTTCCTTTCTTTTCTTTTTGTTCGTTTTTTTGTTTGTTTGTTTGTTTTTGTTGTTGTTGCACTGGCTTCTCTAGACCCCAGTTCCACAGGCTACAAAACAAACTGCTTCCAGTGGATCCTTTCAAAACCCACTAGCCAGCAAGCTCAGAGACAGCTAAGTGGCTGTAACATTTGTATGGATTACCAATTTGCTTTAGGGAACCTCAGTTTCCCTTCTAGCCTCTACTTCCTATTCATTATATCGAGTTATCAACTTGCTCAGTTAAGATCTCTTTAGAACTCTATGCAACCCTTCATATATGTGTGTGTGTGTGTGTGTGTGTGTGTGTGTGTGTGTATTCTGATTCTCCTGTCTGTACCTCCCGATGCTGGCTTTACAGGTGTGGTCACCGTTTCTGGTTTGCGTGGTGCTTCCCACATCCCAGGGCCACTCCCTTTAGCCCCTCACTGCATCTTCTAACGGCACACATGACAGCTCTGAGCAGTTGTTACTGCCTTAGAGACAGACGGTGCTCGCATTAACTTTGTACTCGAATCTACTAGGTTCTAGGCTGCATAGAACAGTGAAGAGTATCTTGGGAAGAGTTCAGGATAGATATGTTTTAATGACCTACACAATAGCAAGCATGGTGGTGAAGACCTGGAATCCTAGGACTTCGGAGACTGGGAGAGGACATTCTATGCAAAGCAAGCATGGGCTAGGCAATAGACTCTAAAACCAGCCTGTATTATACAACCAGACTCTGTCTCAAAACCTAAAAAAAAATAAGAAAAAAAAAAAGAGGCCATTACATGCCTCAGCCTCTGCCTCTTGAGTGTTAGGATTAAAGGTAGATGCCACCACACAACGCCATTCTCAGGATCTTAAAGACCATCCCCTGTCATTGGCTCCAAAATCTCTCTGTCCCGTTCCCGTAATTCCACTGAACAGGCGTGCGAAGCTTTCCTTCTCACTTTCTTTCGTGGGTTTCATAAGGACAACGGTATCTATAAGACCGACATGGAAGTCTTGTCTCCACATAGATGTGCACTCCACAGGTGTAGATCCCGAGCTGGACAGCTGTTCAAGTCCCAATCCTACCTCTACCACTTGTATGCATGTATGTATGTATGTATGTATGTATGCATGCATGCATGTATGTATTATGTATGTATTATGTATGTATGTATTATGTATGTATGGAGAGAAAGGAGAGAGAGAGAGAGAGAGAGAGAGAGAGAGAGAGAGAGAGAGAGAGAGAGAGACCTTCTCCCTAGCACCATAACCTAAGCAATCCTCACACAGCCTCAGACCCTGCGGCTCCCTGCTTCCACGCTGGAGCCTGTCCATCCCACAGAACAGCTACATTGACCTTCTTAATGCCAAATCAGATCGTGGTGTTCCCTTAACCTTAAGCTTATCAATGGCTTATCATCATACTCAGACTAAAGTCCAAACTCCTTCCCCAGGGCACACCAGCGCTACATGATCGAGCCTCCACTGACCTCTCTAGACCGCCCATCTGCCACTTTGCTTCTCTGGTCACCCTCCCGCCCCACCGAGCCCCCTCCTTCCCAGCTACTCCTCACATGCTTTGGTCTGTGCTTCTCCGTGCAGAATATAATCCAGCAGCCCGGCAGCTTCCCCTGCTTATCACAATGTTACTTAGTCTTGTCTCTCTGCTCTCGCTCACCTTTTTGCTCACTATCCTCTCCAAAGAAATGTCCCCCGTTGTCATTTCTTTCACGGCACTTAATCACAATCGCATGATTTATTACTTTGTTTGTGCCTCGTGGCTTGGAAAGCTTTCCTTGATCAGGGCACCTCTTCTACAGAGCTTAACACAGTGTGCGGAACACAGCAGTGTATAGAGAAATCTCTGGGTGCTTTAGCCGGACGGGAGGCTGGGCAAGAAGTGTTTTGGGGGGGGGTGCGTGGCAGATAGGCCTCAAAGCCTTTCAGAAAGCACAGGTACACTGGTCTGTTGATTGTGCCACTTACGAATTTCTTGTTCTGTCAACAGCTTTTATTTGAGCCCCTTATATGATTGTGTCAAGCAGCAGCAGTCTCAGCACTGACAGGATGCGGCTGTAAGCTGAAGAGCTATGAAGGAGGCTTCTGAAGAGGTCACTGCAAAGGGAGACCGCAGATGCCCATGCTGTTATCCTAAATATCCTGTCCTTTCCTCCCACCTCCGTGTTTTAGCCCAGAAAAACTTCTTCTATCTAGAGGTCAAGCCACATCTCCCTGGAAGACAGGGTCATAGTTACAGGGATTGGCTCTGTCTGTTCTAACAAAGACAGCAGCCACAATTGCGTTTAACCGAGAGTTGACTTATTAATCTCACATACTAGAAGGCTGAAGGTAGGCAGTCTAGAGGGGTGGGTACAGCAGCTCTATAAAGTCACCGGTGACTTCACGGTAGCTAATTGTTTTATTGTCGAAGATGGCTGTTCATGCTCTGGCAAATCTACCCACAGCAAAGGCTACCCACAGAAAGGGCAGGGAAAGCCACACCTCCCTTCTGAGAACTCTCTCTAGAACACTTTTGTTTACATCTCACTGGCCTGAACGTGATCTACTCACTCTTCTTTATAAGAGAGGCTTGCTTTCATGACAACGGAACGAATTCACATTCGCACCAGAGAACACAGACAGCCGACGGGTAGCAAGATATCTGAAGGCAGAAATGCTTGCCAAGACATAATGAAGGAAGGGAGAAGGGAGAGGACGAGAACATAGGAAAGAGCTTCCTTCCTGGGAAGATCTAGAAGCACTAACGGCCACAGTGCCTACCTTAGGAGGGTTACAGTTGGCTGTGAGGCATGGCTGTATGCCTGGGCAACAGAGAAAGCAGGGTAGACTCCTGGGATGACTGGTGTCTCTCCTGCTATGGAATATGTTTCCTGGAATGATTTCTATATCATGTCCCCCCAGAAGGTGATTGGAGGAACTCCAAAAGGAGGGAGCCCCATCTAGCCTACTAAAAATGTCTCTCTGTGGGCAGAGGATAGCCATCTTTAAAAGTTTTCAGCTCTCAACCCAACGCTGGGACTCGTTCCTGGGGGTGGGGTGGGGGGGCTCATGTAAGGCCTGGAGAGGCCTGGAGGGTCTCGCTCCTCTAGCCCTTCCTACCCCTCACAGCTTTCCATCCTACAACCTCCTCCGGCCCAGGATGCATGGCTTGTACTGAGATTTTCAGTTCTGGGCAATGTTTTCTCTGGGAATGTAGCTCGTGTGTGTGTGTGTGTGTGTGTGTGTGTGTGTGTGTTGACTTTTGAGGATATTACTATGGAGCCCAGACTCTCTCTTAACTTCACATTCTCTGTCTTAGTGTTTTACTGCTGCGAACAGACACCATGACCAAGGCAAGTCTTATAAGGGACAACATTTAATTGGGGTTGGCTTACAGGCTCAGAGGTTCAGTCCATTGTCATCAAGGCAGAAACATGGCAGCATCCAGGCAGGCATGGTGCAGGAGGAGCTGAGAGTTCTACATCTTCATCTGAAGGCTACTAGTGGAAGACTGACTTCCAGGCAACTAGGATGAGGGTCTTAAGCCCACACCCACAGTGACACACCTACTCCAACAAGGCCACACCTCCTAATAGTGCCACTCCCTGGGTTGAGCATATACAAACCATCACCCTCTCTTTCTCCACTTTCTCAAGTGTTGGGGTTACAGACAAAGGCCACCACAGCAGGCACATGCTCTGAAGTAATGTAGCTTTCAGATTTTAAAGATTATGTATGAATTAGTTCTGCAACAACAGCCAGTCCTCCAAACCTAGGAGTACAGATTCATTTCAACAGTCTTCAACCATGCTGAAAAGCAGTCACTACCATACAGAGGATGACACAGAAAATGAGGTGTCATGGAAGGCCTGATGCTTCCCTATAATTTCCTTGTGCCACTCCTTCCAGAAACCACAACATGATCTTAGAAGCTCCAAGTCTGCAAGAGAGGCCAAGTGTGCATCGCCTGTCATCCCGGTCCTTGAAAAGCAGAGGCAGGAGAATCACTGTGAGTTCCATGCCAGCCACAGTCAGGGGCTACCTAATGAGTTTGAGGCCTGCTTGGTCTATGTGGTGAGATCTTGTCCCCAGAAAAGAAGGGGAGGTGGGACAGAAGAGGGAGCTAGGTCAAAGGGCAAGGGTCAGACATAGTGATGAGGGCTCATGTCAGTACTCCAGAAGATGAAGCAGGTGGGTGAGGAGATGCAGGCCCACCTGGACTGTACAGCCTCAGCAACAGCATGGAGTGTGTGTGTGTGTGTGTGTGTGTGTGTGTGTGTGTTGCAGGTCAGGGGCTCTTTAGCACTTAGTCCCAATTGACCTCTTCAGTACCAATTTTCCTGCAGGGCTTAAAGGTTTTAAAACTAACTTTCCCCACACAGCCTAGGAAATGGGACACCAGGGCAATGTTACAAAGGTCTGGGGAAACTAGGATTTCAAGAAGGTATTTACCCGGCATCTGGGCAGGGCCCTTTCTGGTGCCAGACCTAGCTATGGAAGTTTGTCACCTGACCCTGTCTTTCCAGTGAGCAAGAATTACTCAGGCAGAACCCAACTCCCGCCCCTCCCTTGAATGCTGAACATTCTGTTTTTCTGCCCTTAGAAAGGAACTGGTAAATAACTACATTCTCTTCTCCCAGTTGCATTCCCTTCCCCCCCCCCATCCTCCGCCTTCTTTAGAAAAATCAAGGAACTGGGTCACGTTACATAAGTCTTCTGTGTGGTTTTGACGGGCTGAACATCAAGATTCACATTGTTGTCCCACACACATGTTGGAGCACAGCCCCTGTTCTCCTGGATTACAGGAAGGGAAGCTGCTGAATTCCAAAGTTTGGGGAATCGTTTTTCCACACACTTGAGGCCAGTTTAACCCATGTGACCCCATTAGCGCTATTCTCCTACAAGGGTATTAAACCCTCCGGCGTAGTCACAACTCGCCTAGACAGGCACCCCATTGTGGGACGGGCAGGGGAAACGTACCAGAATCTGCCATCAAAGCATCAAGGCCAAAGCCCTGCTCCTGTAGAGTCAGCCATTCCAACAGGCATTTGTTCAGGAGCAAAGCCTTAGGAAACCCCTTATATGCGTGGCACATGGACCATGGACGGGGTAGACTCCTGAACTCGCGTGCCTCAATCCTAGTAGAGGGAAACAGGAAGGAAGGAAGGAAGGAAGGAAGGAAGAGAGAAAGAGAAAGAAAGTGAAACAAGTCAGAAAAGCATCAAATGTTCAGGAAACCAATGAAGAGACCACTCTGGATCTCACAGCCCAGGTCTTGGACTGTCCAATGTGCTTTTGGTTCTTTATGTATTGTTGTTGTTGTTGTTGTTGTTGTTGTTGTTGTCTTTGTGGTCACTGAGCATATACTGTGTGTTGAACATTTAGTACCAGGCCCTTGAAAGTAACACAGTTAAGTAACCAGGGTATGGGGGCGGGGGGGGGGGGTGGTTCGGGGAGTTTGGAGTTCCAGGTTACCCAGGGCTACATGGTGAGACCCTGTTTTTAAGAGATAAATATTTCTGTTCTGGAAAAAAAATGTATAAACAGGGAGGCAAACTGAATACACACACACACACACACACACACACACACACACGCATGTGCACGTGCACGTGTGCGCATATACACACAGAGGCATTCTGGTCTGGTATGGAAGGAGGTTTGCCATGTGTCCTCCTATAAGCCCAGCCGTGTGGGGTACAGAGCCAAGAATCTCATTGGTACCTCCTGAGCACTCAGTCTAGTGGGAAAACAACAGTATCATCATCATTATCAACAACAACAATAACAACAACAACAACAACAACAACAACAATGACAACAACAAAACAGCAAGCTCCAGGTTCAGTGAGAGACCCAGTCTCTAGAGGATAAGTCAGAGGGTGAAAGAGTGAGACATCTGAGTCCCTCCTCTGTTGCTGTGGGTGCATGCATGTGTATGTATACACACCCCCATACAGACACACAAAGTCTCCATCTAGTCCTAACAAATGAAAGGCTATAAAAACTAAAACTTTCACGACGTGCCTCCTCCTTTTGCATTGGAGACTGGGTCCTGCACAGCCCAGGTTGGACTAGAACTCTTGTTTATAGCTGAAGATGGCCTTGAACTCCTGATCTTCCTGTGAGTGGTGGTATTACAGACATGTGTCCTTGTCCTGGTTAGTCAACAATTCTTGTAAAATCCACAGGGCAAATAACCTCCAAACTTATAATGACAACCTCTCAAAACAAAATCCCGTTTGCTGAGGCCAGTGCCAGGTCAGAAAAGCCTGGGCTGTAATTGACAGATTGCTTGGGGCTGTGGACAAGCTTGAGAGTTCCAAATTCTCCGTGCAACCCTCCCTGGGTAGCACCAGGCGTTTGTTTTGCCTCCAGGAGCTTCACCAGCTCATAGCCAGTATCAGAAACACCCCACCCCGGGCTGCTTCTGGAAGGGGGTGGGAGAGAGAAAAGAAAACATTCTGAAATATGCCAGAGCATTCTGTTCTTCTTTTAAAGGCCCCAGGAAAAACAATTTTACTAGAACTTAACTTCTGACCTGACAGCAGGGCCCAACCAATTGGGGAATGGCATTCTCTGGAGCCTGCCGCATGGATGTGGTGTGTGTGTGTGTGTGTGTGTGTGTGTGTGTGTGTGTCTAGGTGTGTGTTGTGTGTATGTGTGTAGGAGGTGGGTGGGAGGGTGGATGGGAGGAAGGAATGGGGTGGGAGAGAGAGCCAGCTCCAGCCTCCTCCAGCCATTCTGCCCTGCGAAAGGGGCACAAGGATTGAGAGACACCAGGGAAAGTCACAGGCAGTCTCCGTAGGTGAGTTGTGGTGCCCAGTCCCAATTGATATGCACCCTAAGGTCAAGGAACACTGCAGAAGAGAGAGCAGAGAGATTGTAAGAGCCAGAGGAACTAGAGTTTGCTGTGAGATTGTGTCTCCTAGGGATCCATGAAGCCTCACCAGCGTGACTCTCCAAGCATGAGATAAGCAAGGACAGTAACAACAGGCGTGCTAACGTGGATGGGGAAGGCCCTTAAGGCCTCAACTCAATACACTGAACTGCAGGCAACTAAGGAATGCTGAGAGCAGGAGAAATGGTCTTCCCCAGGGAAGGGCACACCAACCGGTTATCCAATAGCCAGCGGTCAGCCCTGAAAACATATATACTTGTACTGGGCTGTGGTGGCACAGGCCTTTAGTCCCAGCACTTGGGAGGCAGAGGCAGGCAGATTTCTGAGTTCAAGGCCAGCCTGGTCTACAGAGTGAGTTCCAGGACAGCCATGGCTATACAGAGAAATTCTGTCTCGAAAAACAAAACAAAACAAAACAAACAAAAAAAAAAAACAACCAAACAAAAAAACATATATACTTGTAACATTCTACAGATTGAGCAGGTTGTTTGGAACTATGCATGTATGTGCATATATATATGTATGTATTAATGAATTTAACACACTAAATTCATTAATACAATTAGTGAATAAAAGGTCATGGATTTTAATATGGGAAAGAAGGCAACATGGGAGGGACTGAAGGAAGGAAAGGGAATAGGGAACAAGTCTTTGACCTGAAGTTTGGTGAATGAGACATTATCAGCCAAAGAGAAATGAGACTCTTCATTCGGCTCCTAAGTTCACGCTGTTTGAGAGAATTGTTACCATGAAAAAAAAAATGTGTACAAACCTGGACCTGACCACACAAGGAGATACAGAGACAAAGGGTGGAGTCGAGTCTGAGGGAAAGACCATCCAGACACTGCCCCACCCAGGGATCCATCCCATATACAGTTACAAAACCCAGACACTGTTATTGATGCCAACAAGTGCTTGCTGACCAGAGCCGGATATAGCTGTCACCTGGGAGGCTCTGCTAGTGCATGACAAACACAGAGGGGGACACTCTCAGCCAGCCAATGAACTGAGCACAGGGGAGCAATGGGGAGCTAGAGAAAGGACCCAAGGAGCTGAAGGGGTTTGAAGCACCATAGGAGGAACAACAATATGAGTCACCCAGTACCCCCAGAGCTCCCAGGGACAAAACCACCAACCAAAGAGTACACATGGAGTTACCCATGGCTCCAGATGCATAGGCAGCAGAGGATGGCCTTGTTGGACAGCAAAGGGAGGAGAGACCCCTAGTCCTGGAAAGACTTGATGCCACGGTGTGGGGGAAGGCTGGGACAGGAAAGTGGGAGAGGGTTGATTAGGGAAGGGGATAGGGCTTATGGGGTTTTCGGGGGAGGGGGGAACCAGGAAAGGGGACACTTGAAATGTAAATAAAGAATATATCTAATTAAAAAAAAAAAACAGACCTGGACACATAACCTTACATACATCACAAAAATAGCTCAAATACAAACTACAAAAGCCTGCAGGGTAACAGGTTTATCCCATCTCTCAACACTGTGGCCGCATGTTATCCACAGAGCTCATGCGCAAAAGCTGTGCAGTAGTGTTACATAATTACCGACACAATAAATCCCAATTTTCTTTAGGATTAGGACGTTGGGATTGGGCTGCATGCGAAGATTGGCTGTGGAGGTGACTTTCCAAATGGAACACCAAATACATGATTTGTGAAAGAATTGCTGAGCTAATAATAATCTTCCTTCAAATTGCAAACGTCCAGGTATCCAGGCTCCTCAGAACTCAAGAGGCTGAGGCAGAAGTATCACAACTTCAAGGCCAGCCTAGGATTCCGAGTGAGTTCACATCAGTTTCAGCTGCACAGTGAAAACTTCTCTCAGACGCTGATGGAGATGGGGGGAGGGGCGCACAGGGGGAGGAAGGGAAGGAAGGGGAGAAGTGGGGAGGAATGTTAGAGAGAGCACGAACACACAGAAAGATACAGAACACCACACGATGTTAAGGAACTGCAAATTCAAGGGAAAAAAATAGTCTAACAACGACCCTCTTCAGTATTTGCCTAGAAGACCTGAACTCTTAGATCTGGACAGAAGATCACGTACAGGTATGTTTGTAACAGCTTTATCCATCAGGGCCCAAACCTGGAAGCAACCTGGACGTCCTTGAGCAGATGAACTGGATAAATAAACGGTGGTAAATTCTGTTAGTGGATTTTTTTTTCCAGGTTGTAAAGGGAGCTGTTGAAACCACAAAAAGGCCGGGCGGTGGTGGCGCACGCCTGTAATCCCAGCACTTGGGAGGCAGAGGCAGGCGGATTTCTGAGTTCGAGGCCAGCCTGGTCTACAGAGTGAGTTCCAGGACAGCCAGGACTACACAGAGAAACCCTGTCTTGAAAAACCAAAAAAAAATAATAATAAAAAAATAAAAAGAAACCACAAAAAGACAGCCCAGCGGTTCTCCGACCTGTGGGGGCTGTGACCCACCTTTGGATGTGGAACAACCCTTTTCACAGGGGCAGCAGCATTTCAGAGATTCACAGTACGATTCACAACAGCAGTAAAATTACAGTTATGAAGTAGCAATGGAATAATTTTATAATGGTTGGGGGGGGGGTCGGTCGCCACAACCTCGGGAGTTGGATTAAAGGGTCGCATGCAGCATGGGGAAGGTTGGGAATCAATGACATGAAACAACTTTGAGTGCATGGTGTGCGAGAGAAGCCAAAGTACAAAAGGCTCCGAGCTCTAGGGATCTGATTATGGGGCATTGTGGCCACCCCAGACCTTCAGGGAGGGTGAGAATTGCTAGGAGTTGGTAGGAAGGAGAAAGCATAGGTATCCTACAGAAGATGGGGGCGGGGCAACACAAGTATCCTGTGTGATATTGTCAGGGAACATGCATAGCTCAACCTTCACTGAAACTCATAGGACCCATGCACCAAGTTTGAGCTTGAAGACAGGCTGGGAAGGTGTGGCCTTGGGTTGATGTGACTGCTTCCCTGCTTCCCTGCAGCCTCATCAATTTTAATGCACTTTCCCACTCTGGTAGGGAATGTTAACAGTCAGTCATGGAGAGAGGTATGCGTGTGGGAGGACCAGAGGGGGGGGGACAGTTTTCTGTACTCTCTGATAAACTTTGCTGTGTGCCCCTACAGCTGCTATAAAATGGAAGTAATATAAGCTCGCTGACTCCTTCTGAAATATGGAAAGTTGGAGTTTTCTGGCACCTAGAGACCATCTGCCTAATACACTTAGTTGGTAGATAGAGCAGCCGAAGCTCAGTGAGTGGGAGGGACTTGCCCAAAACAAATAGAGCAAGTTCAACACCACGGTAGGTGGGGTGGGTGGGGTGGGAGGGTGGGGCATTGTGGGGGCTGGAGGGGTGGGGGTGTTAAAGACACGTCTATTGATTGCCTCTCCGTTCTGTAGGGCTCAGATGCAAAGCCACAAGCACACAAGAACAACAGTCCACAAAATCCAAGCTGTTGGGAGTGCCAGGCCTAATTTCTGCCCTGAATTCTAAACCTTTAGGGCTAGAAGTGGCCTCAGAGGAAAGAACCAGGAAGGGAGCCTAAGAGCTTTCCCTGAGGCCTGTTCTCCACCCTCTTGCTCCTGGCCAAGGGCCAGGGAAGGGCAGAACATTAACTAAACTCTACGTAAGATTGTATTTATTCACTGTTAAGACTCAGAGGGGTTTTGTTGTTGCTGCTGCTGCTACTGCCAGGGCTATCGTCATTGGTTTGAGAGTGAGTCTTGGCATATAGCCAAGGCTAGCCTAAACCTTCAACTCTTCCTCCTTTCACCTCTCAGATACATCTGGGGTGACAGATACAAGCCAATCCACTCAGTTCCCTACAAATATTTTTAATTAACATGTAATAATTCAAGACTGGAGAGAAGGCTCAGTAGCGGAGAGAACACCGACTGCTCTTCCAGAGGTCCTGGGTTCAATTCCCAGCAACCATACGGTGGCTCACAGCCAGCTGAAATGGGATCCAATGCCCTCTTCAGGCATGAAGACATATGTGCCAATAGAGCACTTGTATACATAAATCAATCAATCAATCAATAAATCAATCAATCTTTTTAAAAAAAGAAAAGGAAAAATATAATAATTGCACATATGTATGGAGGACAGTGTAGCATCACAATAAAATGTTAGTACATGCAAAAAAATTATCAGATCATGTACCTATCACTTCATTGTGATGGGAATATTTAAAATCTTTAGGGCCAAACCTGTTGGCACATGAAACAATCAAAAGTTCAAAAGCTGCTTGTCTACAGAGTACATTTAAAGTCAGTCTAGGCAATTTATGGAGACCCTTTCTCAACTTTTTCAAACACCCAAGTCTTCTCTTCTACTCCTTGTGAAATCTACAGTGACCCAGAACACTTTTCCTGATGTTCAAGGTCCAGGCCACCGTCCTCTCTGGTGTGACCCCAGTGGTCACCATAACCATCTAATGACCCTCTCTCTACTGGTCCCCCGTCCTGTGTCCTGGGCAACCCACACCATACGCTTCTCGCCAGAGGAAGTACAGCGACAGAGGCTGGCTTGGACGGCCCCTCTGCTCCAAACACTCCTATGGCTGGCTGCTCCTCTCCAATGAAATTCATACCCTGGACCTCACAGAATGTTCAGGCCTCAGGCCTCAGGTCTGTCTGTTCCCTCCTGTGACTCCTCTCACAAGATATCCCCCTCCCACGCAATGCCCGGGTCACCTTACAAGCCAAGCCGTTCCAGTTCCACTTCTGGGCCTTGGCTCATAACCGGTCCACCTGCCAGTAATAATCTCCCCATTAAGGTCAGCCAACCTGGGGAGAGCATACTCATCTTTCAAGACAGCAATAGAGAACATTCCCGAAACTCCATGGCTAAATAAACCATTCCCTCTAGTGTGCCTTCTACAGCCTCAGAAATGCCTCGTTAATACCTATTATGTATTGATTTCCCCTCATTGTGTAGGTAACCAGTTCTATTAGTTTCTGGTTAATTCGTCTGTTTCCTGCTGTATCTATACATGTATCTTTTTTAAAACTTCTTTTCCTTAAGCAAGAATGTAACATAGACATGTTTTTATGTCTTTGTTTGTGATGTTAGGGATAGAATCCAGAGCCTCACACACATGCTGGACAAGGACTCTACCGCTGAGGTATACCCCACTCTTATACTTGTGATTTTATTAACAATATACACACCGGGTAGTGGTGGTACGTGCCTTTAATCCCAGCACTTAGGAGGCAGAGGCAGGCAGATCTCTGTGAGTTCAAGGCTATTCTGGTCTACAAAGCAAGTTCCAGAACAGCCAGGACTACATAAGAGAAACCCTGTATCAAAAAACATATATATTTTCACATGTATAATCCAAGCACTTGAGAGGCTCAGGCAGGAGGATTTTAAGTTTCAGGCAGCTTGGGCTATCTAGCAAGAACCTATCTCAAAGTTAATTAAACATTTAAGGAACAAGCCTAGAAATCAGTCTATCAGTTCATAGGTATCTGCATTATTTGTATAGCTGCATAATATTCTGATGTGGGCACACTGTGCTGTATTAACTGTTTTTATCTGTAGACATTCAGGCGGTTCCTAACTTTTTTTTTTTTTTTTTTAGTATTGTGAATGGAACCCAGGACCTTTTGCAATCACAAGCAACACTGCAATGAATACTTTTGTGCATATGCATTTTCAGACTATTGGAAGCAGATTCCTAGAAATGGAATTGGTGAGTCAAAAGATACATGCATAGATGATTTTGTGAGAAACTGTCAAATTCCCCCCTCCAAATGATTAAATCAATTTCCTTATTTCCCCAGCACCATAGGAGAATCACCTCAGATTTGGAGAAGAGGTTTTCTCAGAACATCAGCCAACTCTGTTTCTGAGGCTGCCTTGGCTGGTCTGAGGGGTGGCCCAGAAAGCCTCTGTGTACACAGCCCAGCTTGACCCCTTGAGCACTCACAGGGGCCAGGGACACAACCACGTTCCTAAATTTCTAGAAATACTTTTCCATGTTTTGTCTTTTACAGTCCTTGTTGGGGGAAAAAATAAACGAAGAAAAAACAGATTGTAGTGACTTGAAGTGAGCAAGGCTATCTATCACTCAAGCAGAAAGCAAGGAATTCCAAGTATTACTTTGAGAGACATGGAAAGAAGCAGGAGGAGGGGGAGGGAGGAGGGGGAGGGAGGAGGGAGGAGGGAAATTTACTGCTTTTCCACATTCAACAAGCGCCAATTTAGTTTGTTCAAAGGACCCTCATACGATTGAGCATCCATCTTAGAAATAAGTATGCCATTCTGTTGAGAAATATAATAAAGTCGTTTACTGTGCTTCAAGGATTACACAGCGCTTTCACAGTCATATTATCTCATTTGATCCCTACAGTGAAAACATCCACATAGGAACACTTGTGTTGCTGGCCAATCTTTGATGTATCTTAAAGGGTTTGTGGGTTTTAACTGTGATACGTCTACCCCGACTTCAAAGGGTTAACTAACGCTGAACTGGAAACAACCTGGACTTATTAAAGGCACACTGTTGGAGCAGGCTTGGGAGCAGGAAGTGGTCAGGAAGCCAGGTGGGCCCCAGGCTCAAATTTCTCTGACCAGGAGCCTCAGCTGCACGATGGTGGAAAACCCCCCAAGTGCACTGGATCCTCTCCCATTAATGTAGACATTTCATAAACAGATTGCATCGTTCTCCAGAAATGAGGAAAGTTAATCATTTTCTTGGGTTGAGAGTTCCAAGAGGCCCTTGTGGCTTTGTGTGGACCTTCAAAAGAACTTTATGTAGACAGAGTCTGTGAAATGTTTTATGCTTGTCTATTAAATATTCACTAGGGTCCCCTGCCCTCGTTAATATCTCTCGAGAGGAGCACCAAGGACCCATCCAAGATCTGTCAGGCATTGAAGAACCTAAGGGCGCATCCCAGGCCACCTCTCAGCCGACTTCTCAGCTGCTCCTGCTTCTCTCAGGATGCCCCGCATGCGCCCCGCCCCCCAGCAGCCCTGCGGCAGCCGCAGATCACCCCCGCCGGAGCTTTGAGAGAAGCCTTCTCATGACAAAGCGCCGCATGCCATTGATGTGTCCACCTGCTTCCGGTAATATGAAACTCTAGCACTCCAAAGTGTGAAGCAGGCAGACGAGGGGTCATTTTCTCTGCTAGACAGGACTAGCTTGTCAAAAGGCGAAACTCATGTGGACAGTATAAAATGTCTAAAGACGCTACTTCTAACTGTGGGATGTGCAGAATTAGGCAGACCTGGGTTCAAGCCCCACTTCTCTATTTGGTAAGTTATGTGTTCGTGTGTAAATCGCTTGGTGCAGTTCCCTCACCTTTCCAGCACGGATACAGCTTCTGTCTCCGCCACTCCAGTACCTGGGAGGTAGAAGGATTGTGAGGAGTGCATTGCCGACCTCCCCTGAGCCACAAGCTTACAGGCCAGCCCGGTCTCTGTCTCAACAAAGTAAGTTCTTGTGAGTGCAGCATCAGGGCTGTGTGTTACAAGAGCTGTCGTGGACAATAACTGAACTGCTTTTTTTATTATTATTATTATTAATTTGGTTTTGTGCCACATGGTTTCTCTGTGTAGCCCTGGCTGTTTTGGACTGGCTCTGTAGGCCAGGCTGACCTTGAACTCTCAGAGATCCACCTGCCTCTGCCTCCTGAGGGCTGAGATGAAGAGTATGCACTTCTCCTAACCTCCTCCTCCTCCAGAAAGGGTTCTAAAGCCCAGCAGTGTTGGCGCTTGCCTCTGATCCTCCCAGCACTTGGGAAACAGAGGCAGGTGGTTCTCTGTGAGTTTGAGGCCAGCCTGGTCTATAGAGTGAGTTCCATCCAGGACAGCCAGAGCTACACAGAGAAGCCCTGTCTCAAAAAAAAAAAAAAAAAAAGGAAACAAAACAAAACCCAAAACAAAACAAAACAAAACCAAAACAAAAAAACAAAACCAAAACAAAAAAACAAAAAACCAGAAAAGTTTTTTTTAAGTAAGGTGTGGAATGAGGGTGTAGGTCAGTGGTAGAGAAGTGGTCTAGGTGTCCAAGGCCCTGAGTTTGATTCCCCACCATGACAACCTGCCCCCACCCCCGGAAAAAAATCATGAAGTTTTCAGGCTGATCTTGGGTGCTTAGACTGTTGCTTAGCACGAGTCACCTGAAAGTGACTTCAGAAAGCATGGACCTCACAAATTTTAGACGGAGAATGGGAAAAGATTTCCCCACCATCTGCAGAGTACCCTGTTTCTCCTCCACACCAAACAGCTGTTCTGGAAAGGCAGCTGGGGAAGGCAGTGAGGGGAGGCCTGGAGCGGGGAGCCCACTGGAGCTGGGGAGGTGGCAATAGCCAGTTTGGCTGGCAGCATCGTGTACGTTGCTAATAATGCCCACTTCAAGGCAGAGTGCCAAGCCTCGTGAGAGAAAGTATTTCTAAGATCTAAACCTTGGTGGAAACCCCATTTTGGTGAGTTTTCTCCCCAATTTCTCTGCAGCCTGGTCGTCCCTTAAATAACTCTTCCCGCGCATCAGTGTTCCTCTTCCTTGGGCTGCTGGCAGCGTGTGAGTGGTAGTCAGTCACGCTTCTACGTTTTTGTCTTTTTGGTTTTTGGATCAGGTGTAGCTGGAGAAGCGAAGAAACTTGTGTCTCACAGTGGAGGGAAGTCCTGTCGGCGAGCCTCACCACTCCCCGCCCCCATCCTACAAAGACAAGCGAGGGAGGGAGGGAGGGAGGGAGGGAGGGGCCGGCTTAGAAGCCGCATGGGCGTTGCGCCTCTTGTGGCCGCAGGGCTCTCGAAGTGGTGTGTCAAACAGTAGCCAATCCGGTTGCAGCTCGGGCTCGCGTGCCCCGCCCCAGCTGACCTCACGTGGCCCTGCATGAGGTTTCTGTTTGCTTGCTTTGGGACCCGGGGAGCACTGGGAGTACTGCCCAGCTCAGCACTTCGTTAGAGTCTCCAGGCAGGAAGGAACTGGCCCGCCCTTAAGAACGCAGCTCCTGTCTGAGCAACCGCCAGACTAAACAGGGTTGGGTTGTAACTCGGGGCTGGTGCTGGCTGGCTTTCCCCCGCACCCCTACACTGTGGAAGGGCAAAGCACTTTGAAGAGCATTTGGTCTATGTTCTTCAGAGTCTCTTTTCCTTCCCTAGCTGGGCATCTCTGCTTCCAGAACTCCACATTTCCCACAGTGCACTAGTGAATTCATCCTATCACAATCCACTTCGCTTTTTACCCCCCCTTAGTTCTCTGCTAGCTTTTCTCCTAATGGGAGAGACTAGACCAGAAGTGAGATGACCTTGTTGCAAACCACTCCCTATTTCTGGGCCTCTTTTTCCTCATCTGCAAAAGGTGTGGGCCGAACCCACACCGTCCAGTTTCAGTAACCACCATCTTAACCTCCCCACATGTCTGTCTGCTTCCATCCTTGATTCCTGTCAATCCAGGACCAAGGAGCGAGCACAGCAGCCAAGCTACACTGCACCACACAACTCCCATTTAAAACTCTCCCATTCCGCAATTTGAAGAAAAAAAAAAAAAAAAAAGAATCCCCAAGCCAGCCTGGTCCACAGTCTTATGGAGTCCGACCTCTAGCTGGCTGTCTCCTGTTACCTCCTGCCTTCTCCTCCTGCGCTGTCAGAAAACTGAGAGATGCACATCTGCCCTTGAAAGCAACCTGGGTCACAGTCATTCTTGACCCGAATGTAAAAGACTTCGGCCTCTTAGTATCTTCTAGAATGATTCAACTCGCACTGTTCAGCCACCACAGTCTGTCTGAAGGCTTTCCACAAAGCTCTTCCGCTCTGCCTGAATGCTCTGCTCTCCTTACTGCCTATTTGACTCCCGGTCAGGCCTGCAGTCTCATCTCTAAGTCACTTCCTTGGATCCTTGGGGAAAGCCTTCTTGCAGCTCGGCTCTACCGCCCGAAGCAAAGCCCTCACGTTAATATACGCTTTCCACCGGACGTTGCCTGTCCTTCGGAGTACTAGTCATTACGGTAATCTGTTAGCATCTGCCTCTTGCTAACCTGTAAGCTGCGTCCGTGTGAGTTACGAGTCAGGCATATCCCGTTCCTGTGTTTTGTCGAGGTGCAGGAAGGAGTAGGGGCAGATCTGGCTCCGAAAAGGTTTCCTGTAATCCAGGCTGGCCTCAGATCCATTCTATAGCCAAAACTGGCTGTAAACTTGGGATTCCCCCTGCCTCCACTGTCCACGAGTTGGGAGTACAGGTGTGTGTGTGTGGGGAGGGGGGTCACTGAACCTGGCTCATTTTCACCCATTTATCTTTTTTTTTTTTTTTTTTTTTTTTTGGTTTTTCGAGACAGGGTTTCTCTGTGTAGCTCTGGCTGTCCTGGAACTCACTCTGTAGACCAGGCTGGCCTCGAACTCAGAAATCTGCCTGCCTCTGCCTCCCGAGTGCTGGGATTACAGGCGTGTGCCACCACGCCCAGCTTTCACCCATTTACCTTATGTAGTACCTAATGTATAAAAGGAACACACTAAAGATGAATGCAATGATGTAGTGAGTAAAGCAATCAATCATTAACGGCGCCAGCCTCACAATTCCCGCTTGGTTATAGCACATCTTCGGGTTCCCACGTCTCTAGGCCTGTAAAGCTGTGCTGTGAGGCAAGCTAGGAGGACACACTTGGTCCTGCTAGAGACTCTAAAAGCCAAGAGCATCGTTCTGTGATTTACATGATTCCCCTATGGCGCTGACTTCACGACCGATCCAATTCATTCACTATCTACTGGCTACCTACGGCAGGCCCGCTTCTGTCCTAGACGTTGCTAGTCCGATGACAGCTTCAGTCTTCCCAGAATTCTAAGGCATCTTAAGCCTTCATATATAAACAAACAGTTCCTCAATGAGCTAGGCTCTGAGAAATGCCCTGGAATGCTGAGGAGAGAGCAGCTGGAAACTAATTGTCCTATGGAGATTTAATGGGGGGGGGAGAAAGGAGCTGAGCGGCAGAAAGTTGTGCAAGAGGGTAATCTGATTAGTTTACCCTCTTGGGTAGGGTAGGGGCGCATTTCCTGACAGAGAGATGAGCACGACGGAAAGATGCCTGTGTTCGGGAGCATTTCAGGACAAGCTCTCTGACCACCACTGGCCAGCAGGGCCTATGTGCTGGGGTGTCAGAACCACAAGTGCCCTTAATGGACCAGAACAGATCGCGCATTACTGGATATCAGAATCACCCACAGAACCTCGGAAACATGGAAATGGAAACACCATGTCTTCCTTTCCCCCAGATTCCTATTTAGAGGTTCAGTTGCGGGGTGGGGGCTGGCCGTTTGCATGTGTTATCTAGCTCCCTTAGAGACAAATCATCTAAAGAGAACACGTAGAGGCCCGCTGGTGAGGGTTGGCGGGTGCCTGGCTCATCTGTGTGGGAGCCAGTGAGAGCCTAGGACTTGAGTGGGTTCGGAGACTTTCCATTGCGTCACTGACTGATGCTGTGTGTGGCTGAGTCTTAGGAAAGGGCGGGAGTGCTTGTGAGGGGAAGGTTAAGTGGCTTAGGAGAGGAATGCTGAGGCCAAGACAGAAGTCCTCTGGATTTCGGTGACCATCAGTTCCCAGGTGGCCTCCTCCATGTCTAGGCACGTCTGAGATGTCGGGAACTTCAGCATCAATGCACTCACACGCTTCCTCATTGGACCTTCTACCTCCCTATCTGTGGACTCCACGCCCCCTCCCCTCCAGCCCCTGCCTTGATGGTTCAGTATTAGCAGGCCAACTCTTGTCTGGACTGCTGCAGAAATGTCTTAACTGACCTCTCCACATCCGGGCTAGCCAGTCTGGCCCATTTATTTCCCACACAACAGACACAAAACTTGATGTTGCCCCCAAAATCTTCCCCTCATTTTTTGAGACATGTATGCTAACTGGGCGTGGACTCACAATCATCCTGCTTCCATATTTTCAGAGCTGGGATCACAGACACGCACCACTAGCTTCCCATTATTTGTTTGTTTGTTTGTTTGTGCTTCCTAATGTCTTATTAGGGTTTCTATTGCTGCAATGAAATACCATGACCAGCTGGGTGGTGGTGGTGCACGCCTTTAATCCCAGCACTCGGGAGACAGAGGCAGGCGGATTTCTGAGTTTGAGGCCAGCCTGGTCTACAGAGCGAGATCCAGGACAGCCAGGGCTACACAGAGAAACCCTGTCTAGAAAAGAACCGAAAACAAACAAACAAAAATAACACCAAAAAAAAAAAAACCCAAACAAACAAAAAACCGAAACACCATAACCAAAAACAAGTTGGGGAGGAAAGGGTTTATTTGGCTTATACTTCTATATCACTGTTCATCATTGAAGGAAGTCAGACCAGTCAGGATCCCGGAGGCAGGAGCTGATGCAGAGGCCAGAGAGAGGTGCTGCTTACTGGCTGGCTTCATCACGTGACTTGTCCAGCCTGCCTCTTTTTTTTTTTTTTTTTTTTTTAGTAGAATCCAGTGATAGGTTATTTCTCTGCAGGTGAAATAAACCAATTCAAGTCAAATTGGATGATATTAAATGCAGTTTTACTGTGAAGCTGCTCTCCGGAGACTTCACTAACCCCAAGGAAGGATAACAGGTACGCCACCAAGGGGAGAGGGTGGGGGTGGGGGCTGGCAGGAGAGAAAGAAAGAAAGAGAATACAAGTGCACAGAGAGAGGAGGGAGGGAGGGGTAGGGGGAGGGGGAGGGATGGAAAAACAAGGAGAGGGAGAGAGAGCTTGTGCAAAATGTCTGGATCACGGATTATAGGGAGGAGCCTCTGGGGAGGCCCCTGGGCTGGACAGTTCAGGGTTGGGGGCAGGGTATGGCAGGTAGGGACTGAGGGATGCTGGGAGAACCTGGAGGCCAGGTCTGCTTTGATATGTAAAATATGCACCAACCCCCCCTTCCCTTGTCCCCTTTGAAACCAACCATACAGGACCACCAGCCCAGGGATGGCACTACCCAAGATGTTTGTTCGTTCGTGCATGGAACGCTAATTAAGAAACTGCCTTCCAGCTGAAACCTCCTGGGGGCGTTTCCTCAACTGAGGCTCCTTCTCTGATGACCCTAGCTTGTGTCACCTTGACACACAAAATCAGCCAGCACAACTCCATTTATTATTTTAGTTTATCTGCGTGAGCGTTTTGTTCGCCTATCTGTATGCGCACCACATTTGTGCCTGGTGCCCACAGAGGTTCCAAGAGGGCACAGATCCCCTGGACCTGGGATTCTCAATGGTTCTGAAACACCATGTGGGTGCTGCAAATGGAATCGTTGTCCTCTGTAAGAGTAGAAAGTGAGCTAAACTACTGAGAGACCTCTCCAGCCCCACATCTTCTCTCTTACACGGAAAGAGTCGTATTGAGCATAGTTTACAAATCATATGTAACTGAACCACTTTAAGTGTAGAGTTTCATCATTTTGACTATATTTACACAGCTGTGTGACTATCACTTTAAATTTTATTTATTGTAATTCTTTTAGTGTGTGTGTGAGAATGTGTGCGTTAGATGTGCGTGTGTGTGTGTGTGTGTGTATGTGTGTTCATGTGCACGTGTACACATGTCACTGTGGAAGACATAGAAGGGAATCTGGTGGCTTCTATCACTTGCTGCTTATTCCTTGAGGCAGGGTCAGTCTTAAATCTGAAAATTAGCAAGCCCCCGTGATTCTTGTCAGTTCTGCAACGCCCCATCTCTAGTGCTGGGGTTCCAGGTCACTGTGAGACCACGGGCAACTGTTACATGGATTCTGGGGTGTGAACTCGGCCCCTCATGGCTGTGCAGCAAGCACTGAGCAATCCCTCCAGCCCTTAATTCAATTTTAAAACATAGTCCTACTCCGTGGCAGGGCCCTTGCCTAGCATGGGTGAGGCCCTGGGTTTAATCCCCAGCAGTAAAAAAAAAAAATCACTCCCCAGAAGCCTCTCATTCCCACTAGAAGTGATTCACCATTGCCTACTGAGCCACCCGAACGAAACCCCTTGTTGAGATCATAAAAAGAGAAATGGGTGTAAGAATATGTTCTATGAGCGTGTGGAGGAAGGGGGTGCCACAGCGGGCCCATGCTGAGGCATCCCTTCCCCCTGAGGGACCACACACATGACAGTATAGTAGAGAATAGAGTTTATTTAGGGCATGGGGAAGGGACTTAAGGGGCTAGTAGAGGCAGAGAAAGGCAGAGAGGAGAGAGGAGAGAAGCAGAGGCCAGCCATGACCACGGGGAGGCAGGGGGAAGGGGAGGGGAATGGGGAGAGAGGGGAGCAAGGGGGCACGTGTGTGTGTGTGTGTGTGTGTGTGTGTGTGTGTGTGTGAGAGAGAGAGAGAGAGAGAGAGAGAGAGAGAGAGAGAGAGAGAGGGGAGGGAGGGAGGGAGGGAGGGAGGGAGGGAGGGAGGGAGGGAGGGAGGAGGGGCCAAGAATCCCCTTTTATAGTGGATCAGGCCTGAGGGGTGGGGCATACCTGGCTGTTGCCAGGTAACTGTGGGGGTGGAGTCCAGGGTCCCAACACCCTTAAGCCAGTTTTTTACTCCATGGAGCTGCCTTTTCTGGAACTTTCATATGAATGAAAATGTAAAATCCATGTTCTTCTATATTTGAGTTTTCTATTCTTTTAACATTTCAATTAGTTCATTCATTTCTACGTGTATAGGCTTTCCCCCTGTCTTTAAGTCTGTGTATCCCATACATGTCTAGTGCCCACTGAGACCCGAAGAAGGTAACCCTGGGACTAGAGTTATAGACAGTTGTGAACCTCTACTCGGGTGCTAAGAATTGACCTCCAGGTCTTCTACAAAAGCAGCCATGCTCTCCAGTCCCTTGCTTTCCCACTCTCAGTGCAGATTGTGCTCGGTCCAACCCCTGGAACAGCTCCGTTCACCTTCCAAACACCAGTTCAAGACCCTTCACCCTCAACTGTGCTCTTGAACTTCCCATGATTCCTTAACACGCCCTATGTGCCTGCCTCCCTGTGCCCCGCCCATCCCCCCCCCCCACGAGAATGCCTTTTCCTCTCCACAGACATTGGCTTTGCTGTGGCTTAACATCCACTTCCTCACCGCACAATTTTGTCCACGACGTCCATTCTCTGCAGGTCCTTTGTCCCCTCTCTGTACATGCTCTATGTGCCACACCCCTGTCACACTACATTGTAAGTACCCACCCACTTATGATGACCTAACTAGCTCGAGACTCAGACTCCGTCCAGAAAACGTCCCTAAAGGACGTTCATGTGACAGGAGGAACAAGCTATCGAGCAAGCTACACCTACTGAAGTTCTGAAGTGCTAGCAGGATGGAATCCGAAGGCCAAAGCCTGGCTTCTGGCCTCTTGGAGCTTGCAATGCCGACGACAGGCGGACAAGCCCCACAGGCTGGCATGTTAAACACTGCATGATCCAGTACTACCAGGTGGAACTAGCAGAGCGTCAACATTGCAGGAAAAGAGAAGATCCGGTCACTGTCATCGAGATGTCTACATAAAGCATCATGCAGGAGCGACTGGGGGGTGGGGTGGAGAAAGAGGCAGGGAGAATGTGCCAGCCTGAGGAATAAATAAATCCTGCCAGACCGACCTAAGCGGCACCTCAGGATCAGGGAAGGATGGTGTGCCTGTGTGATGATTGTTAATCTTCATTGTCAATTTAACTAGCTTTAGAAATCACCATGGAAACACACCTCTGGGCATATTTGTGAGAGCATTTCCAAGAAGGTTTAATTGACAAGGAAAAGCTAGCCTGAACGAGCAGAGAGCTTCGTTCCGTGGGGCTGGGGGTCCTGGACTGAATGAAAAGGAGAAAAGCAATCATCTTGGTTTCTGGACTCCTGTCGCCCCTGCCGTGCCTTCCTGCCATGATGATCTAGATTCTCTTAAACCTTGATCCAAACTAAATCCTCCCTCCGTTAGCTTGCTTCTTGTCAGGAATTTGGCCACAGCAGTGACAAAAGAAACTAATACCGATGCTTTGGAAGATACACAGCCTGGGGGCTCCAACATCACTTTGCATGCTAATGTCACCATCCAAAACAGGGATTAAATGTTAAAGTTTAACTCGGGTTCTATCAGTAATAAAGCTAAGATGTGTGTGGTAGAAATCCAGGTCGAGATTGCATGAGGAACAACACCGGATACAATGCAAGGGCCATATTCACATTAAAGAAAACTTTCTTTTGGGCCTGGCATCTTCACGGCGGTGGCAAGCATGGTCCACATGAACTGTGAAAGTGCTGGGCACTGTCCCCCAATGTCCACCCTGTGTTTTGGGGTGGTGAGAAGCCAGTGGAGGAATGGACAGGACCAAACATCCTTTTCAAAGAGATGGCTCGGGTAGTATTGAGGGGGATATTAAGCTTTCAGGAAAAAAAAGCTGGGAGGCCGTGAGGGTGGTTCGGGCAGGGGAGGAGAGGAGACTGCATTATGACGGAAGCAGCAGGCACAGACAGCCTGGCAGGATACAGAGGCCATGCAGTTCAGATCAACCAAGGGAATTTTATGTTCTGAGGCAAAGCATAGGGGTGGCCTGCTGGAAGTCAGCCTCCAGGAAGAGCCAAAGAAGCCCTCAGCGACTGTCCCCATGTTCCCCAAAGGAAGAAAGCCAGGCTGAGGTGGAAGTGCTGGAGCTGCTGCCACAGCACAACCCCTCCCAGATTTTCTCTTGGCCTCTCGGTCCTGCACACTTCCCTTTTCCCTTGGGCTCCGGCCCCGTCCAGAGCACACAGTGTTCTCCTGAGCAGATGCAAGCATTCTGAGTTGGGTGAATCACTGTCCCTGGCCAGAGGGGCCAGGCCAGAGACGGAGGCAATCTCAAAGAACACCCCGAAGGCCTCCTGTGGGAATCAGAATAGAAAGGTCTGCACAGGAGAAAACAACAGGTGTCAAAACAGTGCTAGCCTTTTCTAGGGTGCCTTTCAGCGCAGTCCATAAAATGATGCCCCGTCTCAGCCCTGGCTGTCAGTAGTCCTGGGAACACCCATGTTGTCCAAGCTTCAGAGTCTTAGCGGATGTGAAAATCAAGAAGACAGGAATTTCTGTGCATTGATTGAGTGAGCTCTAGCACAGCTGTTCCAACTAGTCTCCAGACCCATCACTGTCCCCGGGGTCCTCTGTGTCGCATAGGGATGGATCTCTACACACGTGGCTTTGGCAGAGACAGGAGGCCGAGAGCAGGAAAAGCTATTCCCCATACACTGCAGAGGTGAGGCATGACTCTTTCCAAGACTGTCTCGGCGTTTCTCTAGGATCTGTTGGTGCATGCAGTGGAGCTGGAGTGGAGTTGCTAGCACTTTCCTGGGTACCCCCGAAGCCATGCAGCGAAGGGGCTGCCGAGTGTTGTGTTTCAGAGTAGTGGTTCGAAACGCACGCGCTTCTAGGCCTCGCGCTCCCTTTACTGGCTGTAGCCCTTAGACAAGCTACCCAACCTCTCTGAGCCAGAATTTCCACTACCCAAGAATAATGTGGTGATAATAAAGACACTTAAGAGAATTAAATGAGATCATTTGTGTTAAGCACCTGGCCTTGCATCTGACACTTAATAAGCCTTTAATAAGAGTTAGCTATTAAGATTACCCACCTTTAATCCTTCATTGAATTCATTTTCCCAAGGTCCCAACTCAGACCAACCCCTTTTAGCCACTGTTGCCAGGCTACAACCTGCCTCAAAAAATTCTTCTGCAAGCTTCCCAGTTCTTGCTTGACAGCCGGTGGCTCTCCTGGGGGCTTTTTCATCCTAACCCGGAGCCGCTTGCCATGTTTATGCCTCTGCCGTTTTTTTTTTTGCCTTTCCTCCCCGGAGCCATAGAAGGAGCCAGAGCCAGAAGGCAAAGGGCAGGGGCCAAGAGCAAGCTGCCGAGGCTGGGTGGGGCGGCAGAGGCGCAGACTTTGTCCTGTCAGCAGTGGGAGGGCCGCTGCTGAAGGACTAGAACTTTCTGAGAATGTTCGGCACTGACCCTGCGCGAAATTGGGCTGCTCCAGGGTCACAGTCCTCTCCAGCAGGTTCTTTGGCCTCTTGTGTGAAAGGGACAAGAAGCTAGAAGATCCCCCAACCTCACGGAACACACACACACACACACACACACACACACACACAGACTGAGACCCTGCAAAGAGACGACCTACAGGCACCCATGTGCCCCAATTGGCACCAAACTCTGAAAACACAAGGGACAAAACGAGTCTTGAACAGAGAAGAGGCTCGGGCGGAGGTGTCTGTTTGCTCTCCAGACTTGACACTAGGGTCTGGCACTTGCCACTGAACTTCAGAGGGAGCTATCCAAAGCAAGAGTGTGACAAAGGCCTTAGTGTTAAGTCAGTTAGGGGCACCTTCTGCCACCAAGCCCTGCAGTTAACAGGAGCTCTTTCCTCAGCCGTTACAGCGCCTTCTAGGTAGGCTCTCATTAACTGCCTTTGAAGCTCAAGGCAGAAGGGGCAAGCCAGAAGAGAGAAGACACAAATAGCTCCATCCAACGCGTCTTCGCAGAGAAAGCAAGCAGTCGGCAGAGAAAATGGGAGAGACCCTATGTTTACAAAAACATCTGGGAGATGGCACAAGCATTTTCAAAGCAAGGCTGGCTGGCCGGGGGCCTTTCCATTGGCCCTGCCCTCCTGTCTCCCTCCCACTCAGTACGAAATGTTCTCTTTTTGTGGTTGTAACCTCTTTTCCCTTGGAATGACTTGCCCACGTCTGGACCTCAACCAGGGCTGCTTGCTCTGAGACACTCTCACGCAACAATAAATTACCCAGGCATCCTAGCTGCAAGCTCTCCTTCCCTGTCCCGCCCACTTTCTTCCCCTCCCTCGGGCCTCTAAAAAGTCTCTGCGGTTGGTTCTTGGTGGCTTCCAAGCCCGGCGCTCCTGTTGGGCTGCCCCTCCCTGGCGACCGGCAGCACATGGCTCCCCACGCGGTTCAGTGGCCAGCCAGGGGCGGAAGGCATGCGGCTCTCCATGCGGCTGCCAGACAGGGCGGGCCAGGGTACTGGGTGGCCCGCCCAGCCTGCCGGCTCCTGGATAGTTCTGGATGACTGACTGACTGGGTTGGGGAAGAGAGGCAGCAGGGAAGACTGAAGTGCCTAAGATTTTTCCAAATGCATCCAACACACGCCCTCACGCAAAAATGCCCAAAGGAAACAAAACAAGCACCATTAATAGGGGACTTTGGGGACAGAGGAGCAAAGGTCTAAACTCAGAATGTCAAAAATAGCTTGGAAAGAGGCATTGAGCAGGGAGCCTCGCAGAGGCAGCCAGGGCTGTGGAAGCCCAAGTTGAGAGGTTTGGAACAAGCCTGGATCAAATGCCTTCCCACCAAGGCTGAGGCTAGAGAAGGGGGAGTTATAAAGTAGCCTGCGTGGATGCGATCGGATCCCAAATTTTGCTGCAAAAGGGAGCCCATGTCAGGAGCCTTTCACGCACGCTGCCCGCCCATGTGCAGAACCTACGGCGCACCACTTGGAGTTCTTAGGGTGAGAATCTACTGTGTCTATTAAAAAGACAATAGCGACAATCAGACAGAGAAGTGATTTATTCAATGTGGCCACAACGCACACCGGGGACAGGAACCAACTTTTGGAATTCTGATGTGGGATTTAGGTTTAAACAGAAGTCAAGTGATGAGCTACGCATAGCTAAGTTTTAGTCACAGTTAAGGTGCGCTGCAAGGCCATTGCTGACACATTACTGTTTGGGCTCCAGTTTCTCCCTCGAGGTAGTTCCACAAGTTATCTCAACTGTGTGAAACTGATTCTTCGGAAGCAAGTTCCTCCTCAGACAGACATCAGGGCTTCCGCACTTCTCTTTCCCAAGCAGGACTTCCTGGGGAAACAGTAATTCTCTGGGTTCAGTGTTTCAATAGCCTGGTAGCCAAAAAGAGAGGCAGTGTCTGTTTTTAAACTGTCTTCTCTTTTCCCAAGATACAAATGCTGCGAGAGGAATCTTGCTGGATGTTTGACAGAAGAGTTAGACAAAAGAATTAAAAACAAAAAACAAAACAAAACAACAACAAAAAAACAAGACAAAAACAAAACAAAACTGTCCAGGAGGTTTCCATGTGCTGCAAAAGTAGACCCCAGCCCTGCCGACCAGCGCCCTGCACAACACCGGAGAGTTCACCAGAAAGTCAGGGGCTTGGTGCAGCCCCAGCAGACCTGAGGCACTAGATTTCTTTCATTCCCTAGCATGGGAAAAAGGCAAGGCTCCAGCTCCAGCTCAGACTTGCTGAATCAGCACCTGCATTGAAGAAGAAGAAGAAGAAGAAGAAGAAGAAGAAGAAGAAGAAGAAGAAGAAGAAGAAGAGGAGGAGGAGGAGGAGGAGGAGGAGGAGGAGGAGGAGGAGGAGGAGAAGAAGAAGAAAAGAATAGTAATAATAAGAAGAAGAACAAGAAGAAGAACAAGAACAAGAAGAAAAGAAAGAAAGAAAAAGTTTTATTAAGATATAATTCATGAGCCGGGCGGTGGTGGTGCACCGCCTGTAATCCCAGCACTTGGGAGGCAGAGGCAGGTGGATTTCTGAGTTCGAGGCCAACCTGGTCTACAGAGTGAGTTCCAGGACAGCCAAGGCTCCAAAGAGAAAGAAACCCTGTTTTGAAAAACCAATATATATATATATTTCATGTACCTTACATTTTATCTTTATTTGGCATATCTACAGCTTGTGCAAACAGTACTGCTACCGTGGTCGGTTTGTATCCTTCTAGAAAGACACCTCCTTAGCAGCTGCTCCCCATTTCTCTCCGCCCCTCAGCCAGGCAGCCACTCTCAGACTTCCCGCTCTGGTGAGCTTGCCTCCTTGGCATATTTGCATCTACACGCATGACAGTTTGACAACATCAGTACTCGGCAGTCCCTTCCTGCAACCAGTGTCCAGGGGATCCAGGACCCAGCAGTACTAGATGCTCTGAGTTTTCAAGGGAAGTTTTAAAAATGGATTTGTGTGTGTGTGTGTGTGTGTGTGTGTGTGCGCGCGCGCGTGCGTGCGCGCGCGCACACACACATGCAAAATCTTACAGATGGACAGAAGGTCTCACTGTATACACCAAGCTGGCTTCAAATTGGCAAACCTGTTTCAGCCTGCCAAATGGTGGGACTGCAGGCACGCACCACTACATTTAGATGCAGTTGTTACCAGAGCTTTCAGGGTGAATGCTCAAACCCTAGCGGGGCCCAACAAACTAGTCACAGCCATTATCCTCCTCAGGTGCCGACTAGAGAGAGAAAGAAGTTACAGCAAAAACCAGAGACAGGAGACTGGTTCAGTAGAGCCACATCAGGAAGAGGAACAAATAAGAGGTCCGGGGAGCTCACAAGTCTGTTTGCAGGGTCCTGCCAAGAAGTTTATGTTTTCGTCAGAGGGCAAGAGGCACAAATAAGTATGCAATTGCAGGCAAGGTGTGGTCCTGCCCACTGTTGACCCATAAGTGTTTGGGCTCCAGTGTCTCCTGCAAGGTGGTCTAACAAGTTGTGGCCACTCTGTGAACCCTCCTCTTTCCTCCTCTGGCTGGCAACAGGCCTCAGACTTTCCTGTCTCTAGAATGTCTTCTTCTGCCAGGGCAGTTACAAAATCTTCCACTTTCTCAAAGGTGGCCAACTAGTTCAAATTTTGGGGACACACTGTTCAAGCCGGACAAAACCTGCCTGCGGGCTAGTTTCAGCCTCTTCAATGGCACTTGGCAAGTTCCGAGGATCACTGGGTTCCCTCCAGTGCACACCCGAAGCCTTCCTCGCCAGCCATATTTGCTTTCCCGCTGCTGTTGCCAGGGATGTCAGGAAAAGAACCGCCTAGCAACCTCCTCCTCCAATCCTCTCACATTTTACTTCTCTTTCCCGAAGACAGACATTGGCTGAGGACCTACTATGCACTTGGTGCTATATATTTTCAGCGTTCCGTAAATGTTAATAGTAACCATGGTGAGTCCGGGTTTCGTGGCTCACATCTTTAAAACTCTTAGCACTCAGGAGGCAGAGGGAGAGGCATGGGGGTGGATCTCTTGTGAATCTGAGACCAGCCTAATCTACATAGTGAGTTGCAGACCAGTTAGTTACATAGTGAGACCCTGTCTTAAGAAAACCATCAGCTGGGGGGGGGGTGGTGGTAGCGGTGCACGCCTTTAATCCTAGCACTTGGGAGGCAGAGGCAGACGGGTTTCTGAGTTCAAGGCCAGCCTGGTCTACAGAGTGAGTTCCAGGACAGCCAGGACCACACAGAGAAACCCTGTCTCGAAAAACCGACTAACCAACCAACCAACAAACAAACAAAAAACAAACAACAACAACAACAACAAAACCAACATCTATCTGGGTGGTGGTGGCACACACCTTTAATCCCAGCACTTAGGAGGCAGAAGCAGGCTGATCTCTACGTTTTAAAGACAAAAAGATCAAAACAAAAACCTAAAGCTCAAAGCAGTTGAGTAACTTTCCTGCTATTGCGCAATCACTACTGACAAAGGCTGCGCGCTTTTTGCCTTCACTGCCAATCTTTGCAGAGGCCTTGTCTTCCCACCTCTTTCTTCCTAATCTTAACCTTGTATGCTTTCCCAGATTCTGGACATAGCTCTCTCATGAAGACTAAACTGTCACCAAGCATGAGTGCATCAAATCAAGGGCCGACGGTGGCTGGGGAAAGTCTCAGACACCCAGGCTTGTTTCTCCACAAGTACACTCAAGCTTGTCAAATATGTGGCCTCACATTTGGCGTGGAAACTGTGGTCCACACCAGTGAACTGTGCCGTATTTTGAAGCTGATTCGGATTCAGTTGTGGCGAGTGCTCTCATTATGTGGTGGTCCCCTTGTTTGCTTGCGGTGAGCCAGATGATTATGCTGTTGGGTTTTGTCACTACAGAATCTCTTGCATTAGTCCCCAATGAATTTCATCCTGGTTTCACAGGACCTCCATCTGACCCGTCCAACTGGAAGTTGTTCCTATCTCTTGTGGACTTGGCCCCTCACAACCTTCTCTAATTTCCAAGTCACATTGGGATTGGATAAACAGTTTCCACCCTCCCCGAAGGTCCCAACTGGTGCCCTCGCTTCACTGCTCTGGAAACCCCACTTCTGCCTCCTGGGAGAAGAGGGGGGCAAGTGAGGAGAGGCAGTGTCAGTTCCCCTAGTTTGGGGTTCTTGGCAAACCTGGCAGTACCTTGGGGTGTCTCTGCACACTGGCTTGGGCTGGAAGCTCTCTTAGGTCAGTCCCCGAACTAATCTGGTCCCAGGAGGGTGTCAGAGGACCTTGGACCTCTTCTCCAATCAGAGGTCTCTTTGGTCTTGGCAGGCTGTCCTTTGACTAAGTCTAGCCCTTTGGGATATCCCATTGTTTGAGTACTAAGGAATCCCAAGCTGGTTGCTAGGCAAGTCACTCAAACAATGTAGTGTGACAGTTCCCCAGTCCGCCCCCGGGGCCTCCCCAAGCCACAAGGGTGTGGTTTGAAGTCTGGGTACATTCTGTACCCTATTCCCCGGGGCGGGTTTGTGGTTGCTGGTGCTTCGCACTGGAGCTCCGCCCATGCTTTTCCTCTCCAGCCACAAAAACAAGCTTAGGCACTGTGATCTGGGAGGAATTGAAACAAACCCTGTTACTGTACAGCTGGCACCTAAGGCTGCAAGGTGGGGCCGCACCTCCCCCCTCCCCCCAAGGTGTTCCTTGTGTCAAAGGTCAAGTGTGCCAAAAGTTCCCAGGTGTTGGCTCTTTCCCTCCCTTCTCCTGCCTTCTTGCACGACTACCTGAGATACAGGGTGTGGCTCAAGGGGTGTGTGTGTGCCAGGCTGCCATTGTCCCGCAAGTTCCCAAACATGGTTTTCCTTTCTGTGCCAGTTCTGTTTCTCCACGTTCCTCGGCTAGATTTCTTGCCAGCATGCTTCCACAATTATTCCCCGCCCCGCCCCACCCCCGCTATGGCCAGTTCATAGCAGAGGGTCCAGAGTACCCGCTTTTAATCATTATGACACCTTCGCCGCTTTATGGGGGCATTCCCCGCTGACATATTTCACACTCCTACATGTGGGCACTGTGCTTGGCATTTTACATTATTATTCTTAAACTGCACAAATCTTAGATTAAAAAAAAAACAAAAACAAAAACACTTAGCCGGGCGGTGGTGGCGCACGCCTGTAATCCCAGCACTTGAGAGGCAGAGGCAGGCGGATTTCTGAGTTCGAGGCCAGCCTGGTCTACAGAGTGAGTTCCAGGACAGCCAGGGCTACACAGAGAAACCCTGTCTCAAAAACAAAAACAAAAACAAACGAACAAAAAACAAACACGTATTCATTTTATGTGTGTGGGTGTTTTGCCTGTATGAATGTATATGCACTGTGTGTGTGTGTGTGTGTGTGTGTGTGTGTGTGTGTGTGTGTGCCTAGTACTCATGGAGGCCAGAAGAGGGTCCTAAGGATGCAGGGGGTCCCTAAATCCCCTAGAACTGGAATTATGTTTGCTTGTAAACTACCACGCAGGTGCTGGGAATTGAACCAGGGTCTCTGAAAGAGCAATAAATGCTCTGAACTGCTGAGCCATCTGCTCAACCCTTAGATTTTTTTACTTGAAGCAGGGTCTTACGGCAGAGCCTGGGCTAGCCTCAAAACCCCTATGTATTTAATAACCCTGACCTGATTCTTCTTCCAAGTCCTGGGATTGCAGGCATGCACCCCCATATCCAATTTATGTGGTGCTATAGAGTAAATTCAGAACAGAGGGAGGCAGCAGTGGCGCATGCCTTTAATCCCAGCACTTGGGAGGCAGAGGCAGGCAGATTTATGAGTTCGAGGCCAGCCTGGTCTACAGAGTGAGTTCCAGGACAACCAGGGCTATACAGAGAAACCCTGTCTTGAAAAACAAAACAAAACAAAACAAGAAAAACCAAACCAAAAAAAAAAAAAAGAAAGGAAGGAAGGAAAAAAGGAAGGAAGGAAGAAAGGAAGGAAGGAAGGAAGGAAGGAAGGAAGAAAGAAAAAGAAATCCTGATCCTCCTGCTTCTACCTACCAAGTGCTGAGATTACTCCTTTCCACCAAGTCCAGCTTAGATTGCATAGGGACTGAACCAGAGCTTTGTGCATGCTAGGGAACCAGCTGTGTCACACTCACAGCCCTTCTTTAAGATTTGTGACTCCAAATTTTGCTGTGTAGAATTTTGCTATGTAGCCTATACTAAGTCCTGGCAATCCTTCTGCCTGACCTCCCGAGTGCTGTGATTGTGGGCTGGGGCTATCGGCCAGCTTGTAAAACAATTTCAAGATAGCAGGAATTTTGAGACCCTCCTGCAGGAACTGTTATTAACCCCATTTTGCAGACAAGGAAACAGAGAGATAAAGAAATACCAAGTCCAAGGTCATTCACAACCTTCTGGTAGAATCAGGATTTATGTTCAAGCACATGACCTTTTCTGAGGGTCTGGATTGCCTCTTTACGCCCCCCCCAGGCCACCTGTGAGAGCAGAACAGCACCTATTCTCAATGCTGACTGGGGAATACAAGGCTTTTAGCCTCAGAGAGAAGAGCACTCACTAGAGAAGCTGGAACTAAATTTGCTCTTTTATGAGGATTCCCCAGGACTCCCTGGGACCTTGGCCACGCCCAACAATTTTAGCTAAACTGACTAGCTTTACTAGGTTGGCGGCACCGGGCACACAGTGAGGGGGGTGGGGTGAGGAAGAGGTTGTGGGGGTGGGGTGGGGTGGGGGGGGGAAGAGCTCTCGCTGTCCCGGAGCTCTCTTGCACCCTCTTCAGGTAATTTCTGCTTACTGCAGTTCTTATCCAAGTTACAAGTTTCTGTAGTCTAAGGCTGAGTCTCTCTGGACTTAAAAGCCCAAGTGTTTGTGGACCAGGCTGCTGTTGATCAATTTTGTTTGCTTGGTTTTTGTCAGATGTTAGGTCATGTTAAGAGGACATTGAGGACTGTATCATCTGCATTCAACCAATATCTGAAAATACCCAGAAAACAACATCTGTACTGAATATGTGCAGACATTTTGTATTGTCCCGTAAAAACATATGGTAGAATGCTTATTCAGATTATGTAATAGGTATTATAAATAATATAGGGGTGGTTTTAAAGCATACAAAAGAATATGCATAGATTTCTGTTTGTTTTTGAGATAGAGTCTCTCTATGTAGTTTTGGCTGTCCTGGGATTTGCTATGTAAACCAGATTGGCCTTGAATTCACAGCATTATAGAGATCCTCTTGTCTCTGCCTTCTCAGGAGACAGGATTACAAATGTGCATCACCACCACAGCTAGGCGATGTTCATAGGTTTATAGGCAAATACTATGCCAAATTTTTAAGACTTGAACATCCTCAAGTGCTGGGGATTCTGGAACAATTTCCGGTAGATCCTGAGTGACTAAGGTACAGTCCCACATTCATGCCACCATTGCTACCATCCATTAGACTGCACCTTACAAAACTAAAACTATGTATACTAAAGATTATTTTCCCATAGCTTTCCCCATCCCCCGTAACTACTAATGTATGTTGTGCCCCTATGGATTTGACTACTCTAGATATCATGTATTACTGGAGTGATCCAGTATGTTTCCTTCGGTGTCTGGCTTATTTTACATAGCATAGTCTTCACGGCTCATGTGTGTTGTTCCTATGTCAAAACGTCCATTGCTTTTTAAAGGCTGAGTAATATGCCATTGCACGGCAATACTTCAGGCTGTCTGTCCTTCCATCTATTGGTGACCTCTTGGGTTGTTCCACCCTGAGGCTGTTGTGAGAAGAGCTGGTGTACAAGCCTACGTCCAAGTGTCTGGTTTCAGTTGTTTCGGATTTAGCCCTGGGAATGTCATGGTGGAGCCGCTGAAGCACCCCGGTGGCTTGGCCTTCACAGTATTCTACTTGGACTTGGCCTCCTCTTCGTTTGTTTGGCGGCATTGGCACACGGAGCACCTCCCTTTGCCCTGTCCTTTCGACTTCTCATTGCCAGTGATTCCCCAGAATCAAGCAGCCAGTGAGCACCTCTGGGCGTCGTCACTCATGTTTCTGTTGCGTGTACTCTGCTCACACCCTCGCCCCTTGGTGATGGCGTCAGAGCCGGTTGCTGTCATTGTTGGCGCGCCAATGGGAGACAGTGTGCTGCAATGATGGGGCGCATGGACTCTAGCTAAACTATCAGGATCCCCCCTCCCCCCACCCCATCCTGTTTCTCTTTTTGTGTAAGGCCAGGCAAGTCCACATGATTGGGTCAGGTCTCAGTTTCTCCATTGGTAAAATGAGAATGATGATCAAGGCACCCACCCTGAGCAGCTATGAGGACTACATGACAAGGATGGGGGCCACCAGTGAAGGGCCTGGTGCGGAATACACTGTAAAGAAATGGGAACGGGGGAGGGGCTGGAGAGATGGCTCAGCGGTTAAGAGCACTGACTGCTCTTCCAGAGGTCCCAAGTTCAATTCCCAGCAACCACATGGTGGCTCACAACCATCTATAATGGGATCTGATGCCCTCTTCTGGTGTGGGTGATCCTAGCTACGTCAGTTGCTATTCCAGAGAGGATTGACATTGAATATATGGGCTTACTTCTCTACTGCCCACCCTAGTACCAATGGCCTTCCTAGGACAACTCCTCTCCCACTGGGGAGCGAAACAGTTTGGTTAAGCTAGTGTAAACAGTACAAAGAACATAGACCTTAGTCTGCTCCTGCGTGCAGCCAGTACATTGCAGTACACTACAGTTGCATTCCATAACTTGGTGGTATTGTTGGGCCCCCATTAAGGGCCAAACTTGACTCTAGAAAGTTGCCTGCAGCAGCCAGCTGCTAGAAACCTCCCTTTCCGCTCAGGAACCTGTCACAGAGGGGATACATTGTTTATGCTAGGAAACAAGAAACCAGACACAGTGTATTTCATGCTTATCTTTACAGATAGCCGTATCTAGTCCGTGTGTCCTGTTGGTTAAAATGCCATATTAATAGAGTCTATTAATAGTGTCAAGACCATCTTGCTTCAGTCTAACTGGGCTATTCTCCAAGCATTGATTGGGCACCTGTTACAAACTACGCTCTGTGCTACACAGAGATAAGCAAACTAAGATGGCTGCCCTTAAGGCAGCCGGATGAAGATAATGAGATAGTCTGTAGGCTCCACCCCCCACCTCCATCCCCACCGCCATCCCTCAGGGCCCGCAAATCCTCCTGGAGGGGTCAAGGACTGACTTTCAATGCTGTTTTGGCTTTTATGGTCATGTTCTGGGACTGAAGGCTTGACCGGGAGGGAACAGGAAGTTTATGGCCTTAAAGGCTAAAACTGGTGTTGGAGGGTTGTTACGGGGGATGCCGTGGGTGGCTGCAGCTGCAGCCTGGGGAGAACAGTGAGGCGGTCTAGAAGACACCATGCAGCCGAGAATGGAGGCCCAGAGCACGAAAAAAGATCCTTGCTACTGTTTCCTCTGTTTTGTAAGAGGTTGAACTATGTCTCACAGTTTTTCAGCTGTGTTCCCCTCTGCAGAACTCCAGCTCAACAGAGCTGCCTCTGGGGAACTCCTCTAGTAGCTGCAAGTTAGTAGCAAGAGTGAAGGCAGGGCTAGCCGGGGTCAAGGGACAGAGCAGGTGAGGCTGCGGGACCCGTGCGTCTCTCCAAGTAGAAAAGCTTCAACTTTTGTCTGTGTGTCTATACATTTGAAAACCCAAAACCTGTATTGTTTAAAACACCCTGTCATAAAAGACAGGTTTGAAAATAAATATTCTGTTGGGGATATAGCTAAATAGTAGAACGAATGCCTCATAGTCCAGAGGCCCTGGGTTTAGTCTCCAGTACTGCAAAATACAATACAATAAAACAAAATAAAAAATATAAACAGAAAATGACTGTAGCCGGCAATGGGCACACACTGAAGGATTTGGGGTGGGGGAGTTGACATTATTTTGTGTGTATGACTGACAGATGAAGATCAGACGGAGGCTGAGGCATTGGCTCAGCATTTAAGAGTACCTGTTGCTCTTGAAGAGGACCTAGGTTTGATTCCCGGAACCCACACGTTGGCTCGCAATGGCCAGTTCCAGGGAGGAATCTGACATCTTCTCATCACTGCCAGCACCAGGTACGCTCATGGTGCCCAGCTATACATACATGCAGGCACAATAGTCATCCGTGCAAAATAAAGGAAGTAAATCTAAATTTACAAATTCCGAACCTCCTTTTGAAAACAGAAGGATGTAGAAAAACCGACCGGAAGCTCAGGAAAAGTAACATGGTGGCTTAGGTAGAAGAGCTGCTGCTGCTACGCTGGGAACTGGCAGGAACGGGCCAATGTTTCTATTTTATTTCTGAGACAGAGTCCCACCATGTATCCCAGAGGAGTCTTGAGTTCTCTACGCAGCACAGAGTAGCCCTGACTTGGATACAGTCCTCTTGCCTCAGCTCTCTCCGTGTTGCTGGGATTATAAGCATTAGCTACCACATCCGGTTGGAGTGGGATTGGCAGGACCTGGAGACGACGGATTGGATCCTCTAAGTAGGAGATGCCAAGGATATGTCGAGATTTCTGATCAGGGACATTTGGTGAGTGCCATTTCCTGGGGTGGGAAGTCTAATTTGGGTGTGAACTTCAGTTTGGTTTTCTTCTCACGTGATGACATACCCCTCACCCCCCCCCTTCCCGTGGAAACAACATGGAAACAGCTGACTCTGGGAGTCTGGAGTTGAGAGAGCATGTGGGGAGTAGATTTAATCAGCAAGCAACCTGGCTGGCCAGCTGAAGGTTTGAGCGCAGGGAGGCACACAGAAATGTTTAGAAATCAGAAACATTAAGTAATTCTAATGAAGGAGACAGAAGGAGGAACAGGCCACGAGGCAGCAAAACTAGGGTCCTGGCTAAGTCTGGTGGAGCAGGTCTATAATTCCAGCTACTTGCAAAACTGATCCAGAAGAACCACAAGTTCAAGACCAGCCTGGACTACAGAGTGAGAACCTATTTTATAATTTAATGGGGGAAAAAAAACTAGAAGAAGGGGCTAGAGAGATGGCTCAGACATTAAGAGCACCTGCTTTTGCAGCAAGACCTGATTTCATTTCCAGTACCGAGTGGCTCAGAGCTATCCCTAACTCCAGTTCCAGGGGTTTGGGAACCCTCTTCTGGCCTCCAAGGGCACAAGGCACACATGTAGCACACATACATATAGGTAGGCAAAGCATTCATACACACACACACACACACACACACACACACACACACACAAAATGAAACTTTGAAAATCAAAACAAAACAAAACAGAAAACCTAAAACGAGGCCCGGGGACATAAGTCAATGGTAGAGTGCTTACCCAGCTGCGAGAGGCCCTGCGTTCAACCTTCAGCAGCACAAGCAGAAGGTTCAGAAAATACAGAGGAGTTTGTGAAGCTGAATGAGGGAAGGTTCAAGGGATGAGTAACTAATAGGGCTCAGAAACCTAGTAAGTCGAGGGCAGATAATCGATTATTGGGGTTGGTTAACTGAAGGGCCATTGATGAGAATATTGATGAAGCAATGGGGATGGGATCTAAATTAAATGCACTAAAAAAAAAAAAAAGAACTTTTTTTTTAACTGAATGGGAAGGAAGCCATGGAAGCTGTGTGTATAGAGAATTCTTTTTGTTTTAGATAGGAAGGTATGTTTGAAAACACCCAGATGGGTTATGCAGTCAGGCTCGCAGCTGTGTATAGGTCTGGAAGGCAGGAAGAAAAGCCAGGCTGTGTGCTCATCTCTGCAAGCCACTCATTAACTATGTAAATCATCAAAGAGCTGAGGAGTGATGAGTTAATTGGGGGGAAAAAGATGGTTGAAGTGGGAATAAACATATAAGTGCTTTTGGTGTGTGATCCAGAAAAGAAGGAAGGTGTGGGGCTGGAGAGATAAATCAGCCAGTTAAGAGCACTGGCTGCTCTTCCAGAGGACTGGGGTTAAATTCCCAGCACCCACATGGAGGTTCACCTCAACTGTAACTCTAGTGCCAGAGATCCCAAGATACTCTTTTGGCCTTGTTACACAGACACACATGCAGGCCAAACACCCCTCCATATAAAAATAATGAAATAAAAGTAAAAATAGGGCTGGAAAGATGGCTCAGTGGTTAAGAGCACTGACTGCTCTTCCGAAGGTCCTGATTTCAAATCCCAGCAACCACATGACGGCTCACAACCATCTGTAATGAGATCTGATGCCCTCTTCTGGTGTGTCTGAAGACAGCTACTGTATACTTAGGTGTAATAATAAATAAATCTTTTTTTAAAAAAAGTAAAAATAATGGAACTGGTGGGATGGCTCAGAGGTTAAGAGCACTGACTGCTCTTCCAGAGGTCCTGAGTTCAAATCCCAGCAACCATATGGTGGCTCACAACCCTCTGTAATGAGATCTGATGCCCTCTTCTGGGGTGTCTGAAGACAGCTACAGTGTACTCACATATAATAAATAAATAAATCTTTTTTTAAAAGTAAAAACAATGAAATTGTAGAAGGTTCTGGCTGACAGTCCAAAAGGAGCTAGTTAGCTTGGTGCGGTTCCAACATAAATTAAGTTAGTCTACTAAAAGACGAGTGAGAAGATAGCCAGAACCCAAGAGAGTGAAAAAAGTTGCAGCTTTCCAGTGAGTCGAGGTGGAGCCTAATCATTGACATCCTATCTGGAAACTGAGTGTGTGAATTAGCCCAACCCATTCCAACAAGACACAAACTTATTCACGAATGGGTCTTTGGCTTTCCTGAGAAAGTAATCACTTTTTTTTTTTTAAAGAGAGAGAGAGAGAGAACGGACACTATGACAACACTTGTTTAAGCTTATTTATTTATTTATTTATTTATTTATTTATTTACTATTTGAAATTCAGAACCTTTAAAATTCTACTACTACCACTGTCATATAATCCCAACACCTGCTACTGGGAACAGAATGCTAATGAGTGTATGGCCAGCCTGGCATCCAGGTTTTTTGTTTGTTTGTTTTTATTTTTTATTCTATTTATTTATTTATTTTGGTTTTTTGAAACAGGGTTTCTCTGTGTAGCCCTGGCTGTCCTGGAACTCACTCTGTAGACCAGGCTGGCCTTGAACTCAGAAATCCACTTGCCTCTGCCTCCCAAGTACTGGGATTAAAGGCATGTGCCACCACTGCCTGGCCCAGCCTGGCGTAACAAGGCAGTTTTAAACTCAGTACAAGGAGCCAGGTGGTGTATGCCTTTAATCCCAGCACTAGGGAGGCAGAGGCAGGTGGATCTCTGAATTCAAGGCCAGCTGGATCTACATATAGAGTTCTGGGAGAGTCAGGGCTACAAAGAGAAACCCTGCCTCAGAAAAAAAAAACCCACAACAAACAAACAAACAAATCAAATCAAATCAAAGGGGCTAGAGAACTAGTTCAGTGGCGGACCTGGGCTTACTTCCCAGCTGACAGCTGCTTGTAACTCCGACACTCCATGGGATTCAACCCCCTGCCCCCTACTTGTACTCGCTGGTGCACACTCACACTCACACACACACACACACACACACACACACAAAACTAGAAATAAATCTTGAAAAGCACTCTGTTTAGAAACAAAGCGAAAATAAAATCATGGAATAGTTACAGAGTACACCCTGTGTGCTAACAGTATGGAAACATAAGCAGTCCCACACTAAGTGCCAACTTCCCGTTCGCAGTTGCTAACAAGGAGAGGAGGGCATTGTGACAGGAGGAACGCTGGTTCTGCAAGCGTGTCTTTCGTTTTTTTGGCGGCGAAATTATCCAAGGAATATCCGAGCGGGCTGAGTCTGCGGAGGGGCCCCCCTAGGTGTTTACTAGAATGAGTCCAACCCCCGCTGCCGCGTCACGGCCAGGAATGGGTTAATCCATCTGCGGTGCTTCAGAAAGGACAGGCACATTCCTATGCCCAATAAACACAAGCTATCTCAACCCACTGCCCTCGGCTCTGCACTTGGCTGTGTGAATAAAAAGACTTGTTCTTAAAATGATTTTTTTGTTACTTTCGTGTTTAATTGTATAAAATAGTAAGGCTTTTTTTTTTATTTTTTTGGCAGTTTCACAATGAATGTAGCAGACTTCGATCACTGAACTCCCTCTCACTCTCCTGCCCTCTCTCCCTGACTCCCTTTGTTCTTCCCAATGCCCTCCCTTCTGCTTCCAGGATTTCTAAGGGCTACACACGAGAGATAAAAACACTGAACGTTTGCCTTTCTGAATCTGGCTTCCTTCACCTGACAATATCTTTGGTTCCATCGGTTTGTCTGACCACACACCATGTTGTTCTTCTCTGTGACTGAATAAAAATCTTGTCCCGTATCTATACATTTCCTTTACCCGTGTATCTGCTGATGACTCCTAGACTATTTCTGTGACTTGGCCATCATAAATATTCCACAGTAAACATGGACACATGAGCGTTTCTATAGTAGGCCGCCTTACAGTCCTTCTAGTATATTACAAGGAGCAGAGCAGCTGGATCACACGGCAGCTTTAGTTTTGCTTTTAAATAACCTCCATACTGATTTCTCAAGTGGCTGCCCTGAATTTACATCCCCCTTTCCTGCATCTTGGCTGGCATTTGTTCTCTTTTGTTTGATTGTTTTGTTTTGTTTTGTTTTGTTTTGTTTTTTTGAGACAGGGTTTCTCTGTGTAGCCCTGGCTGTCCTGGAACTCACTCTGTAGACCAGGCTGACCTCGAACTCAGAAATCCACCTGCCTCTCTCTGCCTCCCAAGTGCTGGGATTAAAGGTGTGCGTCACCACTGCCCAGCTTGTTGTCTTTTTTACTTGAGTGACAGAAAGAGAGAGAGAGAGAGAGAGAGAGAGAGAGAGAGAGAGAGAGAGAGAGACTGCTCATGTGTGTATTTGGGTTTTGTGAGTTGAACGCAGGTCTTTGTGCATGCAAGGGAAATGCTTTACTGACTGAGCTCCCTTTTCATCCAGCTTTCCTGATAACTGTCATTGTCATTAGATGGAAGCCGGACCTAAATGTGGTTTTGGTTTACATTTCCCTGATGAATAAGGATGTTGAGTATTTTCATGTACTTACTAGATTTTGTTTGTTTGAGAGGTGTTTACATTCCAAAATTTCTTTCTTTGATTTCTCTCTCTCTCTCTCTTTCTTTCTCCCCCCCCCTTTTTTTTTAAACCAGATAGGGTTTCCCACAAGGCCCAGGTTAGGCTTGGACTGTTATTTAGCCCAGGGTTATCCTGAATCCTTGATCTTCTTTCCTCCCCCTTCTCGGTGCTAGCATTACAAGTGTATGCCACCAAGCCCAACAAAACATATCAATTTAACATACAACTTGCTGGTGAGACGGCACTTGAACATGATCGGATGAGTTTGATCCCTGGAACCCACATGGTAGAAGGAGAGAACCAACTCCCATAGATTCCCTTCTCATTTCATGTACTCCTTGGCATGTGCACATTCATACACACACACACACACACACACACACACACACACACACACACAAGAGAAAAAAATAAAAAGCAAATTTTCTTTCTTTCTTTTTTTTTGGGGGGGGGGTTTGGATTTGGTTTTTTTGAGACAGGGTTTCTCTGTATAGCCCTGGCTGGCTTGGAACTCACTCTGTAGACCAGGCTGGCCTCTAACTCAGAAATCTGCCTGCCTCTGCCTCCCAGAGTGCTGGGATCACAGGCGTGTGCCACCACCGCCCGGCTTTGCAAATTTTGTTAATATTGAGGTTGGTTCCCATAATCTCAGCACTAGGGAAACCGAAGCGGATGGATTACTGGGAGTCTGAGGGCAGCCTGAGTTACTACAGCAGGTACAAAGCCAACCAGGGCTACGCAGAGAGATCCGGTAGATGGAGGGAAAAGGTAGCTGCTATCCTCTCACATCTGAGCACTGTCGGTCTGTAATGCAGCTGGTGGCTATTGACAGGTAAACAGTGAAACTGCTTCATCGGGAGTCATTCCATCTGCTGTGGCTAATGCTGTTGGCCCCTCAGAAGGACAAAGCAAACAGCTACTTGCTGGTCCTATCAGAGCCTCGAGCTGGGCTTGCCTTAAACTTCAGCTTGAGTTGGGATCTGGGAGAGGTTACCAGTTTGGAAAATGCACAGTTGCACGAAGCTCCTCTCTATGGTCAGGAAGCAGAATCATGCAATTGTTCAAGAGCAGCCTGGGTTATATGAGACCCGGCCTCCAAAACCCAGACAATGGTCCAGAGCTCTGTTCATAAACTGTCAAAGCTGGACGGCCCTGAGAGATCCTCTAACTTTGTTTACTGTGGTGGTTGTTGTCTTTCTTTGTTTTTCTGAATTAAAAACCAAGGGCCAGAGCTGGAGAGATGGCTCAGAGGTTAAGAGCACTGACTGCTCTTCCGAAGGTCCTGAGTTCAAATCCCAGCAACCACATGGTGGCTCACAACCATCCCTAATGAGATCTGACGCCCTCTGCTGGAGTGTCTGAAGACAGATAAAGTGTACTTACATATAATAAAATAAATAAATAAATAAATAAATAAATAAATAAGTAAATAAATCTTAAAAAAAAAAAAAGAGCACCGACTGCTCTTCCAGAGGTCATGAGTTCAATTCCCAGCAACCACATGGTGGCTCGCAACCATCTGTCAAGGGATCTGATGCCCTCTTCTGGTGTGTCTGAAGACAGCTACAGTGTACTCGTGTACATAAAATAAATAAATAAGTAAATCTTAAAAAAAAAAAAAAAACCCAAGCCGGGCAGTGGTGGCGCACGCCTGTAATCCCAGCACTTGGGAGGCAGAGGCAGGCGGATTTCTGAGTTCGAGGTCAGCCTGGTCTACAGAGTGAGTTCCAGGACAGCCAGGGCTACACAGAGAAACCCTGTCTCGAAAAACAAACAAACAAACAAAACAAACAAAAAACAAAACAAAACAAAACAAAACAAACAAAAAACCCCAAGGGCCAGCGACAGAAAGAAAGACCTTCATGCTCTTTTCTGCAAAGTACTTTGTTTTTTTTTTCGTCCTTCTAACTTTAAGAGATGTTTTCCCTGGAATACATTTCCTTTCAAACATCCGTCTCGGGGTTGTTCTTTTGGATAGATTCTTGTTGTGACATTCTGGCTGACCTGGAACCTGTAGTCCTTCTGCTTCAGCCTCCTGAGAGCTGGCAAGCCATCCCGGGTATTAAATGCATATGGGTTGGGAATTTACGGAAAAACTGTCACGTCAACAGAATCTGCGGTAGCTTGAGCCAGCTTCACCCTGCTCGCCTTGCCCACTGCTGGCCTGGCTGCAGGTTGCAACCTTCAAAGTCGGGTGGATGGCAAACGCTCCTAATCCGTTGGATGCCAGCGGGATGGCTCAGCAGTTACGAGCACTTGCTTTTTCCAGAGGACCTGGGTTTAATTCCGCATGATGGCTCATATCATTCATAACTGTAATTCCAGGGGCTCTGACATCCTCTTCTGACTTCTGGGGGCACCAGGCTCCCATGTGGTGCATAGACATGCCTGCAAGCCAAGCACTCATCTACATCTTTAAGCAGAATTTAAAAAAAAAAAAAAAGATCCTAATGTAGAGCAAAGCCCCAGAAGTCTCTGTTCTAAAACGATGAAAACAAGCACAATTGTGCACGAGGAATGTGGAAGTGGGCACACAATTAGGGAGGGGACAGTGACTAACATAATAGTCCCATCAAAGCCTCAAAGCAAGTAAAGGACAATTGAGATAAAATTTGGAGAGGAGATATCATAGCTAAGCAAGCCAGAGGGGATTGTGGAAGAAACCGCTAGAAAGGTGCTGTGGGGTTAGCAGAGGGGAAAGCGGATAATGGAGTGGACAGGCAGGCAGTCATTTTATTACCCCAACCTCATCTCCCTTCATGAAGTATTTCAGATACCTTATAAGGACACACATGATATGGCATAAATTAAAGGGCGGAAACCAGGAGGTGAACTCAGAGCACAGCCAAGCACAAGGCTCCAAATGCATACGCTGCTGCCACAAAGGGTGGGCCCAAAGGTTGGTTTTTTAAGCTTTCTAGCAGCCAACAGGAAAGGGGAAACCTTGCTCTTACACAATTCACAATGTCCAGGAGATAAAAAACAAACCTAATTGCTCAGAAGGGCAACTGTTCTCAGTCCTAAGATCAGACAGGAATTCCTCCCAGGGGCCTCGGAGAGGATGCTGTGGGATACAATGAACAACATCCTTGACAACATCCTTCCAACAGTGGCAGCAACAAGTTTCAAAGGACTGTTTTTCATAAGAGCCCGTAGGATCAACCGCTGGTCAGTATCCCAAGAAAACTAGGCCGTTAGAAACTAAAAATAGCATGCGAAGGTACAGAACAGGGAATCCAGTGCTCACACGGGTGGGGAAAGGCTATGTGCTGCTCACATGGGTGGGGAAAGGCTATATACAGGCACATGCAAACACACAATATCTCTGGAAGAATAAATTGGCACTAGTGTTCGCCTGGACAGAGAGGAAGTAGAGAATGGTGGCCTGGGACAGGAGAGACTTCCTTTTTGCCCCATACCAGCTCACATTGCCTGGGTTTCATTAAGCATGGTTTATCTTTTTGTCAATAAGAACATTGATTAATCGTTAAAATAATAATGGCATTCGAGGGTCAGAGGGTCAGAGGCATTTTGTCCCTGGACTGCAGGCAGGGTGAAGATGTTCAAATATTAGCTTTGATGTTCAAACAAGGAAAGGAAGCGAGGTGGGCTGTCGTGCATGCCTCTGTTTTCCACGCTGAGCACTCGGAAGCAGGATGATTGTGAATTCAAAACCAGTCCGGACTGCATGGTGAGATTTTTGTTGAGTAGGGGAGGGGAGGAGACAGGGAGAGAGGGAGAGGGAGAGGGAGGGAGGGAGAGAACTCAGTGTCCCAGTGACTATCTGAGACCCCACACTCAGAAGGCTAAGGTAGGCTGATCAAAAGTTCCAAAAGAAGATCTTGGCAGAGGTGGGAGAGAAGAGCTTGTGATCAGACTAGAGTGTATGAATTTTCAATTAAAAAAAAATGCCCCAGGAAAGTCTGGGGCTAAAATAAGAAGAAAAACAATATTTATTTAGCAACTCTAGGCATGAGGGGGCGTTTAATCACTTTCCGCTTTATCTCATTTACTCCACATAGTAACCTTGCAAGACGCATTTACCTCAGCAATCTTCCTTGGAGAAGACCCAGGAGTTGAGCTGCTTCATTGTTGCTGCTCTTGCGAGAATTGATATTTTTGGATAGATGAGCCAGAGGGAGCCAAACATGCCTCTGCGGGGCCTTTTAAAAAACAGCCGCGACGGTGGAGGCACCCAGAACTACCCCTTGGTGTTGCCTCCAGAGAAACTTCTTTCCTTTTCTTCACCCAGGCTTGGAATGGCGACAGATCACTAGAGTTCAGGCTCAGGATCAGAATTCACTCAAAATTAGGAGAATCCAGCATAACACTGGACCAGGAAAAAAATACAAACCCAGCAAAGATAATGTTAGCATGGGTGTTGCCTGGCCTTGCTACTTAAAAGCTCCCTCCATACAAGGTCTTTGTCTAAAACCTGGTGCAGGTGGAAAAACAGATCCTTATTCCATGACCAGAGTGGAAATCTTTGTTTGTTTGTTTGTTTTGTTGAGACAGGGTTTCTCTGTGTAGCCCTGGCTGTCCTGGAACTCACTCTGTAGACCAGGCTGGCCTTGACCTCAGAAATCCTCCTGCCTCTGCCTCCCAAGTGCTGGGATTACAGGAGTGCGCCACCACGCCCGGCTTAGAGTGGAAATCTTGGTTTGTTATTCCACCTAAGCTGGCCTGGGTTAGGTTGGGGCTCTTTTCTCTGTGCTGCGGGGCGGCTGCGGCCAGGCAGCAGTGTTGAAAGTGCTCTGTCTTGCCAGGGCGCCTCTTTCCTGATCCTTTGCCTAGATTCTGCTCGACATTTGCTGGATTCTGCTCGACATTTTTCCTTGGCATATCTGGAAACCTGTCTAGCACCCAAGCCAAGATATATGAGGCAAAAAAAAATTTAAAAAGAAAGAAAGAAAGAAGAGAGAGAGAGAGAGAGAAGCCGAAGTGCCCACATACGAAGTCTCTACTTAGTCTTCCTTTTTCTCCCTGTCTTAAGAACGTGACATTTAAAAATGCATAATGTTCGGTGTCGTTATCTGTTAGTTCTGTATCTTTATTTTCCAAACCTAGTGACCCTACCCAGGATCCCAACTCCTAGCTGAGGTAGTGAGAACAATTTGAGGATTTTAGAAGACTTTTCAAGCACAAAGAGAGGGAACAATAAGAATGCTCTGTACAACCCTCATTGTCCTTTTTTTTTTTTTCTTTCCCTAAACGGAATTGAGCTGAGCAGTCAATTTTCTTGCCCAGTTCTGTTAAAGTTTTACTGAGTTTTCAGAACCTTGGCTAACTTCCCTTTTCATGTATTTGCCACTGACGCTGAGTTTGTGCTGATGACGCACGCCCTCTGCTGTCGGCAGAGGGTAGGGCAGGGCAGCGCCATAAAATCTTGAAGCGGGAGCATTTTTTTTTTCCCTCTGCAATAGAACAAGTTCATGAATTATGTCCAATTATTAGATTAGCTGGTGGCCAAAGTCAGGAGATTTCTAACGCTCTGGTGCTACTTAATTTCACAACACTGTTTTCTTCTCCTCACACACCATGTGTAGTGAGGCGGTTATTGAAAAGCAACACACGATTTCAAAGTGCATTTTAGACATTAAGTGACAAGCTTTTCCCTTTAATATCCAAATTAGGATCTGGGGACCCCGTTGCGGGGGCGGGGGGAGCGTCTTCGTGAAACATGACTGGGTATGGTGATCAATCCTGTTGGCCCCCAAAAGAGGAAACCACTCAGAGAAATCAAGCTAGGAAGCCATAGAGCTCTGCTTGCCCGGACCTTTCTAGGACATCTATTTCAGCATAACAAGAAGTGGAATGCTGTTCAAGTTCAAGGGCAGGCCCCAATCTCTTCGGAAGGGAGTGCCCTTCCTATCAGGAGCCTATTCTCATCCCCTAAGGCCTGCCTAGAAGCCGGGGGAACGCAAGGGTAGCTGACCCTGCCCAATCTCAGAGGCCCTGATAAGGACACCAAGATACATCCCCGCTTCCATCCACGCTTCCGCCCATCTTGTGCCAACCTCCGGAACACAGTTGCCACTGGTGTCGACTTCCCATTGTTCCTCAGTAGGGAGGACGGAAGGGAACTGACACTCACTCGGGGTGAGGAACCTTATCGGGTCCTCCACACCACGTTTTATCGTTTACAGCAGTCCTAGTAAACAGTAGCACAAGTGACGAACTCTTCCACAGGCTCTAGGCCTGCCTCCATTCTCAGTGCTTTACCTTAGCTGCATTTAACCCTTACAACCTCGGGAAGGGCCTCTTCTCCCACCCGTACGTTTCTGATCTTGAACCGGGGCTTGCAGAGCAGATACTCTGACCTGCTGATCTACCCTGCTTGCCTGCCTGTGTCGTTTTCTAACGTGTGTCTACTGGACTTTAACATGTTTGTCACACTCATTTGCCATCCTTCCATCTTTTTTTTTTTTTGGTTGTTTTTTGTTTTGGTTTGGTTTGGTTTTTTGGATTTGGATTTTTCGAGACAGGGTTTCTCTGTGTAGCCCTGGCTGTCCTGGAACTCACTCTGTAGACCAGGCTGGCCTCGAACTCAGAAATTCGCCTGCCTCAGCCTCCCAGAGTGCTGGGATTACAGGCGTGCGTTTGCCGCCACCACCGCCTGGCTTCTTACATCAATCATTTCTTACTGAAGTTTCTTTGTGGGGTCTCTTACCTAAGACTTGAGTTTTAGCTGGCTTTCTCTGACAGTTTCGGTAAGGTAGCACTTTATCATCCCCTTTAGGGATAGACATATAGAGTCCCCAGTTAGCCTCCACTGACAGCCACATTGGAAGCTTCCACCTTACTCCCCGGTGGGATAAGAGGTCTATGACTAGGTTTCCCATGGCACCTCCCACTTCCTGAAGCAGGGGGCGTGGGGGCTTCTCAATGCTATTCCCTCAATGCTGTTCTCAATGGCCTCCACTGACATAACAGAGTCCAGAGAGTGTAGTGGCCTCCTTACTCGGGGGAGGGGGCAATGGCCAAAGACACAATGCTCCAGTTGCTGCTCTCCCAGTGAGGGAAGGAAAGGGTCACCTTATGACTAACTAAGGAAATTGGAAGTCTCAATTCCCCATGTGACCTCCCTTATAAAGTCATCGTTTGCTACATTAACAAGGTCAAGGTCAGCCTGGGTTTACAAGAAACCTTGTTTTCAGAAACCAGCTTTACGTCATTCCAGTCTGGAAAGGGTCGGAGTCTCTCTTCTCCCTTGGCCCTTCCCTGGTAGAGTAAATGCTCTAGCTTTTCCATGTTCACCTATGGTGGAATGAGCAACATCTAAAAGTCTTCTCCACAGGAGCACTGTGGCACACGTGTATATGTACCCACATATGCCATCTAAAGGTATTTAGGGCTGGGAGTGACGCTTTAGCAGTTAAGAGCACTCCCTGCTCTTCCGGAGAACCCAAGTTTGGTGACTAGGATGTCTATTGGGCAATGCACAACCTAAATTTCTGTTTCCAATGGATCTGTTGCCCTCTTCCGACCTTAGCGAGCAACTGCACACACAAGACACACAGACAAATATAGCTACACAAAGATAACAAAGATTTTTATTATGTGAAAAAAATAATAGAAGAGAGAATGACTTGAAAAAAAGTATCTTGTTGGCTTTGCCAGTTAGATTGAGATAAATGAATAAGTAAATGTTTAAAATAGAAATAAGCTGAGGATACAGCTCATGCAGTGGAGTGTTTGCATAGAACTGGGGGTGGGAGGATCAGGAATCCAGTCTTCCTTTGCTAATAAGCAGTTCAAGGTCAGCCTGGCTACAAGAGACCTTGTCTCAGAAACCAAAATGGAAACAATGAAAAAAAACCCTAAATCACAATGAAACATCACTCCACCCATGTCAGGGCCACTGCAATACACAGTTAGTGACCACACCACATGGAGAGAGGGCGGGAAGCAGGAGCAGCAGTCTTTCCTAGCTGGTGGGAATGTGCAATGTACTTCTACCCTACTAAAGTCCGGCAGTTTCTGGAACCATGCAAGCACCACATGATCTGTCAACGGCACTGCTGTGCTCCAATCCCAGAGAAACACAACTTGGCAGTGAATGCTCCTAGCAAGTTTTCCTCTGTTGAGACAAGGTCTTGGAATGTAGCCCAAACTGTCTTCCAGATCTCAGCAATTCTACTGCCTCAGTCCCCCACCCTGGAATTCTGGGATCATAGGTATGCCCTTCCTTCTTTGGCTTGTGTGTGTGTGTGTGTGTGTGTGTGTGTGTGTAGTATGCACATGAATATACTATTCTATCACACTTTACCTTATTCATATCTTCATGCTTACATGGGAAGAACTCTTATCATTGTGCAATCTCTACAAGCCCCTTTAAAAATTGGCATATATTCTTTGTACACAGTAATAGGTTCTACAGACATTTATAGAGGCTCTTAAAAAAACAAAATTAAGCCGGGCAGTGGTGGCGCACGCCTGTAATCCCATCACCTGGGAGGCAGAGGCAGGCGGATTTCTGAGTTCAAGGCCAGCCTGGTCTGCAGAGTGAGTTCCAGGACAGCTGGGGCTACACAGAGACAACCCTGTCTTGGGGAAAAAAAATCCAGAAAACAAAAACAACTAAAAATGGGCTGGGCAGTTGGGGTGCATGCCTTTAACCCCAGTACTCAGGAGGGAGAAGATTTCTGAGTTTTAGACCAGCCTAGTCTATCTATCTAAACAGTAAGTTACAGGATAGCCAGGGTTAAACAGAGAAAGCCTATCTCAACAAAACAAAACAAAACCTAAAAATGAAACTACCATATGACCCAGCTATACAGCTCCTACACCCCCCCACTCTCCCCCACCCCCCCACCCCCTCGAAGGACTCCAAATCAGCTTACTACAGAGAAACACGCGCCTATCTTTTTAAAAATATTGTATTTATTTTATGTATATGAGTGTTTTGGCTGCATGTGTTTATATATACCACATGTGTTCATGGTGTCCATAGAGATTCAAAGAGGGTACCAGATTCCTTGGAAATACAAATGGTTGTAAGCCACCATGTGGGTGCTTGACACTGAACCCTGGGTTCACCGGAAGACCAACCAGTGCTCTTAGCCACTAGGCCATCTCTCAGGCCCTGGCCATCCACCTTGATTGCTGCACTATTCGCAATAGACAAACCAAGGAATACGTTTAGATCTCCTTCACTAGACTGAATAAAGAAAATACACTATGGGAGCTGGAGAGATAGCTAAGTGGTTGAGAGCACTTGTCTTCCCCCAGGGGCCCAGAGCTCAGCTCCTAGCACTCACACCGGGTAGCTCACAATAGCCTGTAGCTCCAGCTCCAGGGAATCTGTCACTCTCCTTGGGCCTTAGTCATTGCATCGGCCAGCCTGGCCTGTGGGGCATTTTCTTGATTGTTGACTCAGGAAGGAGGGCCAAGTGCTCTCTGGGTGGTGCCAGCCCTGGGCTAATGGTCCCGCACTAGATAGGAAAGGCGGCTGAGCAAACCATAGGAGGCAAGCCAGGAAGCAGCACCCTTCCGTGGCTTATGTTCCAGTTCCTGCCCCGACAACCCTCCATGCCGGACTGCAGCCTGGAAAGTAAGTCCTTTCTAAGTTGCTTTGGGTTAGAGCTTTATTCTAGCAACAGAGAATCAAAGTGGAAGTATAAGCCAAACTTAGAGAAATCCCGCCTGTTTTCTCTCATTTGTGGGCCATAGGTTTTGTAGGTACATAAAATCGTGCCTGCTTAGAGACCATAAAAGTTTGATTCTCGGTCATCACAAACTGGCAGCATACATGTCCATCAGCGGGTGGGTGCTTGGGCAGAGTGTGGTGCACTCACATCATCCGGCTCAGCGTTAAGAAAAAGAACAACCAACCGATACACACCACTTCAGTGTGGCTCCAGAGAATCAGGAGTTGGGATGCCGCACAGTGGCGGATGGGCCACTTGCCTAACACGAGCAAGGCCCTGGGTTTAGTCCCTAAAGTTAAATAAATAAGCAAACAAACAAATAATGCGCCGGGCGGTGGTGGCGCACGCCTTTAATCCCAGCACTTGGGAGGCAGAGGCAGGCGGATTTCTGAGTTGGAGGCCAGCCTGGTCTACAAAGTTAGTTCCAGGATAGCCAGGGCTATACAGAGAAACCCTGTCTAGAAAACAAACAAACAAACAAACAAACAAAACAAAAAACAAACCCAAAAAACAAAAACAAATAATGCTATCTTCCAAAAGTCACGCACTCCTTGATTCAATCCCAATGATTATATTCAGAGTTAAATAAGTGAGTGGAGGTGGCTCTAAAGAGCAGGACTTTGTATCTTTTTTTTTTTTTCTGGAGACGGGTTGCTCTTTGTAGTCCTGGCTGTTCTGGAACTCATTATGTACATTAGGCTGGCCTTGAACTCACAATGATCTGTCTCCTAATTGCCAAGATCAAAGGTGTGCCCCACACTGTCACCCAGCTCTGTATCGGTCTTTTTTAAAAAAAATTATTTTATGCCTGTATTTTCCTGACTGTATGTCTGTGTTCCACATGTGCCTGGTACCCATAGAGACTGGAACAAGGTGCTGGATCCCCCCTGGAACTGGAGTTACAAATGGTTGTGAGGTACCACCTTGTGAGTGCTGAAATCAAACGGAGGTCCTCTGGGAAGAGCAGTCAGTGCTTTTAATCACTGAGCCACCTCTTTGGTTCAGGTATCTTGTATTTTGCTTATGCCATTTGCATAGTGTGCAATAATCCATCCGATTAGTTACTATCTAGCCAAGAGTCGATCAATGGAACTACATGATATCAAAGTTGCCAGGCATGGTGGCGCACGCCTTTAATCCAAGCACTCAGGAGGCAGAGGCAGGCGGATCTCTTGAGTTTAAAGCCAGCTTCATCTGCAGAGTGAGTTCTAGAAAGGCCAGGGTTACACAGAGGCATCTTGTTTTAAAAAACAAACAAATCTTGATCTCAAAGAATAGAATCAGCAGGGCATGATGCTTCCTGCCTGCGATTGAAGCTGGTATACAGGAGGATTGTCAGTTTGAGGCCATCCTACTCTACATAATCAGGTCTAGGCCAGCCTGGGATACATGACAAGAACCTGTATCAGAAAAAGAAAGAGGGAAAAACCCAGGAGAAACTTGGGCCCAGAATATCGCAAAACCAAGGGCATAAGACAAACGGGACAGATTAGCTGGGACGAGGTGTGGGACTGGGGGGAGGACCAGCACAAGGAGTCACTTCTATCGCTCTGAAGCAAGGCGACTTTGGTTGACAACCATTCCCTGACGATTTTTAAAAAAAGCCAAGAGAGGACTGTAAATGTTCCCAGCTGACGTGATGCTAAAGCTAAGAGGTGGGAGATGTGTGCGGACCAGCCTGCTCTGCCCGGCACACACTGTACATCACCTCACACCTGATAAATAGGTATGCGGATTACATCCCAGTTTAAAAAGGGAAACAATGTCCGCCTTTTGCAATGGCTTCCTGTTTGCCAGTCCCCATTTGGTTACCGGTGGCACCTTCTAAGTGTGGCTCTTGACCCTGTCAAGCTGTTACTTTAGATTATCTTTCATTTCTTTGCGGCTGCCATGACCTCAATCACTCCTGGCTCCCACGTGCACTGAAGCCATCATCACTGGGATGAGATGACAGGTTCTGAGACAGGCTTCTTAGCTTCCCTTTCCAAATTTCTCTGTGACGGCTCCAGCAGTTTGAAAGGAGGGGCATTTCCCTTCCTTCAGAGCCTTCTCCATTGGATTCTGTTTCTCCTTTTCTATTAAAGGTCTCATAAACCTCAATTTTTATCATACACACTTAATATATGTATTTACACCTGTGTCCCAGATTCCCTTGGTTTTTACAGCCTCCCTGTCATTTCCAGACACTTTCTGACGTCAGTTATGGTTGTATACACTCATACCTTTGGGAGGCAGAGGTAGGAAAATGAATGCAAATTCATTCCCAGATACCTAGCACATCTCAGGGCAGCCTGGGTTACGTGACATCCTGTCTTTAAAAAGGCACAGAGTACGGTGATGGTTCAGGGGTCAGGAGCACTGACTGCTTTCTCCGGAGATCTGGGTTGGATTCTCAGACTCTCAATGGTGGCTCATGACCCTCTATCTGTAACTAATTCCAGGGGATACTACTATACCCTCCCTCCTCTGGCTACGGAGGCCACCAGGCATACAAATGTGCATGCAGGCAAAACATCTGTATGCATAGAATAAAACAAACCCATAGGTAGAAAAGTCAAAAGCAGTAAGACTGATAATCGCCGAGAATACTTGAGGCTGGCCTAGTTCAGTAGCTTAACTTCACCTTCAGGAATATCTGTCTGTCTGTCTGCATAAGCTACCCGGGCAAATGTGCACAGCTATGGTTCAAGTTGTCCCAACACTCCGTATGCATAGGCTTGCTGTCTTTCTCTCTCTTGTCCTTATTATCAGACTCTAAGTCACAATCTTCTTGCCTCAGTTCCCCAAGTGCTGGGACCGCAGGCCTACAGTATCGTGCTTATTGTTAGCTACAGCCATTGCTGCCCCCCCCCCAGCTCCAATCAATCTCTGAAAGTATTTGGGGGTAGAAATTATCCTAGAACGATGCTTCTCCATGGAGCACGTCGGCGTGCCCTTCTACAATGCCAGCAATTGGGAAACTGAAGCAGGAGGCCTGAGGGTTGGGCCAGTCTAGGCTATGGCCTGAAAGTCTGACCAAACCAAACCAAACCAAACCAAACCAAACCAAACCAAACCAAACCAACCACCACCCAAGACCAACCAACCAATCAAAAACCACCGGTGGAATACTGTGTAGCAGTATTTCCTCTGCCAGAAAACCTTCCATCCTATAGAGAAGGTCCTTAGGCTTAGGAAATGAGACGCTCAAAGGCATCCGAAGTTCTGGGAGCTGATTAGGTACAGCGGTCGGCCCCTCCCTCCCCAAGCGTACAAAAGCAGGATCAGCTGAGAGACACTCCTCGGACCAGCTGAGCTGCCTCGATTAGGCTCAGACCAACCTGGCTTCCAAGAGTCAGAGACCAGCTAAACTGTCTGCAAGTGTCAAATTAGCCACACTGCCCGAAAAAGACATTCTCCAACACCTTGAGCTGCTGCTGCCTGCACTCTGTGCAGTGTGCTCCGGGGTTCTGGCTTTCATGAGGGGTGGGCTTTTGTGACACAGCTATATTTTTTTAGCCATTTCTGCTCCTGTAAATAATCCCTGACCCTTATTCCTGTAGGTAACCCCAATAAAACTCATTGATCCACCAAGCTGGACTTTGGTGTGTCCTTAAGTTGGCCTGTCATTGGTTCCCTTTCCTGGATGTGTAGGTTTTGTTTTTTTTTTTTCATGTCTCCATGAGAATAGTATTATACAATAGCCAACAAGATGGCTCAGCTTTTGCCTGGCAGTGTGATTTGAGCCCCCAAACCCATGTATGCTTGCTAGCTTTATGCAAAATTGACAACAAGCTAGAGTTATGTTAGAAATGAGAACCTCAGGCTGGAGCGATGGCTCAGCGGTTAAGAGCAAGGACTGCTGTTCCAGAGGTCCTCTGAGTTCAAATCCCAGCAACCACATGGTGGCTCACAACCATCCGTAATGGGATCTGATGCCCTCTTCTGGGGTGTCTGAAGACAGCTGCAGTGTGCTCATATACATGAAATAAATAAATCTTTTTTAAAAAAGAAAAAAAGAAAAGGGAACCTCAAGGGTTGGATGGATGGCTCAGCAGTTAAAAGTACTTCCTGCTCTTGTAGAAGACACAGGTTCAGTCCCTAGCACCCACATAGTGGCTCACAGCCATCTGTAATTCTAGTTTCAGAGGATTTGATCTTTATGGGCACCAGGCACATGTGTGATACACATACACACATGCATGTAAACACTCGTACACATAAAAACAAATCTAAAAAGAGAACCTTAAAAAGGCTCTTTTCCTCTCTCTGTATCCCTCTTCTCTCCCCATGGTAACTTCCCAATGAACTTGCCCACCCAAGAGCAGCTTCCCAACAAACCTGCATTAAATATAAAAAGTAAATAAAAGAGGAAACCTTGATAGAGAAAATAACCCCTACCAGATTAGCTTGTTGGCAAGCCTGTGGTATATTTTCTTGATTGTGATGTTTGGTATGTGGGAGTGCCCAGCTCTCAGTGGATGGTGCTACCTATGGGCTGGTGGTCCTGGATTGCATAAGAACGCAGGCTGTGCAGACCTTGGGGGAATAAGCTAGCAAGCAGCAACTGTCTCTGGCCTCTGCTTTAGTTCCTGTTTTGATTTCCCTCAGTGATGAGCTGTTACCCAGAAGTGTAAGCTGTTCTTCCCCCCAAGCTGTTTTGATTTTCAAGACAGGTTTCTCTGTGTAGCCCTGGTTGTCCTAGAATTCCCTCTGTTGACCAGGCTGGCCTCGAACTCACAAATATCCCCTTGCATTTTACCAGGATTAAAGGCATGTGTGCACCACTGCTGCCCAGCAATCATGGTGTTTTATGACAGCAATCGAAACCCTAAGACACCAAGTAAAAGTAGAAGGCAAAAATTATACTCCATAAGGGTTTTCTTGGTCATGTACACCCACACCCTCCTGAGACACACCATGCACACACGTACAATAAAAATAAATATAAATAATGTGTAAAAATTCAAAGAGAGTGCTCGACTCCTAGCAGTATTGTGAATTCTGAGAGAAAAGGAGTTTGAGGGGGAAAATAGAAAGGATGTTGACTTGGAAATGAGTCTCCATCACTGATGATGAAGATCCTCCGAATGGAAAATAATCAAGGACTGCAGATGAAGTCCGAGGCTTGGCTAGGGTGGAGAACCACACAAGAAATGGCTGCTGAGGAGCAACCCAGAGATGAGGGAGGCAGAGCACTGAGGAATGTTGACCAAAGTGCCAGTAGATGGAAGACGGGTGTGGTCAAAATAATTGTCTCCCGGAAGCAGGAAGTCTCTCCTGATTCCTATGGTTTAGGTATCTCCCCCAGGGTTCCCATAGCATCTGGTTTGCCCATCATCGTGTTCCTTATGATGGTTAAGTCCTAATAATCTATTTGCTTATTTGTAGACAACAGCTTCCTAAAACTGTGGGTCTTGTGATTAAAATTGGGGTTGTGACAAGTCGGGTAGCAACTGGTTAGGGAACATCTAAGAACCCTAAATGAATTCCAACTCAAAAAGGCCAGCGAGCTCGGGGCACTTCTGGTGACACTTGCCTGTGCTGCATTCTGTACCCTCGCTGTAATCTTGGCATGAAGTCCAGAGTGCATTTTTTTACGGCTGCACAGGCCATTACGCTACACCGTGCCAGCAAACACTGCCTGAACCATTCTGACTCAAATCTGAGGTTACTGTAGGATAGGAATTGCAGTGCTTTTACTGGACAGTTTTCTGTTCTTACAGAAATGCAAAGGTTTAAGTACGAAGAACGGTGTTTTAATAATTTCCTGCCCTCGTTCCTTAGAATGTCAAGTATTATATTAGGGTTTCTTTGGATGGTATTGGTCAAAACACTTGATTTAAAAAAAAAATCCCATAAACTCCTCTTTGAGGTTGGAGAGATGGCTTATCAGTTAGGGTCACTGTCTGTTCTTCCAGAGGACTAGGGTTCACTACCCAGCACACACATGGTGCTCTCGACCATGTGTAACTGCAGTTGAAGGGAAGCCAGTGTCCTTCTCTGGCCTCAGATTGCACCAGGCAAATGAACAGCACATAGAAATATATGCAGGCAAACAGCCAGATTATGAAATCAAATACTTAAAAAAAATTAAAAATTGCTTTCTAAATTGCTGACTTGAGTCTTATAAAACCCTTTTAAATAAAATTGGCTTGGAATTAGAACAGAATTTCAGGCAACCTCTGAAACGGTAGTAAATACACTTCTGTCATAAATACTACATATTTAAGTAGTGTGGCACTCTCAGTGTGACTAATGCAAAATATAAATATCGATCACTCCTGGAAAACCTTCAAGATACTCTAGATTCCGCAGTACCAAATATTTAGTCAAGTTTAATTCACGTAAAATAAATGAGCAATTCACTTCGGTAGTATTTAAATGTTCTTTCATTTTTAATAAATAATACACACGCCTTTGATACCCAGCACTTGGGAGGCAGAGGCAGGCAGATCTTTGTGAGTTCAGGGCCAACCTAGTCAGAACTACATATAGAACTGGCCAACAGCCAGAACTACATATAAAGACCTTGTCTCAAAAATTAAATAAAATTATAAAGAAAATTTGAAATAAATTTGACTTATTCTTAGTAAATATTTGACTTATATACTTATTTATATACCCATATATGCAGAGTCACATAAAACTTTTTCAGGGTCCATCAGTGGAAAGGAAGTCTAAATGACCTGCTGTTAAGTCACCCCATCCACCATCCTGCTCAATGGGTAATGTTTGGGTATAAGCGCACCTCTCAGTCCTTGCCAGAGACGCTTCTTCTTGCAGTATATAGTGATTAAACGCAGAAACTCACAACTGGGCAATATACAAAACTGAGAGACTATAGTATACCCTTAAGTAGGGGGCATACATATAACTCTCCCCAAAGCCTCTGCATCTTCACCGAAGAGGAGGCCAGAAAGAGCCCAGACACAGGTGTTAGGTAACTTCAAGGAAACAGCGTTTCCAGACCCAACAGGCAGATGTGCATAGGAACCTAAAGTGCTTGTGACGCCATCGACAGGTGCTGCACAAGCTCAGGGAGGCCAGACAAAATCTCACTCTGTGTGTGTGTGTGTGTGTGTGTGTGTGTGTGTGTGTGTGCGCGCGCGCGCGCGCGCGCGCGCGCCGGGGTGGGGTGGGGTGGTGGTGGTGGGGGGGTGGGCATGAAATCCTACTAGCCGGAAGAGTGGCTGTCATTTTATGGCTGCTGGGAGAGGGAGGAGTCAGTTTTCACTAATAGTGTGACCCTTGGCACACCAGTCACACTCCAGGACAGCGTCTACACAGAGGGCAATGCAGTGTTTGATAGCGGACTTGAACTACTTGTAAATAATACATTGCACACAGCCACTACAAATGTTTTAGGCAGTCACAGCCTGTTCTACATACTGAGTTCCAAGACAGCCAGGACTATGTAGAGAGATTCCATCTCTACCATCCCCTTTCGGGAAAGAAAAAGGTGAAGATGGGTGGGTAATGAAATGAGAGTGGAGAGGGTGGATTTGGGAGGAGCAGGTGTGATTAAAATATATCAAATCCTCCAAGTTAATTAAAATGTTATTTAGAAGCCTCCTGAAGACGGAGGGTGCCTCAGGACCTGGGACCTTGTCACATGCACACATGCTTATCAGGCAGCACAGAGCCTATCTGCGACAATAAGTCGAGCTATTCACCTGGGGTGTTCTCACTCAGTGAGTATGCTATGCTGTTACCATGACTACCAGGGCCCTGGAAAGCTAAGAGCCTCCAGCCATAACAACTCCAAGTTGTCCAGTCCCTTCCTTCTCTAGAGCCTCTGCTTTCCTCCCCCTAGTGGCAGCACTTTCTGTCGTTTGGTTTGGCGTGGTTTTTCAAGAAAGGGTTTCTCTCTGTATAGCCTTCGCTGTCCTGGAACTCCTGTAGACCAGGCTGGCCTCATACTCAAGAAATCTGCCTGTCTCTGCCTCCCAAATGCTGGAACTAAAGGCGTGCACTACCGCTGCTCAGCACATCCCTTCAGTGTTATAAATGTAGCCAAGGATGATCTTGAATTCTTCCTGCCTTTACCTCCAAATTGCTAGGATGATAGGTGATTTTCCCCCTATGTTCAAACCCAGGGCCTTGTGCACGCTAAGTCAGTACTGAGCCAACCGAACTATGCCCATGGCCTGGAAGTTTTTTTTCCTTTATAAAGATTTATTTATTTATTATTTATTATTATTATATGTAATTTATTTATTATTATTATATGTAATTTATTTATTATTATTATATATTTATTTATTTATTATTTATTACTTATTATATGTAAGTTCACTGTAGCTGTCTTCAGCCACCCCAGAGGAGGGCATCAGACCTCATTAAGGATGGTTGTGACCCACCATGTGGTTGCTGGGATTTGAACTCAGGACCTTCGGAAGAGCAGTCAGTGCTCTTACCCACTGAGCCACCTCTCCAGCCCGGCCTGGAAGTTTTAAATAAGCAGAGTACAGTTGCTCTTGTTACAAAAAGTGTATAGGAGACAATGGATGTGTTAAATTGCTGCACTATAGTAATTTTGTAACTTATATATGTATTTTATAACCTATTTCTTTTAAATTAAAGTTTTATTTATTTTGTGTAGAAGGGCTTATGCTGTGGCCTATATGCAGCACCCAGAGGACAATTTACGGCACAAAAGAGCTTGGGAGCAGATACCTTTACCTGGTGAGCTATCTTGTTAGCCCTACAAGATCATTTAAAATTTACATACTTTTTGTTTTTGAGACAGGGTCTCATTATGTAGCTCTAAATGTACTAGAACTTGCTATGCAGATCAGACTAACCTAGAAATCTGCGTGTGTCTGCCTCTTTCGTGCTTGTATTAAAGGTATGGGCTACCACAGCTGGCTTAAAAATAACTTTTAAGAAAGAAAAATTAAGCCTGGGCAGTGGTGGCACACGCCTTTAATCCCAGCACTTGGGAGGCAGAGGCCAGCCTGGTCTACAGAGTGAGTTCCAGGACAGCCAGGGCTACACAGAGAAACCCTGTCTCAGAAAAAAAAAAGAAACAACAACAAAAAATTAAGGCCAGGCATGGTTGCTACGCCCTGTAACCCAAACATGCTGGGACCAGAGAAAGGATTGCCAGAATTTAAGATCTTGCCTCAAAAAGGCTGCCCCTCACCTAAAGAAAAACAAAGGGAAATTTTTTTATAATAATGAAAAAGCTATAAAGAGATATATATTAACACGATTCCACTGAGCATCTTGCTTCTACCTGACATATTATTTGGCAGAATTTGCTTTCTCCTCCTCTATCACTTCTTTCTGCCTCATGACTGTGATTACCTTCTTGTTTCCCAAGCACTGAAACACTGGAATTACAGGTGTATGTCACCATACCTGGGTATTCTTAAGCAAGGAATCTCAGGCGAAACGAAAAGAGCAAAATAGAACTCAAGACACGGAGGGAGAGATGAATAGACATCTCAGCCATTCAGATGCTTGCTGCTCTGGGCAACCTGTAACTCCAACTCCAGGGGATCTAATGCCCTCTTGTGGCAGCCACGGGTATCTACATGTAAGTATGCAAACCAACCGTGCTCACACAGGTAGGTACCCAGAGGTGGTGCCACATGCCCAGAATCACCGTGCTCAGGAAGCTGGAGTAGGCAGATCTCTGGGAGTTCCAAGCCAGACAGGACTACATAGTAAGACCGTGTCTGAAATAAAAGTTTTAAAAATCTTAAATTAAAAAAAAAAACACTAAAGAGAGTTAGGATGTGGAGGCCAGTCTGAGCTATATATAATGTGTCTTTAAAAAAAAAAAACCTTCAGAAACATTTTAAAGGGGAAATCATTAGGTGTACTCCATGCATGTCATTAGCCCCACCCCCACCCCACGGTCTCAACTGTAGCCTCTTGTTAGATGCAGAGGTATCCTGGAACCCACATATATTTTGTGTTACTTGGTTGCAAGAAGCAATTGGGAGAAACCAGCAAAGTACTAATAGGCAGATTATCAGTTCTTGGGCTTGGAACTGTGACAGGAATTAATGTCAAGGGTGTGCCTGCTTGTCACTGTGTTGTCCGCTCCTTCTCCCACTTGCGGTTACAAGAGGTCAGCACATAGATGACTAAGGTGACATTAGCACAGATGATACCCTGAAGAGGGCTCCAAAAGATGCATGGGCTGCAAGAACCCTGATGTGTGTGTGGGGGGCTAATCTTTCATAAAAGCAATTTATGAGCAAAAAAGCCAGGTGTTGACTTCAGGAGGCCAATCAACTGAGGCCTCGGGAAAGATGGAGACAGACTAAGACTTAGGCACTGACTGACTCCACTTCCCCTCCTCAAGTAATAGGTTCTCCGGTTCTTTCCAAGACTTTTAGCATGAAAGGATGCTGAATTTTGTCAAATCATTTACAAAAGAGCACACATGGAATGCAGTCACTGATAAGTGGATATTAGCCCAGAAGCTCTGAATACTCAAGACACAACTCACATATCAAAGATTCCCAAAAAGGAAGGAAGGAGAGGGCCCTGGTCCTGGAAAGGCTTGATGCAGCAATGTAGGGGATTACCAGGGCAGAGAAATGGGAGGGGGTTGATTGGGGAATGGGCAGAGGGAAGAGGGCTTATGGGACTTATGGGGAGGGGGGAACCGAGAAAGAGAAAATCATTTGGAATGTAAACAAAGAATATAGAAAATAATTTTAAAAAAGTAATGGGTTCTCCACACAGAGCACTGTCTCCCAATGGGCCTGAGCACTGGGCCTGGGTGAGTGCGAAGCTACCTTCGTCAGCCTTGTTCATTCTGTGTGGGCATGGGGGAACGCCTATCACTGGATTCCCTTCTGAAGGCCACTTCCTTAGCAGGGAGGGGCAGGAAGGCAGCCAATAGAGAGTGCCTTTCCAAAACTCAATTCTAGGTATTTCATAGTAGCCCTCAGGTTTTTTGTTTGTTTGTTTTTTGTTGTTGCTTTTTTTTTTTTGGTATTTTGGATTTGGTTTTTTCTTTTTTCTTTTTCTTTCTTTTTTTTGTTTGTTTGTTTTTTTGTTTTTTGAGACAGGGTTTCTCTGTGTAGCTTCGGCTGTCCTGGAACTCACTCTGGACCAGGCTGGCCTCGAACTCAGAAATCTGCCTGCCTCTGCCTCCCAAGTGCTGGGATTATAGGTGTGTGCCACCACACCCGGCTTGGATTTGGATTTTTCAAGACAGGGTTTCTCTGTATAGCCCTGGCTGTCCTTGGAACGCAGAAATCCACCTGCCTCTGCCTCCCAGGGTGCTGGGATTACGGGCATGCGCCATCTCCACCTGGCCAGCCCTCAGTTGTAAGAGTCATATGCTACTAACTGACTCTAACACTTTGACTAGGGAACACCCTTTTTCTGCGATAGAAAAGATGGTTCGAATTCATGGCAGTCTTCCCGTCTCAGCCTCTGAAGGCGAGGCACGCACTCCCATCCTTGCCTCTAGGGGAACACTTCCAGCTCTGGAAAGTACTTGGGACTAGGAGCCCCCCCCCCCCAGCCTTGTCTTCCAGAGGCTTTGGCTTTGCAAGCTGTGCAATAGCATAGGCACCTTTTCTCAGATTCTGGGGATAAAGGTGGGTGAGAACGGAAAAGAGAACCTGGTAAGGTCTCTTGGATCACAGGGAGCTTCCTGTTAACTGCGCCACTGCGGCGCTGCCTCCTGCCAAATAACTAGTTAAGAATCCACTGCCCAACCAGGTGCAGTGGCTCTTACCTGCAATCTAGTGCTCGGGAGGCTGGAGCAGGATTGCCACAAAAATTAAGGCAACGCTGAGACACTGTTGTGTTCTAGGCCAATCTGAATTACAGACGCTGTTTCCAAAACCCGAAGGGCTGGCCGGATGGCTCAATCTCAATGCATGATGACCTAGTTTTTAATCCCCAGGACTTACATGGGACAAGAATACATTCATCAACAATGCATCATTAGAAACAAAATAGACTATAAATTCACTGTTGGGAGCTGGGAACAGGACACACACATTTAATCCCAGCACTCAAGGGACAGATCTCTGTTCAAGTTTACAACTAGCCTGTCCCTGGCCAGCCAGGGCTATAGTGAGATCTTGCCTCAAACATGACAGACCCCCAAAACGATTGTTGGGGCTAGTGGATATAGGCACTTGCCTGGCTGGATTCCTGAGACCCACGTGGTAGGACAATTTTCAAGTTGTTCTTTGACCTCCACATATACAGGGTGTCTCACACCCACGTGAGACATAATTTTAAAACAAATTAAAAAACCCACCAAACAGTTGAGCACAAATGGTACATGACTTTAATCCCAGGATTCATGAGGCAGAGGCAAGAAGATCTCTATTAGAGGCAAGCCAGGTGAGAGCCTATCTCAAAAACAAAAAACAAAAACAAACAAACAAACAAATAAACAAATGTCCATCCAAGTCCCTGGGGCTTCTTCGCCCACTGTTGATGCTTGCTTACAGCATTTGCCTCAATGGCCCAGGTGGTGGCATTACTCCAGGTATAGTTCAAAGTTAAGAATGATGTTTTCTCCAGATTACAGAGTCCTACAGTCTAGGTCTTATGTCAAAAACAAAAAACAAAACAACAACAACAACAACAACAAAAAAAACCCAGAAATAAAACAATCCTTAACATTCTAAATTGTGTTGCATGAGATGTAATGCAATTGCAGGGCAGGCATACTACATATGCTAACAACCTATTATTACATCAGCCCTCTCTTACTTCACTTAATGGCCCCAAGGTACTATATAGTGATCCGGGCAATTTTATTAGTGGAGCTGTAATTGCTCTTATCAGTGCTCAGTTTATAAATATCATAGTATGCTTGTGTAGGGAAAACCCTAGTTTATATATGGTTATATAATACCTATGGTTTCAGGTATTCAGTTTGGGTCTTGGGCAGTGTTATTTGTGTCTAAGTAACTACTGTATTCTGAAATGATGAACCTTGACACACTGACCCAATACTTCAGGAAGTAGCACAATTACCTCTCTGGGCTTTTTTCCAGAAAAAAAAATGTCATATCTTATTCTAGTCCCTTTTGACTCACTTGTCAAAAGTCTAACTAACACAGCTATCCCCATTTTCACCAAAAGCATAATGAAATAAAAAGTAGATCCAGAGGTGGGGCGTGGTGTGCATACCTTGAAAGAAGCAAAGGCAGGAGGATCTCTGAGTTCTAGGCCAGCCTGGTCTACAAAGTGAGTTCCAGGTTAACTGGAGCAGCAACACAGAGGAAACTCTGTCTCAAAAAACAAACAAAAAACTCAAAACAACAAAACCAACCCTCCTCGAAAATAAAAAAGTAGATTGAGGTTTAAATCTACAAAGGAGCACTCTCCATGAAGCCTATAATCAGTGAGTTTCAAAGAAAAATGTACATCCGTATACAGTCATGTTCAAAGAAACTCACTTAAAATCTTGGAATGCATTACAATCTATGTTTAAAGCCTGCATGCTTACAATCCCAAGTTTTATTTAGAAATTAAGCACTGACCAAGGAGGGAAATTACCACATTAGACAAAATCAGCTCAAAAGAAATAGGAATTTGGATTTCCAGGAATAAGTGGCAGAAATCCAGAAGGAATTAATTATGCTCCCTATAATTCATGTATACTGCACAGAATTAATTAGTTCTAATTGTCACTAAAGCACAGATACTTTAAAGTCTTGCTTTCTCTTAACGAGGTGACTAAAGTGGTTGGGAAAGAAAGATATGCTGGCGAGTGAACACCCAAGACAAAGGGCAGCAGGGAAACCAGTAGGGAGAATAGCACGCCCCACACTGCACACAGGACAGACAGTTTATTAAGTTTCTTCTACACAATACAATAAGTTCAACAACTGAGAGGTCACACGGATCCAAGGAAGATACAAATTAAATACTTAAATTAATCAAAAGGCACTACACACCACCTAAAACCCACCACCTCAGGGGTAGTAGGCTAAGGAAGATCGCGCTACAGCAAGTTATCTAATGTGAATGTTAGCAGTTACACAGCAAGAGGCAAGTCTGTCTTACAGAAGATTTTGTTACAATGTTCACTGAGTCCAAGATATTTGGCCAGGAAAGGGTCAAGATAGCTAAAGGTAAAGTCAACTGGAAAGGAATGGGTATAGAGAATCCAAGCTATAGACTTAAACAGATGGCAATGGATCAGGCTTCTTCCTCCCAAAATTAATTACTGCATTGAGCTACCCGCCCCTGCCTTACAGGGTGCTCAACAGCTGAACTATGTTTAAGGATGCTCAGGATTCTTGCTGTAGACCTCTGAAAATATATTACACACGGGCTGGCTTTGCTGCTCGTTATTCTGAGTGACGAAAACCCCAAGGCATTCACATGCAATGGAGTATGAGCTTTGTCAACCACGTCCTGAGGTCCAATACTCTCCTAACAGTCTATACATCTTTCAACAGCTGAGCTCAACTTAAAGCGGCAAGGCTCACAAAATAAACAAGAAAGCCAGGACACAGGTCGGGCATCCTGGCAGTTAATAACAATCTGTCTTTCTCCAATTTAGGATAAATTCTAACATAGCTAAGGTGGGATGTAAAAAGCTATACTGGAGCAAGCTGGGTCTGCTGCTGAACTCACCAATACCAAGAAAAACAAGGGGTGGGCTTGGTTTATTTTCAAAATGCTTCAGAAGTTATTATAAAGGAACATGGCTGAACAGGTAGGACACAGATTCTCCATTGTGGGTTCTCCTGATGGCTTCTGCAAGGATCATAGAGATGTCAATCACCTAGAAAGGAAAAAATAATGCACCCAGGTTAGTCTGCAAGAACAGAGTTCATGGGCCTATCTGTAGCCTATATGAGCAGCCTGGAAAGCAAACTTAACTAAGGATCTAGCACTCAACTCCTCCCTTTTACTAGAATCATTAGGAAGGAGTTAAGATGCAAACCCTGACTCAAGATTATTAAAAGAGTGATTCTGTGCAGGCCAAGTGCATGCCTAGAGCAGGTGAAGAGATGTTTTGGCAGCAGAGAGAGCACTCACGACTGCTCTTCCAGATGCCCAGGGCTCAGTTCCCAGTAATGGCAGGTGGCTCACAACCACCTTTAACTCTAGCTCCAGGGAATCTGATGCCCTTTTGGCCCTCTGCAGGAACCTCCACATGTAATGCATGTACCCACACATGCACACACACAAACTAGCCAGGCAGTGGTGGCCCACACCTTTAATCCCAGCACTCAGGAGGTAAAGGCAGGTGGATCTCTGAGTTTGAGGCCAACATGGTCTACAGAGCAAGTTCTAGGACAGCCAGGACTACATAGAAAAACTCTTGTCTCTAAAAACAAATCAACTCACAAAAAAGAACATGCCTATAATCTTAGCCCTTGGGAGACTAGGGCAAGAGGATCGCAGTGAGTCTTAGGCTATCCTAGTCAACAGTATGCCTTGTTTCAAAAGACCAAAGCAAAAGCAACAACAACAAAATCAATGAAGAGCCTAGGGGGGTGGCTCGGCATTTAAGGGTGCTTACTGCTCTTAAAGAGGGCCTGAGTGCAGTTCCCAGCACCCATGTGGAAGCGCACCACTGCATTTAGCTCCAGTTCCACATACATACACACATACAAATAATTTTTAAAATGATAATTAAAAAGTTTTAAAAATATACAAAGCTGGATGTGGTCCGGCATATTCTTGATCTCAGTACTTAGGAGGCAGAGGCAGGTAGATTGAGTTTAAGGCCAGCTAGATCTACACACCAAATTCTAGGTCAGTCAGGGCTGCATAGTAGGACACTGTATCAAATAAACAAGCAAAAAAAAAAAAAAAAAGAAGAAGAAGAAGGAAGCTACCTTTAGGCTAAAGCATAAAAGTCCAAGGCCTGCCTGTGCTCCAGAGTAAGTTCGAGGCCAATCTGGGCAACTTAATGAGACCACATCTGAAACAGTACAAGGTAGGACTCTGGATCCAGTCCTTATTGCCAAAAGAAAAAAGGAACCAAGGATGGTTTTAGAAATTCAGTGGTAGGAAGCCGGGCGTGGTGGCGCACGCCTGTAATCCCAGCACTTGGGAGGCAGAGGCAGGCAGATTTATGAGTTCGAGGCCAGCCTGGTCTACAGAGTGAGTTCCAGGACAGCCAGGACTACACAGAGAAACCCTGTCTCGAAAAACAAAAAAAATCAAAAACAAAAACAATAGTGTTAAAACAAAACAAAAACAAAAAAAAAAAACAAACAAACAAAAAAAGAAATTCAGTGGTAGAATGCTTACCTGTAGAAACATTCCCAGATCAAAACATAACAGACAACCCGAAAAAGTTAAGCTTCAGTATTAACATATCCAAATTAATATGTTACCATCTGTGAAAACACTTAACGGAAATTTGGTTTTGGATGAATCTCATCTCACCTGGATCTTGGAGCAGTGTTTCATCTTGTCCTCCTGAGGTATGGTATTGGTAACTACTACTGCTTCAAAGCATGCATTGTTGATTCGAGAAATGGCTGGGCCAGAAAAGATTCCGTGCGTCAAGATAGCATAAACTCTGGTAGCTCCAGCAGAGAGAAGTCTGAAGGGAAAAGATCTGATTAATCTGACATCCAAATACAGAATCTCAACTAGGAAGAAGAGTATTAATTTGTCATGAGGAGGGGCTGGTGAGATGGCTCAGCGGTTAAGAGCACCAACTGCTCTTCCTAAGGTCTTGAGTTCAAATCCCAGCATCCACATGGTGGCTCACAACCATCTGCACAGCTATAGTGTATTCATATACATCAAATAAATAAATAAATAAATAAATAAATAAATAAATAAGTCATGAGGATATCACAGACAAGTGTGTTTCACAAACAAGGCTAAGATCAAGTATAGACAAGCATCTTATGCACCCACAGGACGTTCTAGTATACAGATAAAGAAAGTATAACAAGCATTTTCTTCTAATAAGGTTACCTTACCTATTGTGAGGGTTCTGCTCTCAAGATCTCACTAAGCCTAAATACCCCCAGAGTAATTTGCAAAACCACACCTGGGACTAGAAGTCAACGCATGAATTTTAGCAAATGAACATGAATTTTGCACATGAGTTTTGCAAAACCACACCTGGGACTAGAAGTCAACACTAGGGGACACAGTTCTGGCTTATTAAGGAATAAAGCCTGCACTAAGCCTTATTGTGGTAGAACCTATAAAAAAAATTTCCCAGGGGGTAATAATATCTGTGTTCTTTTTCCTTTCTGGATGGCAAAAAGAGAAATGCCCTTTAATATGATCTGAAAAAGTATATAATAAAAATCTGTATGGTACCACAAGACTGAACGTTTATAACCATGAAAGTAATACTTAAGCAAAAATGCTTGAATTTGACTGTGCTTGCTGCCCCAGCCTGCTGACTTGAATTTGATCCCTGGGACCCACAGGGTAGAAGGAGAGAGCCATTCTGACTTCCACGCGCTTGCCAAGGCATGTGCACATATGCAGACATACAAGATAAATATATGTAAAGGACATCTAGGGATTTCTAACTCACACTACAAAGTCAGCAGTGTAGAATATTGTAAATGTAATCAATGTCATTGAATTAGATGGTTAAAAGGGCAAACTTTACCATATAAAAATTGTTCTGATTGTACTTGAACTTAGGATTTTTGGACTTTATAATGGCACAAACATGCTGTGTATTCAGTAAAAACCAGGTATAGAATTTTGATCTTTCCCTGGTCTCACAGTATGCAATCAAAATACTGTCTCACACAGCTTCCGGGCAGCCATGGAATCATGATTGGAGACAGCCCAGTCTGTGGTAGATTGTGATATTAAGCAAGGACTTCGAAAAGGTAAAGTGTATGTGATGGACTGAACTTTTGATAACTTATTAAGGATAGCTTGGATGTAAACACAGTGTCTGTTTATAAAAGTTAAAAATCTGAAATGAGAAATGCTTACTAATCTATGTTAAAATATCCCAAAGCTACTACTTACCCTTCAGTTGTGTTTCAAAAAAATCAGTAAAGCAGTAGTTTAGCTTTTTATTTCTGTAGCTGTACTCACTTGTCAGCAGCATGGCAGATTGTACCACAAGTGTCAGCCATGTCGTCCACAAGGATAGCCACACGGTCCTTCACATCTCCTACGAGTACCATGCGGTCCACTTCATTGGCCTTCTTCCGTTCCTTGTGAATCAAGGCAAAATCCACATTCAACCGGTCTGCAATGGAGGTCACTCTGTAAAATAGGAAATGTTGAAAGTTAAAGACAAAATCCAAGGCAAAAGTGGCTTCCAAGGCTGGGGGTGTCGTTTAGTGGTAGACAGTAGACCTGGCATGCACGAGGCCCTGGATTCCATCACTCGTGCCCACTTATACAAAATAATGGAATGGTTTTCCTGGGGGAGAATACTTCTTGAAACTAACAAAGATCCCAGAGCTAGAAAAATACAACTATCATTGACATCCCAAAACACGAACATTACAAACTGGATTTTGTGGATTAATACCAACAGCAGTATAGGAATATGATATTCAAACTTACACCAATTCATTGTGTGAATGGGGTAGACATACCCTTCACCAGTCCTGGGAAGCAGTATTATATACTAAGGTATATTAGTTTGCTAATTAAAAGCAAAAGAGAGATCTTATTAGGTAGTGGAGGGAGTGCACGGATTGTACCAATTTCCATCATGGAAGACTTGTGAGTCTAGAAGCAGTGACACGTGACCCGGAAGCTAAGAGGAGTGGAAAAAGCCCACCCTCTCTCCCATGATGGTGGTGAAGACCACCACTGTTTGTAAATAGCAACTGTACCTGGTCACCAACCTTGAGATTCCTTCTAGAAAGAAAATTAAGCCAATTAACCAGACAAACAGGGCATGCTATTTATTATATAGCCGAAATTATTATCAAATGAAGAAAACTCTTTTTCAAAAGCAGGTTAGAAGACAAATCTGACAATAAAGTGCAACACAGTTCACTTATGCAGAAAGTCATTCCGTGCGTTTGCTCTTCCTGTCTTTCCCCTCTGTCCCTTCCCATCCCCCTCCCAATCGCTCTCTATGTGCTCACAGCTGGCCTCTACTCCTCCTCCTCCTCCTCCTCCTCCTCCTCCTCCTCCTCCTCCTCCTCCTTCTCTCTCTCTCTCTCTCTCTCTCTCTCTCTCTCTCTCTCTCTCTCTCTCTCTCTCTCTGCCTTTCTCTCTACTATTCCTCAACTCTCCCCATGCCCTAAATAAACTAAAGAAAGTCATTCAGTGTAAATGGCAATAGGCTAGCTATGTGACATTTGTGCCCAGGCACCACTGTATAATCCTTGTTGTAAAGAAAAGATGGTCTTTGTAAAGGTTTGTAAAGGTTACTTTTAAAAAATGTTAATCATTTCATTCCTTTACATCTCAAAAAAGATATTCTCATTCCCAGTTACCCCTCCACACCCCCCCATCCCACTCACCACTCTGCTTTGCCTGAGGGTGATCCCCACTCATCCACCCACTTTGACCCCACCCCTCCAGTATCCGCCTATGCTAGGAAGAACAGTGTCAGCTAACCAGACCACCAGAGCTCCCAGGGACTAGACCACCAACCAAGGATTGTAAAGCTTACTTATCCATTAATGAATGTCATTCATTGCAAATGAAATTTCCTACCCTTTCTGATAAAGTTCAGTAGTGTTGCTTTACTAATGTGATAGTCAAACATAATGCAATGACTATTCGTGGGTTTTTTTTTGTTTGTTTGTTTGTTTTGATTTTTCAAGACAGGGTTTCTCTGTATAGCCCTGGCTGTCCTGGAACTCACTCTGTAAACCAGGCTGGCCTTGAACTCAGAAATCCGCCTGCCTCTGCCTCCCAGAGTGCTGGGATTACAGGCGTGCGCCACCACTGCCCAGCTACAATACTGTTTTTTTTTTTTTTTTGGTTTTTGAGACAGGGTTTCTCTGTGTAGTCCTGGCTGTCCTGGAACTCACTCTGTAGACCAGGCTGGCCTCGAACTCAGAAATCCGCCTGCCTCTGCCTCCCAAGTGCTGGGATTACAGGCATGCGCCACCACGCCTGGCTTACATTATTTTTAAAGTAATAACCATACCTCTTGGCTCCACCAGCATCAGGTGAGACAATAGTACAGTTTCTCCACTCAGATATGTTCTCCCGTATCCACTTTAGGACAGCTGGCTCTGCATACAAATTGTCCACCGGGATATCAAAGAAACCCTGGAGAAAGAAGCTAGGTTAAGTTTTGTTCTATTCTTTCTTTTCTTCCATTTATGAATGTCTGAAAAAATAAAGTGGATCCAGAGCGATGGCTCATCTGACAAAGGTGTTTGCTGTTGAGTCTGATGTCTTGAGGAGTTTGCTCCCTGGAACTCACATGGGAGAAATGACTACTAAAACTTGTCTTCCCAACCTCCCTAGACATATTTTAGCTTATGTGCATCCAATCATCAATATATCAATCAATCAATATAATAAAAGGGGGAGCTGGTGGGATGGCTCAGCAGGTAAAGGAGTCCAAGTTTGATCTTGAGGAGCCACTTGGTTAAAATACTCACACAACTTATTCTCTTACCTCCACGCAGCATGCATGTATCCATGTACACACACACACACACACACACACATACACACACTATACAAATGTTAAAAGAAAAACAGTAACTTATGTAAAAAATGCCTTACTACAGTATTCAAAGTATTGGAAGGTGGTAACTATGAAAACAGAGCCTCTCTCCAGGCAAAATCAACAATGTTAGCCCTTAGCCAACTCACACCTGACCGTAAGATCAGAAATGAGCCCTGATAAAGTCAAATTCACTCAAGGACTATATGAACTGCCAAGCCAGTGATTACACTCCCAACTTACACACCGGTTTATGTCACTTGGTGTTTGTGCTGGTCCAACTGGTAAAGCGACTAGAGTTAGTATAGCATATAAAGTCAGGGGCAGCTATTTATACTGAATGACTATACAAACTAACTAGAAATCACGAGACATGTGTTTTAATTCTAGCTTATTTCTCAATTAAGTTGTTGCTTTTTTATAGGACAAGTATACTCCTCTATCCAATGTAGGTCACTGTACTGCCAAGGCATCCAAATGGTATTAACTAGGAGTTTATATTTTTTTGTTTTTTGTTTTTTTTTTTTTTTTGGTTTTTCGAGACAGGGTTTCTCTGTGTAGCCCTGGCTGTCCTGGAACTCACTCTGTAGACCAGGCTGGCCTCGAACTCAGAAATCCACCTGCCTCTGTCTCCCAAGTGCTGGGATTACAGGCGTGTGCCACCACCGCCCGGCTAGGAGTTTATATTTTTAAAGCAGGTTTTACTCTCTCCTTGCCTAGGGTCTTCCAAAAGCTAAGATTATAAGTATGTACTATCATATGTAGCAGAAAGTTTCTTTATATAGTAGAAAATAAATGTGCCAATTGGTTTCCCTTGCTCTGGGCTTGTATGAAAAAATCCTTCATATCTGTAGCTCTAAATTAAGACTGATTATTCTGGGGCAGGGAGATCCTAAGAATAGCTACCATTATTATCAGCTTACATCAACCAAGCATCATAGACTTAATATTTTATAACCATAATTAACGAACATATATTATGCTCAGAAGTAACCTGCCAGGGTTATAAGGTTAACGTGCTAGTATGTTTATGTAGAAGCATCCAGAAGTCCTAAAGCCTATGCTCTTCCCCTAATACCAAACTGTTAAACTTCTTGCTTCATCGTCCAGCCTCCAGACTGCAGATGTCCACTACCATGCCTGACTGTCCTCCCACCCCTTTAACTCTCAGCATTTAGCTTTAACTCATACCTGAATTTGAGATGCATGTAGATCCATGGTGATAATATGATCCGCACCTGCTACAGATAGCATATTTGCAACAAGCTTAGCTGAGATTGGAGCCCGGCTCTGAAGGAAAGGGAAAAACAAAAATCAGAAAACCAAAATGAAAACAATTCATTTGCTTGAGAAAGAAGCATTATCTCGTACCTATATGGCATAGAGATTCAGTGGTAACTATTTATATTGAATGATTATACAGAATACCTAGTTCTAGTTTATACAAACTAGTATTTCTCAATTAAGTTGCTTCTCTTTTTATAGGACAAGTAAGTATATCCCTCTCCCCTATGCATGTCATTGTATTGCCAGAAGATCCAAATGGTATTATTAGCTGGGAGTTTATACTTTAAAATTCATGTATCTGCTGAAGCTTTGCAAGCCTTTTCTAATTAATCATTTTTTACAACTGATACATCCCTAGGAGGAATGCTAGACTTTTTGTTTATTATGACCAAGTACAGAGAGACAAATCTGACTTGTCTTATAGTGCCACGGGTATGTTGAGGTTAATGGGAAGCTGACCTTCAGATGAATCAGATTAAACAATTTTTGCTGTACTATTGGTCTTTAAACTTTGACATGCTAGGTGGCATAAGCACCGAGTACGTATGCATTAAAATGTTTCAAAAAAACAGTTTTTAGAGATAGTGTGAGGACTGAGCTTGATTGATCACAGTAAACACTTGAATAGATTAAAAATGTATTCATAAGAAAACAGCCAGGGACTGGCATGGTGACACATGCCTTTGATTCCTGGAGACAGAGGCACACAGATCTCTTATAAGGCCAATCCAGTGTACCCAGAGAGTTCTAGGACAGCCAGAGCTACCTACCTACATAGGGATACCCTATCTTGAAAAACCACAACAAAACAAAATGAAACAAAACAACACAAAACTACTAAAGGCAGCAGTAGAGGGATGGGGTCACCAACTCACCTTCAAAAACTCTGACCCAGTATTATTCCTGTCTAAAAGAACTGCAGGGCTGGTTGGGCGTGGTGGCGCACGCCTTTAATCCCAGCACTTGGGAGGCAGAGGAAGGCAGATTTCTGAGTTCAAGGCCAGCCTGGTCTACAGAGTGAATTCCAGGACAGCCCGGACTACACAGAGAAACCCTATCTCGGGGGTGGGGGGGGGACCCCAAAAAAAGAACTGCAGAGACTGAGGCACCAAAGCCTGACACTCTTACTGATGCTGTGTTGTGCTTGCAGACAGGAGCCGAGCATGGCTGTCCTCTGAGAGGCTCTACCAGCAGCTGACTGAGATAGATGCAGGTACCCACAGCCAAACAGTGGACTGAGGCTGGGGACCCCTAAGGAAGAGTTGGGAATGGCAGAAGGAGCTGAAGGGGATGGTGATCCCATAGGAAGAACAACAGTGTCAACTAACCGAGACTTCTGGAAGCTTGCTCTCAGACACCCGAGCCAACCAACCAGGCATAGAGGAGCTGATTGGCACCCCCCCCCAGGACATTTAGCCTAGAGCTGCCTTGTCTGTCCTCAGTGGGAGAGGGTGCCCCAGGGTGAGGGAATACCCAGGAGAGGGCACCCTCTCAGGTGTGGGGGGGGGAGATAGGGAAAGAATTTTGCTAGGGGGAGGAACTAGGAAAAGCGACATTTAGGATGTAAAATAATAAAAAAGTAAAGTCATACACTCCTTCACAATGCCATTTCACAGCATTTACTGACATGGATTTCTATGGAATTTGAATTGAACTATGATACTTTTAGCTATGAAAATAATATTTGTCCTCTAAATGAAAGCTGACATACTTAAGAAAAATATATAATATGTATGCACTGCTTTTAAAATCAATTATATGGCATTTATGTAAAGATAGGGAACACTTACAAAAATATCATGTTGGAAGGCAGCTGCACTCACTACTATACCACCGATGGTGAATCTAACAAACTTGTAAATATATAAACTGACCGCTAAGGACTTGGTGACGTTGAACAATGTTCCTCTTTCTGGGCTGAAGGAAGAACTCAGTAGTAGAGCACTAGCCTAACACTCAGCTCTAGTTCTGATCAGCACCAATAAAAAAAAAATCCCTACCTTATCCTTCTTATCTTGGCGGGCATAAGGGAAGCATGGGATGACGGCAGTCACTCGGCTGGCGGAAGCAATCTTGCAAGCATTAATCATGATCAGAAGCTCCATTAGATTGTCATTGATCTCACCACACCCACTCTGAACAATGTAGACATCTTCTCCACGAACGCTTTCCCCAATTTCCACACTAAAGTGGGAAAAAAAAGAGAATGGATGAATATAAACAATAGATTTTTCTAAGCTACCACAGTCATAGGATCAGCATTAATATATGCTATTGATGGATTACAGCTACATGTGGCTATTGATCACTTCAGACTTTAAGAGAGCACCTAAGGGCCGGAGAGATGGCTCAGCGGTTAAGAACACTGACTGCTCTTCCAGAGGTCCTGAATTCAAATCCCAGCAACCACATGGTGACTCTCAACAATCTGTATGAGATCTGATGCCCTCTTGTGTGCCTGAAGACAGCTACAGTGTACTCATGTACATGAAATAAATATTAAAAAGAACGAAAAATTAACAAGAAACAATTAAAAAGAACATGAATATATGAATATGACCAAATCTGTATACCAGATTGTCCAGTTCATTACAGTTCACTATACAAATATTCTGACTTTATAAATATGACACAGGATGAAAAAGATTGGTTGGCCTTACTTTAAAGTACTTACAAAGATGTAATTGCACTGTAATTTTTTTATGGTGGCCATCAGATAGAGTACAAAATCTTCTATTAATGGTAAGTATTACAGTCCACACATAAGGAAAGGAAGAAAAGCCTCAGAAATGAATCACCACTGTTCTGTAAAGATGCTGTATAGAGAAGACGTCTCTCTCCTATCATAGTGTAAGTTTGTTAAAGTATTAAATACTCATGCCAAACTGAGTACTCTACTAGAAATATGTAAAGGTGAATGAAACAGATGTGGGCCCTGCCCTCTTTCTGTGCTAACTACACTCTGAATTAAGCAGAAACTCTTGCTGACTACTATGGTCTGGAGGGTTGAGATTAGTCAGTCTGTAAGAACATGAATTGGCTGGGTGTGGTGACACATGCCTTTGATCCCACTACTTGGGAGGCAGAGGCAGACAGATGATCTCTTTATGAGTTTGACACTGGCCTGGTCCACAGAGTTCTAGGACAGCCAGGGATACATAGAGAAACTATGTCTGGAAAAAAACAAAACAAAACTACAAAATTGGGCCAGTATTGGTGGCAGACATCTGCAATTCCAGGACTAAAGAAACTGAGGAAGGGTAATGGTGATTTTTTTTTTTTTTTTTTTGGTTTTTCGAGACAGGGTTTCTCTGTGTAGTCCTGGCTGTCCTGGAACTCATCTGTAGACCAAGCTGGCCTTGAACTCAGAAGTCCGCCTGCCTCTGCCTCCCAAGTGCTGGGAAGTCGTGAACCACCACGCCCGGCATGGGTAATGGTGATTTTAAAGACAAGATAGCTACATAAAGAGACCCTGTCTGGGGAAAAAAAAACAACAGACTAAAGTGAAAAATGAAAAAAAAAATCAACAAAATAAAAGGCTAGTTTACATATGAGTGAGAAAAAAATACCATTGATAACCCTCTAAGATAGATAACCAATGAATACAGCTTTGTAGGTAGGGAGGTGGGAGGATCTGGGAGGACTTGGGTGAGGAGAAAATATGATCGAAATATATTGTATGAAAAAACTTAGCAACAAAACTAACCCCCAGCTTAATCTGAGAAGTCTACCAGCATTTAAACAGAATTAATGCTAAGTTTACAGTCTTTTCCAGAAATGGATGAGAAGGAAACAGGTTCCAACTCAGTTTTATTGAGGCCAGAAAGTATTACTCAGATGCTAAAGCCGGATGAAGGCAGTATTAAAAGAAAACCACTGAAAGAGGGCGGGAGGAAAGCAGATGCAATCATCTCAAAGCGAATAGAAAAGACCCTTCTGGAAATGAATATGTCAGTAGTGGTGCTTTAGATATTTTGACTTTTTTTGGTTTTGGTTTGTTTTCTTCTCTCCTTTTTTTTTTTTTTTTTTTTTTTTTTTTTTACTTTTTTCTTTTCCTTCTTGAGACAGGGTTTCTCTGTGTAACAGAGAGAGCCCTATCTGTCCTAGACTTGCTCTGTAGACCAGGCTGGTCTCAAACTCAAAGATCTGCCTGCCTCTGCCTCCCTGCCTCCCGGGGCACTGTGATTAAAGGTGTGCGCGCCACCACTGCCTGGCTTCTCTAGACTTTTATCAGTGTAAATGTACTTATTGTTACATTATACCATAGCTTTACGGGAAAAGTAAAGTTTACAGGAAAAAAATAGTCAAAAAGTTATAAAACATGGAATACAACATATATTTTTCTCATTTTTTCCAACTGCCCATAAGTCTACAACTCAATTCATTTTTCCGGACACTGGGAATAAAACTCAAATTGATTTATTTTTATTTGGGATGGGGGCAATAAAGGACTCATGTAATTCATGATGGCCTGCAGTTTACTATAGAGCTGAGGAGCTCAAACTTCTGACTCTCCCTTTCTGCCACTGCCTCCAAAGGCCCCCACCGCGCCTGCTTCCAAATTCAATTTTGATGGCACACACTTATAATTAAGACAGTAGACTGAGGGCAGCTTAGGATAGACAGTGAGCTCTGGGGCAGTCTGGACCATTTTATGACCCTGTCTCAAAACTAAACAAATAAATAGTAAAGAAAAGAATATAATTGAGTACCATTATACCTGCGTATAGTCAAGTAAATCATTACTGCATCTCTCAATTAAAGCTGAGGTAATGGAAGCATGGGGAAAAAATGAAAGACACTTCTGAGGTCAGTCAGGAGAGCCTCCTTCAGTTCTGTATTTTCTGAGAAGCTATGTAATGCTATGAGGAAACCTGGGAAACTTCCAATTTCTGTGGTTAGCATAAGAAATTGTCCACCTCTGAGTCAGGTTTGGTGGTACACACTTATACTTCTTTTTTTTTTCTATATTCTATGTTTACATTCCAAAGGCTTTCCCCTTTCCCAGTTCCCACCCACCATAGTTCCCATAGTTCCTCTCCCCCCCCCAACTGTTCCCCAATCATTCCCCCTGCCCCCTCTTATACTTCTATCCCTTAGGAAATTGAAAGCCAAGGCCACATACCTTGTCTCAAAAAAATTTTTTTTCTCCCTAGCTTGTTATGCACCATTCAGTCTTTTTATTTTAAATGCAATTTTAAAAAATTTTATTTATTATATGTAAATATACTGTAGCTGTTTTCAGACACTCCAGAAGAGGGAGTCATATCTCAGTAGGGATGGTTGTGAGCCACCATGTGGTTGCTGGGATTTGAACTCGGGACCTTTGGAAGAGCAGCCAGTGCTCTTAATCACTGAGCCATCTCTCCAGCCCCTCCCCCCTTATTACAATTCCTTCTCTGATAGTTTTATTAAATTGTATTCAGATAACCAGTAATAATAAAAAAGAATGTAGCTAAGGTTGTAGCTCAATTCCTAATTGAGGTTGTTTCCCTAGTATTTAGGAAGTCTTGGGTTAGGCTGGGCAGTGGTGGCGCACGCCTTTAATCCCAGCACTTGAGAGGCAGAGGCAGGCGGGTCTACAGAGTGAGTTCCAGGACAGCCAGAGGTACACAGAGAAACCCTGTCTTGAAAAACCTGCCTCACTGAGAATTCCTGGCTGGTCTGGAACTCCCAGTATAGACCAGGTTGACCTTGAACCCTGAGATCTGGCTGAGACTAAAGGTGTGTTTTTTAACTCTCACTTTCCTTGAAAGATTCCCTGATTTAAAAAAAAAAGTGTTTGTTTTTGTGGCTCTTGGAGTCTAGACCAAGTATTTCCAACAATTGAGCAACTCCAAACAAATGGCTAAATCTGTCTGCACTCCTCGCGCACCTCTTTGACCCAGATCTCTGTTCTCCTGGGGGAGAGTAGAAGTTGGGGGCACTGGTTTCCATGGCCAGGTTTACAGTATGTGTGGTTTCAGAGGTTCATCTCTGGAGGGAGTTTCAGTAAAAGGACAGAGTATCATGTGCTTCATAGATTCACTTCCTAGTGTCGGTGTTTGGTTAGGAGTTAGAACAAATACAGTTTCACAACTGACCCTAGAAAGTCTGACAGACAAATTCCTCAAAGCATTGAGACAAAGTGGCTGTGGCTTCTTCTCACTTTATACAAAGCTTCAAACGAGTCAATAAAAAAAAAAAACCCTACAACATTATATTTTGCATTTTCTTCTTTATTACTGTATAAAGTACCATGGAAGTCTCTAAAGAGCTGGTATCCACTACTAACGCCTCTAGCCCTTAAGCTGCTAGAAGACAAGAGATAAGATAAGGTAACTCTAAAACCTTAGCTTTTTTCCAAAGTTCTTGGCAAAATTACTCTAGTCCTCAGTTCTATATGACTTATCACATCGATTTTAACATAGTCCTTGCTTTTGTAACTACAGGATATATATATATATATATATATATATATATATATATATATATATATAAATTATAGTTTCACTATGTAGCCTGGAACTACTTCTGTAGATAGGCTGGCTTCCAACTCAGATCCTTCCAGTCTCTGCCTCGGGTGCTGAGATTAAAGGTGCTTGTCATTGCACCTGCTTCAAATCCTCGGGCAACCAGCCTTATCTACCATCTACAGAGCTGGGAGGTCAGCCTTATCTACAGAGTGAGTTGCAGGACAGCCAGGGCTATGGAAAAACCTTATCTCCAAAAAGCAAAAAGAACCCAAACTATTCTGAAGTCAGGCGTGATGGTGCAGGTTTAATTATACCAAGGAAGCAGAAACAGTCAGGTTTCTTAAGTTCCAAGGACAGACAGACCCGATCTACATCGTAAACCACCCAGGTATACTCTCCACCCTGCTAAAAACACTTAGCAGCTCACCCAACTGTTACATTTTTTTTGTTGTTGTTGTTTTTTGAGACAGGGTTTCTCTGTGTAGCCCTGGCTGTCCTGGAACTCACTTTGTAGACCAGGCTGGCCTCGAACTCAGAAATCCGCCTGCCTCTGCCTCCCAAGTGCTGGGATTAAAGGCATGTGCCACCACCGCCCGGCTAACTGTTACAATTTTTTAAAAAAATTTTGCCTAATAACCAACATTTCAGCCATTTTTCAAAGCCAAGCTTAGAGCTAAAACGTATATTTAGGGTTAGAGAGCCTGTTTAGCAGTTAAGATCACAGGCTGCTCTAGCAGAGCCCTGGGCTTCTGATTCCCAGCTCCCTCACAATCATCTGTGACTCCAGTCCCGGGGGATCTAACACTGTCTTCTGACCTCAGCAGGTACCGGCCATGCTCAATATACTTATATGCAGGCAAAATACCCATACAAAAAATAACTGAAAGAAACCTGTAAAAAGCCTTATTATCCAAGTTGGGCTTAATCGAGATTAATCAGTAGAAAATTATGTGTTCTCAAGCCGGGCGGTGGTGGTACACGCCTTTAATCCCAGCACTTGGGAGGCAGAGGCAGGCGGATTTCTGAGTTTGAGGCCAGCCTGGTCTACAGAGTGAGTTCCAGGACAGCCAGGGCTACACAGAGAAACCTTGTCTCGAAAAAACAAAACCAAAAAACAAAACAAACAAACAAAAACTACGTGTTCTCTTCTCCCATGACCACCACCACAAATATAATCCCAGTTTCTGGTATGTTGCATTCTGCAGAAGGCAGAAGGCTTAACACACAGACAAAACAGTCCTCACATCTCCCCCCCACCCCCCCCCCAAAAAAAACAAAGAAGACTTAATGACGAAAGTAGCTAAAGAAAACCAAATTTGTTTTAAAAGCATTTTTATCCCCTAGCTACGCTGTTCTCAAAGTCTGGGGCTGCTCTGCTTCCTTTATTGAGGCTCACTAGTAATAATGGTCAGAGAGAAAAACAGCAGCTTGCACTCCTCTTTTGACTAAGGTATTGCCTGGTTACAGATGCTATCAGTGTTTGCGCTACCATTTGCATCACAATTAACAGCATACTAATCCAGGAAGAAGCCAACATTACAGATGAACTTTAGCTAATACACACATGCATTCAGAAACCATTTCAAAGGAAAAATACAAAACTGTTTAGAAGTAATCAGAAAGAATAAATCTTATGTAATTTAATTGATCATTGGTTTAAACAATTGACCCCTAACAGATGACTGTAAGATTGTACGCTGTGGAGGTAGTGATGGCGCAGGTCTGCAACCCCAATACTAACCAGGTAGCGAGAAAAGCAAGAGGATAAATGTTAGAGTCCTGTAGACTACCCTTCAAAAAAAGAAAGAAACCCTAAAAACAAAATTAAAATAAGCCATCAAAAAAGCATTATGAGCCGGGCGGTGGTGGCGCACGCCTTTAATCCCAGCACTCTGGGAGGCAGAGGCAGGCGGATTTCCGAGTTGGAGGCCAGCCTGGTCTACAGAGTGAGTTCCAAGACAGCCAGGGCTATACAGAGGAACCCTGTCTCAAAAAAACCAAATCCAAAAACCAAAAACCAAAAAAAAAAAACAAAAACAAAAACCAACAAAAAACAAAAACAAAAAATAACAAAACAAAAAATAACAACAACAACAAAAAAGCATTATGGCCAGTGCTCTGATTTCATCTATTACAGGAAAACTACAGTTCATGAGCTCTGGAGGAGTCTGTATATAGCTGGAAGGGGCACTGAACAAAGCAACGGATCAACTCTCTCACATGGTCCAATAGTGCTTGTGGACCATGACTGGGGCTAGGAAGAAAGTCTCGTTAGTAATTTTTCAGAGACCGTTTCACTATGTAGTCCTGACTAGTCTAGAATTAGCTAGACAGACCAGGCTTGCTTCCAACTTGGGGTTGGCTCCCCTCCTGCTTCTGCCTAGTGATATGCGACAGCACACCAGTGCTGGGTGACAAGAGTTTTAAGGAAAGCATCAAAGAGAGGACATTCAAATTTCACTTCGCTGGTTGAGCTACCTGGTCCCTAGCGTTGTTCTGTCACTGAACACTCACGTGTAAGCCGTTCCCGAAATCCTCACGCACTGAACGCTGAGAAGCCGCTACCATGGAGGAGGGCGGAGCGAGTGTATTATCTCTGCTAGTAGCTGCATTGAAAACGGTCAAAACCTCGAATTCTATCTACAACTAAGGCTTCCCTATTTTTTTCCCCGGAATGACTTGAGCTGAGATGCTGAAGAGCGGGGATGCTGAGCTAAAGCAACCCCTTCAGCCCATCTACTGGATTTAACTTAAAGGGTGGTTCGATTCCTCGACAGACAGGATAGGAAAAGCCGACAGCGTGCCAGTCTACGGGACGTGGTAACGTTTTCGCGCCCTCAGAACACAAATGGTTCCCAAGCCCAAACCAGAACGCTACCATTCATTCCCAACGAAAAAGCCGCTCAATTCTAGGAAAAAGACCATGATGGAGCTTGGAACGCGAGAGCTTCTCTGATGTACACCAGTCGACGCGCCGAAAGCGAACCCGACCCAGTCTACTGGCTCCACTGTGAAGCGACAAGCCACGTGTCCCCGTGCCCAAAGGTAAGCGCCCCGTACCCCTCCAGACGCTCAGGGAGGCCATTCCCCCCACCCCCGACATTAGGTCCTCCATCCCCAGTCTCCAAACCTAGCGGCCTCGCCTCCCCCCCTCCATCTTGGCTCCACCTAACCGCGCGCGGGGAAGGATGAAGGCGACCCTCCCGGGAGGTAAAATAACGGAACAACCCGCGGGGCAAGCTAAGCTCAGCTGCCCCTTTCTGCCCATCCTCTGCGCCCGGGAAAACACCACGGCCGCTCCATCCCCCAAGCTGCCATCGCCTGGGCAGGGCAGGTACACTCGGGATGCCCATCGCGTCCTTACCAGGTCTCCTGGTTGCTGAATTTCTTAGTCACCACCTTGCCTAGCTCCAGGCCCAGGCGGTCGGCGATTTTCTGGGATAAGTCCTGGTGGGAGCTCCCGCTGAAGATTTTGATATTCGGCATCTTGGGCAACGAGCCAAAAGCGCTCCGCGGCCGCCGCCGACGCTGGAACGGAAGTCAGCAGGCAGTCTGAAGCCGGCGGTACCGCGTTGCTACTCCGCCATCTTACATTCCCGCCCAGCGCGCCCGCATTAAATTGCCTAGGGGGCGGGATTACAAAGGAAGTTCTCCACCCAGCCTGTCCGGATTGGCTGGACCGGGCTGAGGGGCGGAGTCTTCCGGTAATGTTGCCGCCCAACCACTCTGTTTGCTAATTTGTTCAAAGGCGTGAAAGGGGTTAAATTAAAGCACATTTACATCACAAAGATATCTACGACGCAGGCGCGTCTCAGCCTAAGGGCTTGTTTACCGACTCTAATTACCAAGTGTGCTTTTTTTTTTTACCTGGAAGGCAAACCCCAGGGGAAAAGTGACAGAAGGTGAGTCAGTCACCCTGGGGCAATACAAGAGAAAGTTTTGTTCTTATCACTAGATTCTAGTTTGCTCAATTAGGGAAGGAGTGTGGCTTTTCCCAAAATCTGGGTGGTAAAATTCTGATTACCTAAGGCCTGGAAGAAGAAAAAAATAAAAGTATTATCCATGAAGAGCCCTGAAAGAATCAGCATAGTGTTTAAGTCTGCCACAATCACAAGGTAATCTTGCTAACGTAGCCTTTTACACACGCTAACTGGTCCAGTGCAAACCTGTATTTTTAGACTCCGCTTTCTTTAACAGTATTCCAGACAGTCATGAATTAGATGTAACGGTAAAGTCACACAATTGTAGAATAAAAAAATATCAGTACCAAGCTGCTGCTGCTGCTGGTGGTGGTGGCATACACCTTTAATCCTAGCATTCTGGAGGAGGCAGGCAGGCAGATCTATGTTAGTTTTAAGCCAGTCTGATGTACAAAGGGAGTTCAGGGCCATCAGAGATATATAGTGAGATCTTGTCTCAAAACAGCAACAATTAATTAACACACCCAAAATAATGACTATCAGGTATGGCGGTACATGCTTATAATCTTAACACTGAGGAGACTGAGCCAGCCTCATATACACACTGAGACTGACTCTGAGCCAGGCATGGTGGCTCACACATTTAATTTCAACACTCTGGAGGCAAAGTGAGATCCAGGACAGCCAAGGAAACAGAGAAACCCTGTCTCTAGGATTAAAGGCATGCAGCACCACTGCCCAGCCAGGGCACTTTGGAATTATCAGCACTTGTGAATTGGGCTTATCTCTATGAGTTCCAGGACAGGTAGAACTACATTGAGAGCCCCCTGTTCTCTCTGTGTGAGTTATTGCTCTTAAAACTTCTTGGCCAGGGCCTAACCCAAACCACTTTTGGAGCTGAAGAGATGGCTCAGCGATTAAGGACAAGTATTACTCTGGCAGAGGACCTAGGTTTGGTTCTCAGCACCCACAGCCAGGGGGCTCATAACTGCCTGTGATGTTTCTGCCTTCTAAGAACATTGTATTCATATGACACATAGAAAAATAATTAAAAAAAATTGAATCTTAGAAAAAGTGGGGCTGGGCAGATGACTCAGTGGTTAAGGGCACTAGCTGCCTTTTCAGAGGACCTGGTACTCACATGACAGCCCACAACTGTGTGCAATGCCAGGTCCCGGGGATCTGACAGCCTGACACAGACATATGTGAAGGCAAAACACCAATGCACATAAAAGCAGTAATTTTCTTTTAAAAGAAGACTTTGTGAAGAGTAACCGTTATAGGTATGTTATGGTGGGTTCTGGAAATTTAACACAATTCAGAATAAATGCTCTGATTGCCTATATATCAGGCCCTCTGGAACATGGTGACTTAAAGAGTGAACAAGGCACAATCCTCTTCCCCTAGAAGACACAAGATACAAAAGAAGCTTAATAGCCTGGTGTAGTGGTGCAGCCCCCAGATTCCCAGCTTTGGGAGGTAGAGAAACGAAATCAAATTGAGGATCTAGAAAGGATCTTGCAGGAAATGGGTCCCACGAGACTCAGGCTGGTATTCTGAAGAGAAATAACTGCAACAAAGCAAAAACCAATCCAAAGAAGCGGCTTGGCAAAGGGCAGGCACGGTGGATGAATGCATAGAGCACAAGTGCGGACCGGAAGGTGTGTTGAGAGCTCAGGCAAGATGAGCAACACGAAGCTTCCATGGCAGCTATGCTGTGCTTCCTGTTACTAAAGCCAATGTAGTCTCCAAACTGAGCGTGGTGGCCCATATCTATAATCCTGCAGGCAAGAGGATTATGAGTTCCAGGACGGCCTCGGCTATATATAGTAGTGGGACCCTGTGTCAGAAGGAAGAAAAGGAGGGAAACAGCAAAAGAGGAAAGGGAAGAAACGAAACAAAAGAGCAGAGCCACATATAGTAGGTGTGGTGCATTCATTTATTCCCCGAGGCGGGGGGGGGGGGGAATCTCAAGTTCTTGGCTTCCTAGCAAATTTGACACCAACTGGAGTTAAATGAGACCCATCTCACAAAAGAAAAAGGGCCGATCAGATGGCTCAGCAATTAAAAGTGTTTGCTATGAAAACCCATGGTAATGGCTATTCCTGGTTGTCGAGTTGACTATATCTGGAATGTACTACAATCCAGAAATGGAAGGCTCACATGTGATCCAGATCTTGAGGCTGGAAGACACAAGTTTCTGACCTGGATCTTGGCATGGAGATCTTGAGGCTTAGTGGCTATGAAAAGCTTAGGCCCAGGCAAGGTAGTACACGACTTTAATCCCAGAAGACTGAGGCAAGCAGATCTCTGAGTTCAAGATCAGCCTGGGACAAAACAAGTCCCAAATCCCAGGGGTAGTGGTACACACCTTTAATCTGGGCCACACCTTCTGCTGGAGATATACTTACATAAGGACATTGGAAGAAGGAAGATTCAATCTTCTTTGCCTGCTTGCATTTTCTTTCGAGCACATCTGTTGGAATCTACTCCTACAGAAGACCAGCTCAAACAACTAGCCTCATGGAACTGAGCAACTACTAGACTCTTGGACTTCCCACTCTCAGCTGACCATTGTTGGGGTAGTTGGACTATAGACTGTAAATCCTCACAACAAATACCCTCAGTGTAGAGAGACATTCTGTAAGTTCTGTGACTCTAGAGAACCCTGACTAAGGCAACCCGATACTGCATTTTTGTCCCCAGAGCTCAGGGTAGAACTTCCAAAAGTTGTTCTCTGACCCTCACCCCACACAAATATGTGTGGACATAGGTTTGTGCATTGAGTATAGTGCTCATGGAGGCCGGAGACACTGGATCTCCATGGACCTAGAATTGCTGACAGTTGTTAGCTGTACCATGTGGACAGTTCTGGGAATGAGACAGAAGTTCCTGCAAAAGTCCACTTAACATCTAAGCCATGTCTCTAGTCCCTAAAATTAAAAATTAAAAAATAATTATGAAAACAGATATGGGTGTTACAAAAGTAATTCATAAGTATTACTAATGACCAGGGTGGTTGGACATTAAGAAAAGTTTTCCCGAGCCGGGCATGGTGGCGCATGCCTGTAATCCCAGCACTTGGGAGGCAGAGGCAGGCGGATTTCTGAGTTCAAGGCCAGCCTGGTCTACAGAGTGAGTTCCAGGACAGCCAGGACTACACAGAGAAACTCTGTCTCGAAAAAACAAAAAAAGAAAAGAAAAGAAAAGAAAAGAAAAGAAAAGAAAAGAAAAGAACAGAAAAGAAAAAAGTTTTCCCTGCTGGAGAGTTGGTTCAGTAGTTAAGAGCACCAACTGCTCTTCCGGAGGTCCTGAGTTCAAATCCCAGCCACCACATGGTGGCTCACAACCATCTGTAATGAGATCGAATGCCCTCTTCTGGTGTGTCTGAAAACAGTTTCAGTGTACTTACATATAATAAATAAATACATTTCTAAAAAAAAGAAAGAAAGAAAGAAAGAAAATAAAGAAAAGTTTTCCTATTTCTTCTCAGGCCCGATTTAATCCGTTGATAAGCCCCCTTTAAAAAAGAACTAAGGTTTCCTTGAAGGGTAAAACAAAACTCAGGTCAGGATTGGAGGTACGTGCTTTTAGTTCCAGCACTTGGAACACTAAGCAGAAAGATTGTTAGTTTGAGGTCAGCCAATGCTACATCCCCCAAAACAAGGAAGCAAACAAATAAACCACAAAGCAAAAGCAAAAAACAAAACAAAAAAAATCCTGTAAATCCCTTAATATACATCTGTGTGTCTCTTGCTGACAGTAGCTCATAACACTAAGAAGTGAAAGAGTTTGGATGGTTTTGATGGTGAGAATGGTTAAGAGCTGGCATCCTTATGAGGGAAGATCTGATCTCTGACCTGGAGGGGAAAGGAGAGAGGCAGTGCAACCCATTTTATTCTAGAAAATGCTGAGGGGTCCCCTCTAGCCTACATTTCATATTTCCAGCAAAGCACAGGGCCACTGAGAGAATTGTGTAAACAGGCTTCCTTGAAAAAAATCTCTCACCACCCCCACCCAAAGGGGTGTTCTGTCTGCTTTCACTTTCCTCTGAATGGCAGATACCAAGGAGAGTTTGAATCCCTCCCCCTGCGCAGTCATCTCTTTGACAATCTTGTTGCTGCTGTTCTTTTGAAATGGGGGGGGGCGGTGTCTCAATGTGTAGCTCCAGTCTGCCTGTAACTTTTTGTGTAGCTCAAACTGGCTTTGTACTCACAGAGGTCCATCTGTCTGCCTCTGGAACTCTGAAATGAGCTGTGGACTATTATGCCTGGGATTTCTTTCAAACTATTTCTATGTTATACCTGTTAATAATGTGTGTGTCCCTTTGTGTGTGTACATCCACATGAGAGCAAGTATCTGTTTGCCAGAGGTGTTGGACCCCACCCCCCCAACTGGAGTTCCCGGAGGAGGTTGTGAGCCAGCTGACTCGGCTATGCTGAGAACACAACTCAGGTTCCATGCAAGAGTAGCAATCGCTCTTCCAGCCCTAGGCATCTTTTAGGTATCTCGTGAGAAGCTTTGGCTAGAGTATAGCTGTCAGCCTCTGGAGTACAGATACAAATCAAACATGACCTTCAAACCGAGCCCAGTGGCACATGCCTGCATTCATTCCCCAAACTCAGAAGGCAGAGGCCAGAAGATCACAGGTTTAAAGCCACCCTGGACTATATGGCGAGACCTCATATAAAACAAACAAACAAACAAACAACAACAACAACAACAAAACCCTCTACCACCAGCAGAAAACTAACACCAGGGCTGGGGCTATAGAACACACTTGCTTAGTATCTGAGAGGCCTTATTCCCCAATCCTGCAAAGTAAAACAACCACTAAGTAAACAAAGTAAACATGCCACTCGGGGCTGGGGAGATGGATGGGTAAGGAAGAGTGTTATCAAACAAACAGGAGGATCTGAATGTAAACCCCCATTGTCCATGCAAAAACCTGGAAATTTGTGATTAACCCCTACATCAGATGCAAGTCAAAGAGCAGAGCTCATTGGCCACACACAAACCCTACTGGATTGCTGAGATTCCAGTTAAGTGAGGAGAGCCCTTGCCTTAAGGCAGCCAGGCAGAGGGTGATAGGGCTAAAGACACCTGAAGCTCCCCCTGGAGTCCACATGTGTCCAGTGATCATATGCACCCACACAATGATGTATATAACCACACACACAGACACAGCTCACATACAGATAATGTTACGTTGGGTTGGAAACAATCCCATCAAGCCAGAGCATGGCCCTTTCCCTTACAAAGCTTGCCAAACAAATTTGTAAATGACCAACTTTAACAGTAGAGAGTGAAGAAAACAACTTGTTACACTTTGCAGGACTAGGAGGGGGTTGATGAAGAATTTTCCTTTTCTGGTGTGGCTGTGGCTCCATGGTACAGCGCTTGTGTAGCATGAACAAGGTTCTGGGTTCCATCCCTGGACACATACCCCCATACACACACACACACACACACACACACACACACACACACAAGTGTGATGGCTTTCTCCTGCAATCCCAGCATTCAGGTGAAGGATAAGGACATGACAGTTCAGCTTTGGTTCTAGGAGATTCTGTCTTTAAAAACAGGCAAACAAAATAAAAATCTTCCTTTTTTTGGAGTCTGGCCCTTTGGCCCTAACATGCTGGCCTTCTTCCAGAATGTACTCGGTGGACTTTGGAGTTACTTTCTGGTGATTATTTCTAGCTTCTTCTGGTATCAGTCTTCTTCCTAGGTTGTTCCCATTTCTAGATCTTACCTATATCTGATTTCTCACTCCTGAGGCTGACCTGACCTGACCATTCTCAGCCATCTTAATTCAATGACCAAACCAAGGCGGATTGTCTTACTTTAGTAAACGTCCTAAACTGGGTGTGGTGGTACATACCTTTAATTCCAGCATTTGGGAGACAGCAACAGGTGAATCTCTGAGCCGAAAGCCACCCTGGTTTACATAGCAAGTTCCAGGGAGAGTCTATCACAAAAACAACAAGTAAAACGAAACAAATAACAAAGAAGTAAACATCCCAGGGAGCTTTCAAAGGACACAGCCACAAACATTTGTGGAAACAAGGGAACTTCAAGGATGCCTTTGAGTTTGCTTTCTGTTGGCCATCTACTATTGGGCATGTAGCCTACACTTGGGAGTGGTTTCTTTCCTTGGTGAAACTCTCTTAGAAAAAAATTAATTTACATTTGCAAGTGGTTATCATATGGAGATAACTTTTGGTTTAGGGATGAGGGCATATGTCCACTTCTCTTTCAGCCCTAGGACCTATTTTATTTTGTCACTAACTCTCAGAAGCCTATTTGTTTTATCATGAGAGACAGAAAGGGGTGGAGCTAGATGTGAGTGGAGGTGGGGAGGTACCGGGAGAAAGAGGGGGGAGGAGACTGTAATGATGTTTATGTGTTACTTAGCATAGTCTCAGGCTCCTCTCCAGGGACCTGAAAGTCCAGTTTCCATCCCCTACAATGGCATGAGTGGGGGAAGTAAAGAAGCCTTTTTCTTGCTGGGCAGTGGTGGCGCACACCTTTAATCCCCGCACTTGGGAGGCAGAGGCAGGAGGATTTCTGAGTTCGAGGCCAGCCCGGTCTACAGAGTGAGTTCCAGGACAGCCAGGACTACACAGAGAAATCCTGTCTCGAAAAACTCTTACTCTTTTTTCTTAAAATTATTCCTGTTCTGAAAGATTTGTCTCGTACACCTAGGTTTTTTTTTTTTTAATTAAAAAGTGTTTTATCTCAGTTGAATGCATTTTGTTCTAGGTTTCATGTGAGTTCATTTCTCATGTGTATATGCAGCACTGTGTGAGGTCAGTTAGGGTCACAGGCAGGGAGAATCATCTCAGGATTTAAAAGCAGTGGGAACAAGTGAGCTTTGCACTTTGTTCTGGTGTTTACCTTTTATGAACTGAAGGATTGTCCGGGGATAATTACTGACCTATGGAGTGTTTGAATGATTATAGAAGGACTTACTTGCATTAAAAATGCTGAAATGTCCACTTTTCCTACAGCCCTAGGACCTATTTTATTTTGTCACTAACTCTCAGAAGCTTATTTGTTTTATCGTGAGAGACAGAAAAGGGGTGGAGCTACATGTGAGTGGAGGTGGGGAGGAACCGGGAGAAGGAGGGGGAGGGGAAACAGTTGCCAAGTGGGGTGGCACAAACCCTTATTGATCCCAGTTCATGGGAGGCAGAGGCTGGTGGATCTTTATGAGTTCAACACCAACTTGGTCCACAAATGGAGTGCCAGGCCAGACACAGCTAACGGAATGAGACCCTACTTCATCAATCAATCAATCAATCCTTTTTTTTTTTTTTTTTTTTTTTTGGTTTTTCGAGACAGGGTTTCTCTGTGTAGCCCGGGCTGTCCTGGAACTCATTCTGTAGACCAGGCTGGCCTCGAACTCAGAAATCCGCCTGCCTCTGCCTCCCAAGCGCTGGGATTACAGGCGTGCGCCACCACGCCCGGCAATGCTTTTTTTAAAAGTAAAAAAGAAAAGAGAAAGAAAACCAGGCTCAGAGCACACATCTGTAATTCCAGAGGTTGGAAGCCTGTGGCTGGAAGACCACTGAAGATTGCATCAAAAAAAAAAAAAAAAAAAAAAACCCAAAAACCTGTTTACAGAAAAATAATTTTTTTTTGAAGACAGAGTCTTTAGTAGTCAAGATCTGCATTGAAATTATTACGTTGCTTAAGATATCTTAAACTTCTGATGTTCCCGCCTCTACAAGTGCTGGGATTATAGGTGTGGGCCACAACATTTGGTTTTATTTGGTGCTTGGAATTGAGCCTACTGTTTCATGTACGCTAAGCAAATACATCACCAAGTGAGCTTTAATCTCCAGCCCCTACCCTGACCAGTTTTTATTGTTGTTGTTGTTGTTGTTTTGTTTGTTTGTTTATTTTAAGCCAACGGAGGAAGGAAGGGAGGGAGGGAGGGAGGGTCGTATGTGCCTATAACCCCAACATTTGTGATGAGGAAAGATGGCCTTGAGTTCAAGGCCAGTCAGCTGGGGCTTCATAATGAACTTCAGGCCAGGGTGGGCTACATAGTGAGATCCTTTAGTAAAGCAACAGCAAACGCAACCGGACAAAAAGCTGACAGACCCTCTGGTTCAACCCGTCATTTATACTGTGTGTATTTAGAGACAGATTTTTATCAAACGCTGGCCCGGAGTACAAGCTCCTCCAGCTCTCACCTCCTGAGCGCTTAAATTGACGGCCTGTAAGGCTCGATCCCAGGGTGGTGAGGCAGAGTCTCTGTGGGTTTGAAACCAGCCTGGTCAACAGAGTGAGTTCTAGGGCTACACAGAGAAACCCTGTCTGGAAGAAAAGATTTTTTTTTTTAAAGCCTGTAATACACCTAGACCACTTATGTTATGGAAACAGGTTATTGATGGACCTGGTTTGTAGCATAATTGATAGAATGCTTGCTTATCATGTAGAAGGCTCTGAGATCCATCCTTAGTACCGTAGAAATGTCGTACAGTGGCAAGAATCCTGTGATCTCAGCCCTAGGCTGTGAAAGCAGGAGAATCAGGTGTTGAGTGTCATTCTTGTCTCCGTACATGAATTTGAGGCAAGCTTGGGATACAGGAGGCCGTGGCTCACAAACAGTAATCAGTCGGGGCTGGAGAGATGGTTGGGCACTTAAGAGACTTGAAGGGGAGCAGAGTTCTCAGCAGTCACATGGCGGCTTCAGTTCCAGGGGATCCGACGCCTGTTCTGACCTACCATGGCACATGTGTGAATAAGGTATATCCATACATAGAGTCAGGCACCCTAACATATCCTAACATATGCATAAAAATTAAAATAGCCGGGCGGTCGTGGCACACGCCTTTAATCCCAGCACTTGGGAGGCAGAGGCAGGTGGATTTCTGAGTTCAAGGCCAGCCTGGTCTACAGAGTGAGTTCCAGGACAGCCAGGGCTACACAGAGAAACCCTGTCTCGAAAAACCAAAAAAAAAAAAAAGAAGAAGAAGAAAAAAAAATAATAATACATACATACATACATAAAATAAGTATTAAAAACAAAACTAGCACTCAACCAAGCAAATGCAAAGATGTCTAAAGCCACAGAGAAGAAGCTAAGGTCCAAAGCCACACAATTAGTCCTTGGAAGAGCCGCAAGGATAGAGATGTCTGGGCTTGGAGAGTTAACACAGTGGTCTCGCAATCTCTGTGGCCCCTTATCACCCACAATTCCCTCTTCTTTCTCTCTCCTCCAGCTGAGCAAGATGTCCAAAGGAAAGAAGGCCAAGGGGAAGAAGGCGGACCCAGCCCCATGCTGTCCTGAAGAAACAGGAGGCCAAAGAGACGGTCAATAGGCATTGGGCAGGACATCCAGCCCCAGAGAGATCTAACACGCTCCATCAAATGGCCCAGCTACATCAGGCTGCAGCAGCCGCAAGAGCCTTCCTCCAGAAGCGGCTCAAAGTACCTCCTGCCATTAACCAGCTCTCCCGGGCAGGCAAACAGCTCCCCAGATGCTTATGCTGCTGGCGCACAAGTACAGGCCAGAGACAGAGCAGAAGAAGCAAAGGCTACTGCTGGCCCGTGCTGAGAGGAAAGCCGCTGGCAAACGGGCCGGCGTCCCAACTAAGAGACCAACGGTCCTCCGAGCAGGAGTCAACACAGTCACCGCCTTGGTGGGGGACAAGAAGGCTCAGCTGGTGGCGATGGCCCACGACGGAGACCCCACTGAGCTGGTGGTTTTCCTGCCCGCCCTGTGTCGAAACAGAAACAAGCGGAAGGCCAGGCTGAGGCGCCTAGTACACAGGAAGACAAGAACCATTGTTGCCGACACACAGGTTAACTCGGAAGACAGGGGTGCTCTGGCTAAGCTGGTGGAAGCTATTAGGACCAGCTCACAAGCACAGATAGACAATGAGATCCACTGCTGATGGGGAGGCAGTGTATGCGTTCTAAGTCTGTGGCTCGCATTGCCAAGATGGAAACGGCAAAGGCTAAAGAATTCGCCACTAAACTGGGTTAAATGTACACTGCTAGCCGGGTGGTGGTGGCGCACGCCTGTAATCCCAGCACTCTGGGAGGCAGAGGCAGGAGGATTTCTGAGTTTGAGGCCAGCCTGGTCTACAGAGTGAGTTCCAGTACAGCCAGGGCTATACAGAGAAACCCTGTCTCGAAAAAACAAAAACAGAAAACAAACAAACAAAAAAACAAACAAACAAAAAAACAAAACCCAAAAACTATACACTGCTGTTTTCTGTGCATAAATATAATTACATTTTTTAAAGTGAGTTCTGATCTTGGAGAGGACTTGAATTTGGCCCCCAGCATCCACACGTGCCAGCTCCCAGCCACCTCTGTGGGCACTTGCTCTCATGCTCACACAAAAGCATTTCTTTGCTGGGCAGTGGTGGCGCATGCCTTTAATCCCAGCACTTGGGAGGCAGAGGCAGGCGGATTTCTGAGTTCGAGGCCAGCCTGGTCTACAGAGTGAGTTCCAGGACAGCCAGGACTGTACAGAGAAACCCTGTCTCGAAAAACTAAAAATAAAAAAAAAAAAAGCATTTCTTTAATATTTAAAATGCATACGACAAAATAAAAGAACCAACGTCCGTTTCTGGCCTAGGGCTCTTCCAGTTCTGTTTCTGAACTAAGCTGTGGGCCAGCACTACCATAGCTGTGAATCAAAACGGTCCCCTCCAGCCAGGTGTGGTCACTCATACCTTAAATCCTGCCTCAAAGCAACACCGCCACCACCACCACCAACAATAAAAAGTCTGTCTTTCTCACTGCCCCACAAATGAAATCTGTCATTTTCTACTTTGCTCTTTGTGCAGAAGTCTTGTACATATCCACCGTGTTAGGCTAAAGAGAGGGCAGCACTGTCTGTCCACTTGGTGGCCAAGGGCATCTTAGCAATTGAGACCTGTGGGTCCTAACTGGAGTTAGGGATTGCACTTGCTTTTGAGCACTGCAGACAGCTTGTCCATACTGAAAAGTGGTTGTCAAATATGTACAATAAAGGGTGAGGCAGACAAGAACTTGAAATCATTTTTATCTTTAGGACTTAAAATCTTTTATGTTATCTTATTTTTTAAATGTCATTGTATGTGTATAGCCGCTTTCCCTGCATGGGTGTCTGTGTATCAGACACAATGCATTTATTGTATGTTAAGTATTTCCTCCTCATGCCCACTCCCTTTCCACGTAAAAGATTCCAATAGCTCTGTTACAAAGGTCACAGGGCATGCATATTAGTTAAGAGAACAGATTCTAAGCTGGGTGTGTCGGTACAGGCTAATAATCCCAGCACTAGAGAGGCAGAGGCAGAGGCAGATGGATCTCTGTGAATGGGAGGCCAGTGGACTCTACATAGTGTCAAGTGCTCTACACAGCAAGTTCCAGACCAGCAAGGGCTGTGTAGTAAAACAAACAAACAAACAAACAAACAAAAACAAAAAACAAAACAACAACAACAAAAAAAAAACCTCGTCTCAAAATAGATAAAATTAAAAGAAAAATTGCACTTTGCAGGAAGCTGTTTGTCCCAGTTCCCAAATGTCTTATTTATCTAATTTTGTGGCTCACAACCTAATGAAAGTCTCTGATTGGTTTTTGTTTTGTTTTGTTTTGTTTGTTCTTTTGTTTTGCTCAGAAAGAGAAAATGGAGACATAAACCAGCTTAGAGGGAAGACAGGCATAGAAGGTTGTCAGCAGAATGTGATTGAGAAGTCAGAGGAATGCCGGAAGCCTGGGGACGCTCTACGGAAACAGGAGTGGAGAGAGCAGTCAGGGCTCCTGAACTGAAGCTGAACTTGTTTTCTAGGAAACGTGGCGATGATCTTAGAAACAGGATTTTCCCCTTTCCCCCATAATTCCTTGAAAATCACTATCCTGTTAACATTTTGCATCAGGCTATGGGTTGGTAAACTGCCTGGATGAAAGTGGAAAAGATTAGAGATAAACCCTGGCAGAGTGGGTAAACTCAAGAAGTTGCCCCCCTGGGAAGCTGATACTGAGCTGGAGTTTAGTTGGGGACAGTGGTGCATACCTACAACTGGTGAGGCTAAGGGAGGAGGGTTACAAGGTTTTTTATCCATGTGATTCAACAGTTCCTCTTCTGGTGTTCATAGCTGGAGGAGTCAAGTGGCCATACTGTAAGACTACCTACATTTCTGTTTGCTTGCAGCCCTGTTCACAATATCCAAGATATGGTGCCAACCTAGATGTCTACCACTGGACAGATGAACAAAAATGCACTGCACAGGCACAATGCAATCTTATTCAATAATAAAGAATAAGGAAATTGTACTGGCTGGTTTTGTGTGTCAACTTGACACAGGCTGGAGTTATCACAGAGAAAGGAGCTTCAGTTGGGGAAGTGCCTCCATGAGACACAGTTGTAGCACATTTTTTCTCAATTAGTGATCAACGGGGAGGGTCCCTTGTGGGTGGTACTATATCTGGGCTGGGTTCTATAAGAGAGCAGGCTGAGCAAGCCAGGGGAAGCAAGCTAGTAAGTAACATTCCTCCATGGCCTCTGCATCAGCTCCTGCTTCCTGACCTGCTTGAGTTCCAGTCCTAGCCAGGTGGTGGTGGCCCATGCCTTTAATCCCAGCACTTGGGAGGCAGAGGCAGGTGGATTTCTGAGTTCGAGGCCAGCCTGGTCTACAGAGTGAGTTCCAGGACAGCCAGGGCTAAACAGAGAAACCCTGTCTTGAAAAAAACAAAAAAAGAAAAAAAATTGAGTTCCAGTCCTGACTTCCTTTGGTGATGAACGGCAATGTGGAAGTGTAAGCTCAATAAACCCTTTCCTCCCCAACTTGCTTCTTGGTCATGATGTTTGTGCAGGAATAGAAACCCTAAGACAGAAATTATGTGATTTACAGAAAAATTAATAGACACAGAGATCACCATGCTAAGTGAAATAAGCCAGACTCAGAGAGACACATGTCACACAGTCATACTCTTATGTGGAAGCTAAAACAAGACACTTTTCTACTGCCAGCAGTGGTGGCGCACACCTTTAACCCCAGCACTTGGGAGGCAGAGGCAGGTGGATTTCTGAGTTCGAGGCCAGCCTGGTCTACAGAGTGAGTTCCAGGACAGCCAGGACTACACAGAGAAATCAACCAACCAACAGACAAACGAACCTCTTTACTACCAAAAGATAGCAACTGAAACAGTGATTGGCAGGAGCGGGGAGCGAAGCTGAAGGAGAGCTGGTGGTTAGAGGTTCCATAGAGGTAACATGCAGGATAAACAAGTTTAGAGAGCTAATACACAGCACGAAGCCCATGGAGTTAGTAAAAGTATACTGAGGCCAGCAAGAGGGGTCAGTAGATAAAGGGGCTTGTTGTCAACCTGAAGACCCAAGTTCAGTCCCCAGGATGCACAGATTGTCCTCTGATCTCTACACATATGCTATGTTCTGAGCATGCATGCACATACAATTTTTAAAACTGTAATAAAATATGCTGTAACATAGAGGTAGGTCTCATTTACCAGTCACACGCTTGCATGCGCCTGTGCATGCACACGCACGTGCGTGCGCACACACACACACACAGACACAGACACAGACACAGACACAGACACAGACACAGACACAGACACAGACACACAGACACACACAGAGACACATATCCAATGCTTGAAAAAGTGAGTTCTTGGGGCTGGAGAAATGGCTCAGCCGTTCGGAGCACTCGTTTGCTTCCTTATTGTTTTGGCCTAAGTTTGAATCCCAGTACCCACACGGGGCAGCTTACAGACACTTATGTGCCAAAGGGTCTGACACATTCTTCTGAACTCCTCAGATGGATACACACACACAGACACACAGATTTTTAAATGACTGTTCTCTTGTTAAGTGAATTAACACCTTTCCCTACTTTGCTTTTCTTTGCAGTGCTGAGAATAGAACCCGAAGCCTTCTGTGTGCTCAGCAAGTGCTTTGCCAACTGAACCACCCTTTCTTTTCTTTTTAATTGCTTATTATATTTGTTTACAATTCAAATGTTATCCCCCCCCCTTCCCAGTTTCTCCTCTGGAACCCTCCTATCCCATCCCCATTCCCCCTGCTTCTCTGAGGGCGCTCTCCCTCCCACCCCCTCCCACCTCCCTGTCCTGGCATTCCCCTACACTGGGGCGTCAAGCCTTCACAGGCCCAAGGGCCTCTCCTCTCGTTGATGTCCGACAAGGCCATCCTCTGCTGCCTATGTGTCTGGAGCCATGGGTCCCTCCATGTGTACTCTTTGGTTGGTGGTTTAGTCCCTGGGAGCTCTGGGGGGTACTGGGTGGTTCATATAGTTGTTTTTCTGTGGAGAGCCTTATTGGGTTCTGTGCTGCCCGGAAGTAGCCTGACATTGACCAAGGACAAGGGCTCAAGCAGGAATCTGACATTAGGGCATAATAGGGAAGTGGGTTAAGGCAGGAATTTTTATTTTATTTTATTTTATTTTATTTTATTTTATTTGATATATTCTTTATTTACATTTCAAATGATTTCCCCTTTCCTGACTCCCCGTTCCCCAAAGATCCCATATTTCCCCATCCACCCCTTCCCACTTTCCAGTTCTGGTATTCCCCTACACTGATGCACTGAGCCTTTCCAGGAATTTTTATCTTAGGGTGGAACAAGAGAAACAAGCTTCAGGCAAGATTCTGGGCTTGGACAAGGAAGTAGGCTCAGAAATTTAGTCATCCTTACACACCCTTGGAAACAACTGTCACTGAATTGAAGTGGGACTTTGCTTACTGCCTTGATAATTTTGTGTTTACTGTCTTGCTTGAGCTACCCTTTCAACCCACCGTTTTCCTTAAGCCTCTGTATTGAAGTAGGATAAGAGATTCAAGTCTCGGGCTGGAGAGATGGCTCAGCAGGTAAGAGCACCAACTGCTCTTCCGAAGGTCCTGAGTTCAAATCCCAGCACCTACACGGTGGCTCACAACCATCCATAATGAGATCTGACAGCCCTCCTCTGGGGTGTCTGAAGACAGCTACAGTGTACTTATGGATAATAATAAACAAATCTTAAAAAAAGAAATTCAAGGTTCCTTTAACTAAATATGCTTCTAGCAAAGAGCAAGAGGATGAAGAAGGGGCAGGGGTATGGGTGTCAAGGAAACAAGTCAGGGCATTGGCCAGAGGCCAGGACGAGCCTCCAGTCTGTCTGCCCGTTCCTGAAAGGTGGTGATACTCCACTGGGCAGCCCCAGAGCCTCCAGGTTTCAGAAGAAAGGCTTGGAGGGTGCAGGGGTGTGCATGTTCCATTTGAGGGGAACTTACAGAAGCCAATTTTGCCTGACAGGGATGGATAGTTGAAGGAAACAGGCCCTCAGTCTTGTTTGGGCCAAGTTTCTAGTTCCAGGCGCTTAGGGGAAGCTTGATTCGTTTCTGTGGAGCAACCGCACAACGGGGCAGCTTGGTTCGCTCTTGTTAAGCGTGGACAGCGAGCAATGAGGATTTGCATAGCTTCCTTTTCAGCACCACCTCAGTAGTCGGCACAGCCGCAGAGGGAGGCTGAAGACACAGTCATCTTCATTTTAAAGAAGAGTCCCAAAGAGGTGAAAAGACTTGAACCCCATCATAGAGCAAGTCAGCCACTGTGCTGGAAATAGAGCCAAGGCTGTGATTCTGGGGTGAACTGTTCAAGTCAGGCTACAGGTCAACCCTGCTTTGTAGCAAGCTCCCTCTTGCAAGGGACCAGTGTCGCTTTGCTCTCTGCCCAGGCTGACTCTGTTTAAGTACATTGTAGAGCCAGCATGACGGCTCCCAGCATCAGGGAGGCTAAAGCAGGGAGGTCAAGCATTTCAGGCTATCCTGGGCTGTGTAGAGCCAGGGAGATCTTGTTTCAAAACCAAAAGTGTGTAATAGGCAACACTGGGGTATAGAGCAATGGGTTAGGGTTAGGGTTAGGGTTAGGGCTAGGGTTAGGGTTAGGGTTAGGGTTAGGGTTAGGGTTAGGGTTAGGGTTAGGGTTAGGGTTAGGGTTAGGACTAGGGTTAGGGTTAGGATCAGGCTTAGGCTTAGGGTTAGGGTTAGGCTTAGGGTTAGGGTTAGGGCTATGGCTATGGCTAAGGTTAGGGTTAGCATTAGGGTTAGGTGGTTAGGGTTAGGGCTAGGGTTAGGGTTTGGGTTAGGGTTAGTTGGTCACCCTTTTGGGTATTGAATGACCCTTTCCAGGGCTCTCCTGAGACCTTTGGACAACACATATTTATATTACTATTCATAACAGCAGCAAAATTATATTAAAATTAAGAAGTAGTAATGAGCCGGGCGGTGGTGGCACATGTCTGTAATCCTATCACTCTGGGAGGCAGAGGCAGGCAGATTTCTGAGTTTGAGGCCAGCTGTTCTTCAGAGCGAGTTCCAGGAAAGCTAGGGCTACACAGAGAAACCCTGTCTCGAAAAAACCAAAACCAAAACCAAAACCAAAAAAAAAAAATAGTCAGTATGTCATACAAATGATATTTTCTTTTCAACTCTTTTGAGACAATCTCACTTGTTAGGAATATGAACCACACTACGGTGCTTGGATATGTCAGCCATCTTACTGTCACATACGGACCCTTGGAGATTCAGAACCTAGGTTGAGGATCATAAGTGTCTCTATTATGGGCAGATGGGACAGGGTAAGGGACTACTTGGAAACTCACATGCATATTTTGTGTGCGGCTTTGGACGACAGCACTACTGAGTTCATGAAAGAGCATGTACATAAGCTTGCACCACCCCTGGCTCTGTGAAAGGCAACTGGCCCAAGCACAGGCTGGTGGAGAGAGGTCAGGGGCACGTTGACTCCCAGCATTCTGCATTTCATCCCACTCTGGCTATCCGTACCGCTTGCAGTCTGCCTGGACCCAGAGCATTAATTACATACATGCCATTTTCAGATGAGCGTGACTGCAGTTATGATTCTGTATCTGTGGGAAGTGCTTCAAAATGTGGGAGCAGGCTGAGTACTGTGGGTAATACTGTGGAAAGTCTGGACTGGGTAGAAAAGCTGACTGGCCTGGTACCATCTTCGGGACCTTGAGATAGTGACTAAACCTTTCTAGGATTCAACTTTCTTCGCTGAGACATGGAGGGAAATGATTGTCACCTTCCTCATCCGAATGTTGTGAAGATTGAAAGAAATCATGCAGATAAAACACTTAGGTAAGCCGGGCGTGGTGGCACACACCTGTAATCCCAGCACTTGGGAGGCAGAGGCAGGCGGATTTCTGAGTTCAAGGCCAGCCTGGTCTACAGAGTGAGTTCCAGGACAGCCAGGGCTGCACAGAGAAACCCTGTCTTGAAAAACCAAAAAAAAAAAAAAAAAAAAAAAAAAAAAAAAAAAAAAACAACAACAACACTTAGGTGAGTGCCTAGCATATGACAAATGTTCATACACATTGATTTTTTTTTCAATTTAACAGGAGGGTTAATTTTTGTTATGTGTGTGTGTATGTGTGTGTGTGTGTGTGTGTGTACAAGTGGGGCATGTCTTCACAAGGGACTTGGTACATGGGTGTGTGGGTGCCTGTGGTAGTCACTGGCAGTACCAATGCCAGTGAAACAAGCAGTCTGTCCCACCTAACTGTGGCTTGCAGCAGGGTGGGGCTTTCCACCTGAGAGAGATCCTTGTAGACCCAGAGCAGAGCCCTCAAAGCTCACTTCCTCCTGCTTCGGGGAGGATGCCCTCCTGCTTCCAGATGCTCACCCACAGTCTGGCTTTCAGGCTGCAGGATCAGGAAGGGGATCGCTACCCTCTTTGGCTGCCCGGAGATATTTGCTCCTAAGTTATAAAAGCACACCCCCTTCCAAGGCTGGCAATTGATTCTCTCCTATCCCTTTGGTGGCAAAAAAAATTCTGGCTGAGGCAGGTCTTTTCAATTCATAGCTGATGACATTGCCTATTATCCCCAATGTCTTGACAACAGCTTGAAAAAAATGTGACTGTGCCAGCCCCACCAGCACTCTGGGCTTATGCCAACAGTCCGAACCCATTTTCACACAGAAAGGCAAGGGTCAGGCTCTGGAGGAGTTGCCTTGGGTGGTTGGGACATATAGACTCCAGGTTCCAGCTTCAACCAGAGATGACTAGGAAGAGGCTAGTGGGAACATGGCCTCGCCCAGTGCTGCATGTTCCTGCAGGGTCCTCGGGTCCACAGAAAAGGGAGACCAGTACTCATCTCAGGAGAGTCTCAGAACCGTAGGGAAATACTGGGTGAGACTCGGCTGAATTGATGGGACACTTGGTTCCAACACCTGTGTTGCTGTATTTTCAGACAGGGTTAGCTATACATCTCCAATTCACCGTCTAAAACTAGGCTAGCCTCAAGTTTGGGGTTCCAGCTTCCAGAGTGCTGGGCCACCATGCCTGGTTTCCAGTTCCCCTCCTCCCCTCCCCTCTCCTCCCCTCCCCTCCCCTCTCCTCTCCTCTCCTCCCCTTCCTACCTCTTCTCTATCTCTTCTCTTCTCTATCTCTATCTCTTTCTCTAAGAAAAGGTCTTATATGTTCCAAGCCCAGCACACACCGACTTTGTCAGGATGACCTCGAACTGATTCGTCCATCTCCATCTCCCAAGTATTGAGTTGAGATTATATGCAGGCAACCACCACACCCAATTTTTAAAAAAGTTTTGTATTTCTCTGCATGACTCACCCCCCCCTACTGTGTGTGTGTGTCGCACGCGCGCGCTCATGGCCCCATACCCCATGCCCCTCCCCACGGCTCTGTACCCCTGTGCCCTCATTCCCCCCTGCAACCCTGCACCCCTATAACCCCTAGACCCGAGGACATGCATTAGTGTCCACAGAGGCAACAAGTGGATGTCAGATTCCTTGGATCTGGAGATGCAGGTGGTTGTGAGCCACCGGACATGAGTGCTTGCGACTGAGCTCAGGACCTCTGGGAGAGCAGCATTGTGCTCTTAACTGCTGAGCCGTCTCTCCAGTCCCTATGCCTAGTTTTTATGCAGTGCTGGTGATTCATCAAACCTGGGGCTTTGTGCATACTAACAAGTACTCTACAAACTAAGCCATAACTCCAGCCCAGCCATGCCTCACTACAGGAAAATGGATTACTCATTCCCGGAAGAGTGAGTGTGTCCTTCATATACTGTGTAGAAGACTGAAGGGGTTCTTTTTTTTTTAACTTTTTTTTTTTTTTTTGGTTTTTTGAGACAGGGTTTCTCTGTGTAGCCCTGGCTGTCCTAGAACTCACTCTGTAGACCAGGCTGGCCTCGAACTCAGAAACCTGCCTGCCTCTGCCTCCCACCGCCCAGCTTGAGGGGGTTCTTTTATGATAGTCATCTATCTAATTTGGCATCCATTTACACAACAGACCTTTTGAAGACTTCCTTTGTGTCAGCTCTGTGTGTGCAAATATAGAGCCAAGTAAGTTCTTCAGGCCCTAGCAGCATTATTGGTGCAGGGCTCTCTCTCTCTCTCTCTCTCTCTCTCTCTCTCTCTCTCTCTCTCTCTCTCTCTCTCTGTGTGTGTGTGTGTGTGTGTGTGTGTGTGTGTATTGGGGGAGGGGTCTCAAACTCTGAATTGTTCATTGGGTCATTTTGAGTGTCAACTAGCTTCACCTTCTACGAGCATTCCAGGAAACTCAAACCTTGGTTATGGGGTAGGATATCTAACAGGCAGCATCTAAAGAGTTCTGCTTTCAGCGTCTATAATTTCACCTACGTATGCACTGCGGGACCTGTATAGTGGCCCAAGATGACGCTGTAGCCTCTGCCTCCTCCTCTCTCAAGCTTCTGCTTCCAAGCCTTTTAGCCAGGACCTTTGCAGACATAATGAAAGTCAATCTTTGTGAGAAAGTGACCCTTCAGGGCCACCCTATGTGATGTCAATGAGGCAGAGGGGCTGGATGGAGCTGATTTCCAAGTCATGTGCCCTTAGAGTTATCATCACCCAGAAGGATTTTCTTGTACCTCACCGGGAGTGAGTGTGCAGAGAGATAACTTGACTGCATTTGCACAAAGGCACCTCAGGGACTGCTGGGAACCCGTGTTTAATGAAAGAAATGGAGAGAACAGGAGGAAGTAAGGACTTCCTAATGTAAAGAGCTCTGAAAGGCTAGAGAGCTTGACTAGGTTTGGGATCCTGATGCTTCTATCCTATCTAAATCAACCCCACCACCACTGCAAAATCTGCTAGAGACGGTTGCAGGGGACTCCCCATCCCAAAATATAAGAAGACCAGACAGACTAACAGCTGGTTTCAGAACTGGTGTCCTAACTCCCAGACTCTCTGGTACACTAGGAACGGAGCACCTTGTTGCTGTTTTTTTTTTTTTTTCCTAGCCTCAACCCTTCATTTTTGAGGTCACAGCTATGGTGGCCAGGTAACCCAGAGGTCCCATAGCCAATCGAAATTGGTAAACATCTTACCCCTACCCTGCAGTGAGGTGTCTTCCAAGAGAAGCAAGGAGGATGCTCTGTGTGTGGGCGGGGCACGGGAGAAGTGGGATTCTTGGCTCCCATCACTCAAGAGCCCGTGCACCGGGGGATGAAGGCACAGGTGGAACAAAGGACTGCCACCAACCAACAATTCAAAGACACAAGGACATCCGAAGAAAGGCACGTTGAAGGCTTATCGGGAGAGTACGATGAATAGATTTATTCATTCTTGTTTGAAAAACAAGACATAAATTAGTGTAATATATAATTTATATATTTATGTAGTATATATACTATATACAGACATTAGAAAATGTATCCTCTCCATGAGGCTGAGGGAGAGGAGGAGGATGGCAGCGATGAAATGACAACAGGCAGGGTCTGAGTGGCGAAGGTGTAGGATCAAGAAGTTGGGAGAAGAAGAAGACCATGCCAACACTCCGAGGGCAGTGGTCGTGGGGGAACGGGTTCCCCCACTGGCTGCATCTCTGGCCCATTAACCGTCTTGGTCCTGGGGGAGGAGGGGCAAGGAAGGGGGGGCTGGCTTCTGTAGAAGGACACCCCTCCTCCTTGCTGGGAGACCTTGCCACTCAGGAGGCTTTATTGCGCTAGGATCATCAAGGATACACAGGGGCTCGGCACAGTGTACATCTTAGAAAACTCACATAAGAACGACAGATTTCACACGGGGGGGCCTCTCACACAGGGATGAAAGAGAGACCAATGCTGGCTGGGAGGGTGAGGGAAACAAGCAGCTATGGAGAAGTGGACGAGAAGCAATCTATACAGAAGAAACATTGGCTTTCTTTGTTCCCTACAATGGGATAACTGTAGGAACTCCGTGTCTTCACTCCCAGAAGGGCTGGGGAGGAGGGGGTGGCGATGGCAGCAGCGGCAGCAGCGGTGGCAGCGGTGACAGTGGTGGTGGCGGCGGTGGTGGTGGTGGTAGCATCGGCAATACATGAGTGTCAAGGAGGATGCTAAACAGTGTGAATTCCCTTCCAGATGGTTCCAGAGAGGGAGAGAGAGGTACAGGACTGCACCGGGTAAGGCGCTCAGCTTCTTTTCTTAGAGAGACAAATCCACAGGGTCAATACACAGCCAAAAGCATATACTCAGGATTAACATATCACGCTAGCTTCCAGAAGTTTAAGATATAGTCATCAACACCCCCACCCCTCCCCCCTCCCCCCACCCTCCCCCATCCCAATCCATAGCTACATCAAACTCCTAAGGACAGTCTATCTGGTAGAGATGCTGAGAGAGGAGCCCACGCCTCTGGCAACAGCTCCTGCACAGGGCTGGGCTGAGCCGGGCAGGCTCTGATAACCTGCGCTGGGTCTTCCCAGAGCAGACTTTTTTTTTTTTTTTTTTAAACCAGGTACCTTACCCAAAAACAAGCGAAGTGATCTCAGAGGCTTGCTCCCTAGTGGACTGAGCTACCCTGCCCATCAGCGCCGGGGCAGGGCACTTTGGGGGATGGCTGGTGTGGAGCTACTGAACCTGGGGGCAAGGGCGCCCGAGGCTGCCAACCGCTAAAGCCAGCCACTGACAGCCGGACATGGGCTGGATTCTGCGCATATCCAACCTGGGCGCTGGCCCTTGAGGTGGCTCCTGCAGGAGTACAAGGGAGCCCATGGTGGGTGGGCGCATCCGGAGGGAGCGCCCCCCCCTCTCTCTCGTTGGCTTGGCGCTGTGGCCTACCGCTACTGCCACTGGCTGCCCTCCTTGGGGCAGCAGATGCTGGAAGGAGCTCGAAGCCCGAGGTCTTGGCTCCCCGGTGCCCATCTCAGAGCAGGAGGTGAACGTGATGTCACCTGTCATCAGCCCCAGAGAAGAGATAGATAAAATACAGCTCTGTGGTGGGCGGAATGGCAAGGGACCTTTGCCCTCACAGTGACGCCCAGAGAGGCCAGGAAGGGGGTGAGGACACCCAGGGCTGGCGGTAGCTAAAGCCTGCAGCCCTTAATAAAGAGCCCAGTCTAGGGAGTTAGCCTTGGAGACTTGAGAGGCTTCTTGGAACCCTGACTGGCCCAGCAGAGACACACACACACTCAACCACGAGATACAGAGCTCAAACTTGGGGCTGTGGGTGGGGAGGGGGCGGGGACAATCCTGGGCAAGTGCCCGCCCTACTTAATAAAGGTTTTTAAGGAGCGTGTGAATGTGCTCATAACAGTCGATGACGGGGAGCCTGGTGAGTGCCCTGTGGCTGCTGGCAGCGGTGGCGGTGGCAGCGGCTGCTGCTGCAGCGGCTGCTGCTGTTGTAGCTGCTGCTGCTGTTGCTGCTGCTGTTGTTGCTGCTGTTGCTGCTGCTGGTTAAGGTTCCGGGCTGTGGATTCCTCAGCGGCGCGCAGCAGGAAGGTGTAATTCCTCACCACCTCTTCTACCTTGGCCAGCAGCTCCTGGCGCTGGGCCTCGGAGCGGACAATGAACACGAGTCGCACGAAGGTCTCGATGAGGCTGCTCAGCACCTGAAAGCTGCCCGTGATGGCTGCCAGCATGTGAGTCGGACTCTTGTCCACATTGGCTACCCGGCGGCAGGAGGCCCGGAGCTCCTTGAACTTGAGAGCTAGCTCAAGCTTGTACTCGGAAATCTGAGAGACGTAGGGCTTGGGAGCGCGGGCCTCGGGGCTGGCCACGCACTGCCGCAAGACTGTGAGCAGCTCGTTGGTGTCCAGACGGGCAGCCAGGAAGCCGTCAGGGAGGCCGTAGGCGTGGGCCCGCAGGGCGTTGATCTTAGCCAGGCTCCCCTCAAAGGTGGATACCCGGAGGTCGATCTCCTGCGTGTGGGGGACCTCGGGGCTGCTGCTGCAGGTGGCGGCATCCAGGACCTGCAGGGTCCTGCTCACCACAGGCACCACCTGCTCGTCCAGCTTCATGCCAGGCAGAATCTTCATGGGGATTGAGTAGGAGAGCTCGTCTTTGCCGTCGCTCGCATCGTCGGCCATGTCGCACTTGCGGTAGTAGAAGCAGTAGCGGATGGAGCAGCACTTGCTGCTCTCACTGTCTTCATCCAGGTCAGCCGGCCTCCGGTACACCTCCTCTGGCAGTGAAAACACAGCCATTTGCCTGGGGCCTTTGCTCTCAGGGGCCACTTGGACGTAGGAGGGCTCTCCTAGAGTCGGCGACTCTGCACACTTGCCTTTGGGACCCAAACCTAGTGGAAGGCCTGGCTCTATCTCCTTGACCTCTCTAGGTAGCATCCCCAGGGGTGGGTGTGGGTAGACATCTGAGGTCAGCGAGACCGCGTCGTCACCCTGGTCCAGCTCGCTGATACTGTAGCGGCGCATCAGTTTCCTGTAGTTGGGATCTCCCAAACACTCACCCCCCGAGGCACACGTGGTCAGGCACGAAACCCCACTCTCAGGGTCTGACCGGCACTCACGGGACTCCAGACTGGTGGAGCGGATGCGCTGGACATTGATGGGACTATTAAGGCTCAAGCCCGGGCCAGCCTCTGGCTGCCTCTGGGTAGGGGGGACCCTCTCCCTCTCCCGGAGGCCAGGCGCTGGGGTCTGGGCAGCCTGTGGCCGCCCCCCTCGGCAGATCCGCTTGCAGTCACAGCTGCGTCTCTGCTCGCGAGACATGCCAGGTCCCTGCTGGACAGGGCTACTGCGGAGCTGGCAGCTGCAGCGGCCAGGTGCTGGAGGTTGCAGGTACTCGGTGCCTGGGAGTTCCCCCTGGCTCGGTGGCTTTAGAAGTTCCTCAAGGAACTCCAATTCATACTGCTTTACCTTCTGCAGCTGAGCCTGCCGCTCGTCGGTCTCTTTCTTCTGGCGGGTAGGGAAGGTGGCGGAAAATAAGTTACGGAGTCTGAAAGGCCCTCGGGATGACTTGGGCTTGGTGGGGCCTTCCGAGGTCGAGTGGGCGCCATCCAGGGTTGTTTCAAGCTTTCTAGAGGGCATGGTGCTAACCTGCCGGCTGGTGGCCAGAGGCCTCAGGGGGCTCTGGCTTCTAGGTTGGCAGCTGGGGCTCTGGCCTCTGGACTGACTGCTGGGGCTCGGCCCACGGGGCAGGCAGCTGGGGCTGTGGCTTCGAGCCTGGTAGCTAGGGCTGTGGCTTCGGGGCTGGCAGCTTGGGCTCTGCAGAGCCATGGGGTAGCCAGCCCGGGGAAGCAGGCTGCTCTCTTCAAGCTTGCTGCTTTTGGCTATGCTCTCCAGCTGCCCTTTCTCCCCCTGGCCAGAGCCCATGCTCGGCTTGTTTGGGGGAAGTTTAGCACCCTCTGGCCCACCCTTGCCTGCCACCTCCCCGGTCGCTTGCTTTCCCATGGAGTCTCGATTCACTCTGGATAGATAGCTCTTAGGAGGGAAGCTTTGAACAGGAAACCTGTCATCGGGTGGGGAAAGGTGGAGGGTGTCAGCCCTGCCTGTGGATGCTCGCGGGCTGGCCGAGACCTCTGGGCCCAGCTGCTGCTGAGAATTCCGCGTGCTCTCCGGAGCGCCAGGGCTCATTTTCAACTTCAGATTCTTGCTGGCACCGCCGCCCATCAGGCTAACTTCTGACCTGCCCATGGGGACCTCAGGCCTCCCCAAGCTAGCCTCTAGCCTTCTCTCCCCCCTGTTGGAGGGTGTTGCCGAGGCTGCACCAGGAGTGGCTAGACTCTTACTGTGTACCACCTGCTGGAGGGCGGCTGAGATTATGGCAGGGGTCACATTGCCTTTTGGGTCCAGGAGAAGCTTAGGGCTCAACCTGACCTCCTTGGGCAGGTTCTCTCTAAGCTCTGAGACCTGCTCTTCACTGAGGGATGGTGTGGCTGACCTCAGTGACATCTCTAGGCTGGTCCTACTGTGGCCTGGCCCTCTGTCCTCAGGAACTGGAGGAAGCAGGCTCAGATTCTTCTGCTCACTAAGCTGTGGGGACAGCGCGGGGTGTACCGCCAAGGAGTGTGCTCTGTCTCCCTGCACCTGGGCTTCTGACTGAGGTATCTTTCTCCGAGCGCCAGTGGGGACAGGACTCTGGCCAGTGACAGCTGGCTGGAGGGATGGGTTGGGATCTGGGGGCCCGAGAGCATAAGGGGCGGTGAGAACCGCCTGAGCGGCACAGCTCTGAATCCTGAAGGGCAGGTCCTTGCGGGCCAGAAGGCTGTCCTTGTTGAGGTGTTGGGCCAGGAAGTAGGTGGTGTTTTGGTGCTGCTTCATGGCCGACATCATCTCTGACATATCGGTGAGCTCTGAGGAGTTGGTTTCATGGCCCGAGTCCAGTGATGACTCAGGAGTGATTGTGGCCAGCACAATCAGACCTGGAAGAACAAGGGTGGGGCTTGTTAGGACATCAAGGTCTTTTCCAACAGCACCTAGAGTGCTCATGGAGAGAAATGTTGGGTAGCAGCAGTATTTCAAGCTGGGCAAAGCTAGTCAAGCCTGAGCAAACTCTATGCCCGAGGAGGAGGAGAAGCCAAGACGAGCACACAAAGAGGAACTAGCTGGGAGAACGGCATGGGAAAGGTTGGAGTCCAAAAGAGGAATACCGAAAAAGAAGAGCTGGGTGGCTTGGTGGGAAATTAACATGTAAACCCTCATGCCAATCAACACCATTTTTTATATTCAACGGCTAGGAAATTTCTGTTAATTGTCTTGAAGAGAGCTGGCAAAAGGAGGTGCTCTTCTGTTCCGCCTCATCTGGCCAGGCCTGGCTACAGTCCTTGCAGCTGAGGCTATTCAGCTGAGCCTCTCGTCTGACAGCCACGTGGGCCTTGGACCTGAGAACAATCAGTTTTGGAGCACCAGATGATGAGAGAAGACAGATGCCAGCCTGGGTTGGGGGCAAACATGCGGGGGGGGGGGGTTGCCCAGTGATAAGGCATCCCTTACATATAGCAAAGACGGCCTTCCTTTGATCCCAGTCCCTTTTCCTGCTCTGTCTATCCTTGCCCCTGACTCACATGCTTGCGAATATCCCTTGTGCTCCTTTATTGATTTTGTCATTCTTGTTGCTATGTGCACGTGCGCACATTTGTGCTTTTCAGAAAATGGATTTGCATGTCTCTATAATAGAAAATAGCAAGCATATTGCATGGCTCTATTAATTACTAGATAACAGAAAGTTACTGATTACTGAGTTCTCACAGTGTGGGAGGCAGCGCTTAAGGATTTTGTCTGAGTGATGTCATTTAATCTTCAGGCTGTGTGATGCGATTCCTGTTATGAGGCCAGTTTTGGATGGCAACAGTGACCCACAGAAGAGAATGTCTTGCCATGAGTTGCGCTGCCTGTGAGTAAAGGAATCTGGTGCATCTGCCCTAGAGTGTATGTTTGGGGCTGGTGAGATGGCTCCGTGGTTAAGAATACTGGCTGCTCTTCCAGAAGTCTTGAGTCCAATTCTCAGCAACCACATGGTGGTTCATGACACCTATAAAAGGATTTATTGCTCTCTTCTGGCATGTAGACAACACTCATATATAAATACGTATACATATACGTATACATATACGTATACACATACACATACATATACATATACATATACATATACATATACATATACATATACATATACATATACAGTTTATGTTCTCAGATAACCTAAACCCCAGCCTTGAGTAGAGATGGCTCTTGGCTGTTTTGATCACAGGTCACTTTGGAAGTTAGTTGGCCTTTTGGAGGATGCTGATATTCTTTGTCTATTTTCTGTGTCTCGTCTATGTTCCTGTTCCTCAATCCTGACCTTGATTTATAGCTGTTATGGCCCTGGTCCTTGGATTTCATCTACAAGAACTGTCCAGAGATGTGGAACCACGAGGAATAGAGCTCTAACTAGAGCCAAATCACATCTTTGCTCCATAGCTTACTTTTCCCTGGAGACCTGCTCTGAACTATTGCTGCCCATTTATTGCCTTTAATATACCAGTCCCTTAAACAACTGCTTGGAAAGAAGCAGTGCCGCCTTATGGCCATTCCTGTACCAGAAGAAGGAAGAGGGCAAGAGGAAGGAGGAATGGGCTATTTATTACCTGCAGTCTGTGGAGGTGGTGGGTGGGGTCCATCCTCTGAAGCAGCCAGGGCTTCCAGTGCCTGTAGAGTAGACACGAGGGCATCATCCAGCTCCTGGGCGTGATCTCGAACTGTCCGAGTCTGTACACTGTCAATCAGAGTCACAGGAATCTCATCATACAGGAGTCCACGCAGGTGACGCCCTTGCTCCTGGCTTTGAACAGCTCTGCGCTTGGGATCATCCTCATCAGAGCTGTTGTCTCGGAACCCAGGGGGTGGGGCAGCGATGGCAGGCAACAGAGAAGTTGTTTCATCTTCCTCTTCCTCCTCTTCCTCACTTCCTGGTGGTGGGAGGGACATTAAGTCTACGATGTTGTCCCGGGAGGAACCAGGCCTCCCACCTTTTCGAGGCCCCATCTGCTCCTGGAGTTTGACTTTGCAAGAGTCACAGTAGAAATTCAGAGCTTCGGCCCCAAGGGAGTTGTCCAAAGTATACGACCTGGCCCTGCTGGCACAAGGCTCATGGTCTAGGCTGGCCGCATCAAAGTCATCGGGGATCACCTCGTAACCTTGGCCAGAGCTTTTGGATGTGGGGTCAGATTTGGTCCGGGGCCTGGTTTCTTCAAAGAAGATTAGGTTCTCGTTGACATCCGTCCTGCTTTCTTGCTCCTTCCTCTGCTCCTGCATGTGGAGGTAGCAATAGCTGAGAAGCTCAGAGTCGGCAGGCGGGGTCGTGCATCGGCTCGACTTCCTAGGGCTGGTGCCCACGCTGCCCGCATAACTATTCTCCTTTCTTCCCAGGTGGCTCCCAGTGACAGGGCGGTGGCCACTGTGCATGTGATCTAAACCCAAAAAGAGAATGCACATATGAGCCTGCTGCCGAGGATTATAGCAAAGCCCCAGTGTGACTGGGTGACAGATATCAAGAGAGAGCTTTGCCTTCATGCTAGAGATCAGGGGCAGGAGAGCCGATGGACCACTCCGCTGCTGAAACTGAAAGCAGAGTGAATAACATATGATGGCCAGCCATGCAAAAGCCTCATCGCCTCTGAAAAGGGAAAAAGTATGGTCTGATGATGTCAGGCACCACTACAGGATTTTCCCACAGATATGTCTGGTTTAAGAGTCATTGTCCCCACCCCTTTGTGAAGCTATACGTACTGCCAGTTCTCTGGAGCTGCTGTGTTACCTTGAGTCTCTTCTAGGCCAAGAAATTGATATGAGAAATTACTGTGTTTACTGAGAAGGTGTTACACTGAGCATGGTGGTTCACACTTAGAAGATTCATGGAGAAGGACTGCAATGTGTTGGAAGCCAGCCTAAGCTACACTGTAGACTCCAGCCTGGGGCTATGATTTGAGCCCGAGTCTCAAAAACAAAAACAAAAACAAAAAAACAAAAAAACAAAAACTGCCACCACCACCACCACCACCACCAACAAAAAAAACCCAGACAAATGAAAATCAAAATTAAACAGACATACCCTGAATCTGGCTAGTACAATTCCCGAGAGATAGATTGCATTTCCAAAATGCTTATTGCCAGGAGCCCAGAGATCCTAAAAGGATAGTTACCTACTGGTCAAATTTTAGGCATCTGAATTTGTAGTGTGTACAAGAGGTATGGTGGATGTGCTATATGGAATGAACGTGGGCCATGGTTCTTATGATTCTTCAAAGCTTACTACTGTCCTGTATCCACACAAAGTCACTGCAGGTGACAAAATGCTCTTATCAATAGCCCTTGATAGTAGATATGTACATCTGAGCCCTGTCCCCAGCAATTTCATCTCCAAATGGCTTCCCTATCAGCTGTTTGGGAGCTCATCTCACATCATCTATGAGACTATACTCAGACAATGCCAGCTTGATCTGCCATTAGCAGACGGATGGACGAAAAGCCCGCACAAAGCTGAGCATATGGGCCTATGCCTGGAATCCCAGTTCTGGTGAACTGTAGACAGAATGATCAGGGGTTCAAGGTAGTTCTCAGCTATAAAGTGAGTTCAAAGCCAGTCTGGGATTCAAGTGACCCTGCCTCAAACAAACACAACAAACAAAATAACAAAACCAGCCATGATAAATTCCATATAATCCCATTCTATTTTCACAAACCAGTGTTTGCAAAATAGTATCAGTATGTGGGCAGGTATCAGTATCCCCATCTAGCAAAGGAAGAAACAGACATAAATGGTTATATGATTTCCTTAGGGTCATATAGGTTGCACCTGGGATTGAGTCTAGGTTGGAGAAACTACAGATTTCTTTTTTGTTTGTTTGTTTTGTTTTGTTTTTTGTTTTGTTTTTCGAGACAGGGTTTCTCTGTGTAGCCCTGGCTATCTTGGAACTCACTCTGTAGACCAGGCTGGCCTCGAACTCAGAAATCCTCCTGCCTCTGCCTCCCATGCGCTGGGATTAAAGATGTGCGCCACCACTGCCCGGCAAAACTACAGATTTCATATAGTGAATCATCATGGTGGCCAAGATATTGGAAAACAAGACTTGAAATGCTTTCGAACTCCCATTTGACAAGGCCAGATCAATGTGTCAGTGTTACTTTTCACTAGCATTTACAGTTAGGACAAAAACACAGTACTGGCACCCAACAACTGAGTTCCAGAAGCATAACGTAAAAACCAGTCTGAATTGAAAGAAGTCTATGCAATTCAACCGTAGTTAGAGCTGCAAGTATACTACAGAGACATAATCTTACCATACTGCTCTGACTAGTCTGGAATTCATAAGGTAGGCCAAGCTGGTCATAAACTTGTGGTGATCTTTCCACCTCTTTTCTAAGTGCTGGGTTTGCAAGTATATAACACCACACCTGCCTCTAATACTGTACCTTTTTATTTGAGACAGGGTGTCTTATTGCTTAGGCTAACCTCTAACTCACTATGTTTCTGAAACTGGCCTTGAACTCCTGGCCCTCTTGCTTTTACCTCCCAGAAGTTGACCGAGGCAGGAAGATCACAATGAACCAGAGGACAGACCAGTCTTGGCTACAGCAAGACACTGTTTTCAAAGCAAAGGAAAAAAGAAAGAAGAGACAAGAATATATTTCATCTCATTCTGAGGCCAGCATTGTCTTAATACAAGAAAGACATCACAATAAAACTACAGATCACTATCTTATGACTACAGTGTCTATAATAAATACAGACACAAAATCCTAACTAATCCTAACCCAGAAACCCATAAGGAGACTTCCATACTAATAATTACATATCAGTGGTGGATTTGCTACATTAATGCAAAGTTGCTTTGAAAAATCATTTTAAAATTTTACTTTTATTCTAAGTGTAGGGGTGTTAGCCTGCATATATGCCCATGTATCAATTGAGTGCCTGGTACCTATAGAGGTCAGAAATGGGTATTAGATCCCCTGGAACAGATGGTTGTGGGATACCATATAGCTGCTGGGAATCAGACTTGGGTTCTCTAGAAGGATAGCCACGGTGCTCTTAACCACTGGCCAGTCTCTGCAGCCACCCCCCCCCCGTAAATAAATTATTAATTCATGCAATAATAATAGATAAGGTAATATATGATAATAGAGGATAAAATATGCAAGTTCATTACAAAAGACACAGAAACCATTTGAAAAAACCCAGGAACTTATTGTGAATTAGAATCAAAAGGAAACTTCAACATGATTAATGTTATTTATTGAAAAAGCCCCCACAGCTGGGCTTAGGATGTAGATTGTAGGCAATTGCTTTGGATGCATGAAACCCTGGGTCTGATTGCTGGCACCACATTAAAAAAAGAAAGAGAGAGGGGCTGGAAAGATAGCTTAGTGATTAAGAGCTCTGCTCTTCCAGAGGTCCTGAGTTCAATTTCCAGCAACCACATGGTGGCTCACAACCATCTGTAATGGGGTCTGACGCCCTCTTCTGGTATGTCGGAAGAGAGCAACAGTGTACTCACATAAAATAAATAATTCTTTAACAAAAAAAGCAAAGAAGAGAGTAAGAAAGAAAACGTTTATGGTGACACATGCCTGAAATCCCAGGAGTTGGGAGATGAGAGGCAGAAGGATCAGGAGTTCAAGGTCATCCCATTATCTTTAGCTATCTACAACAAGTTCAAGGCCAGTTTACAATAGATAAGACTCTGTTCTCAAATGGGGTAAATTAAATTATATTTTGTGGTGTGTGTGTGCGAGAGAGAGAGAGAGAGAGAGAGAGAGAGAGAGAGAGAGAGAGAGAGAGAGAGAGAGACAGGGTCTTTCTACATAGCCCTGGATGTCCTGGACCTCACTTAAATAGGCCAGGCTGGCCTCAATCTCAAGAGATTTCCCCCTGCCTCTGCCTTTTAAATGCTGGGATTAAAGGTATGAACACCTGGCACTGAAAACAATTTTTAAAAGCAAAATATGCAAAAGTATTTGGTAAATTCTTAAATATTACACATGACCAATATAACCACCGATATCCCGAGGCCAGTGGAGGGGGGAGAGAGGTTCTTGAGACTTTGTAGGCGAGCAAAGAAATTTAAGGTTAGGAAATTTGGCCTGGGTCATGCAGTAACTTCAATGGAGGAAGATTTCACTTCTTCTGTGCTTGGCTTGGGACAGGATTTTGCATAGCTCAGGCCAAGCATGAACTTGCTGTGTAGCAGAGGATGGCTTCGAACTCCTGGTTCTTCTGCTTCTATCTCGTAAGTGTTGAGCTCACTGGCATACATGCCTACTTTTGCTTGGTTTAGGATTTCACTTATCTCTGACTCTTAAACCCCTGTGTGTTTACTGTGCCTCTCCATCATCCCAGAATTATTGATGATGATATTACTGTTGCCAGTTTCTTGTTGTCCATTATAATTTCTTTTCTTTTCTTTTCTTTTCTTTTTTTTTTTTTTTTTTTGGTTTTTTGAGACAGGGTTTCTCTGTGTAGTTCTGACTGTCCTGGAACTCACTCGGTAGACCAGGCTGGCCTCGAACTCAGAAATCCGCCTGCCTCTGCCTCCCAAGTGCTGGGATTAAAGGCATGCACCACCACGCCCGGCCATTATAATTTCTTTTGAGACGAGTATCATTATCCAGCACTGGCTGGCCTGGAACTTGCTGTACAGACCACATTGGCCTTGAATTCAAGCACATCTGCCTGCCTCTGCCTTCTGGGCAAAGGCATTAAAGTTGTATCCCACCATGTGGAACCTAAAACATACTGTTTACATCAGTAGAAGAAAATCCTTTTAGAACTCATGGTTCTGTGAAACTCTGAGCTCAAAAGTTCAGAGGATAATTAAATGATGTAATATCCACAAGAAGAGTATCAAACACTAAATGCAATTTTAAAAAAGAAGAGCAAGACATATATACTGAATTCTGTAAAACATTTGAGAAACATATTAAAGACTTAAATAAGTGGAAAGATTCTATGTTCATGGGCTAGCACGCTTCATACTGCATACAACTTATGATGGCAATATTTCTCAAACTGATCTACTGGCTCAACATAATCCACATCAGAATCCCAGCTGACTTTGTGGAAAATTGGTAAGTTCATTATAAAATTCACATAGAATCTCAAAGTACCCAGAATAACTAAAAATCCTGAATAGGAAGAAAAAATGAAGATAATTCCTGATTTCAAGGTTGGCTACAAAGCAGTAGTAATAAAGATACTGTAATATTGGTATAAAGATAGGTGTATAGATCAGTGTAATAGAATTAAATGTGTAATAATAAACTATCATGTTTATAGGTAAATGGTCCAACTTAAAAATTGATTTGAGCTAGGCGGTGGTGGCACATGCCTGTAATCCCAGCACTTGGGAGGCAGAGGCAGGTGGATTTCTGAGTTTGAGGCCAGCATGATCTACAGAGTGAGTTCCAGGACAGCCAGGACTATATGGAGAAACCCTGTCTTGAAAAACCAAAAAAAAAAAAAAAACCACATTGATTTGAATGGGTATTTCATGAAAGCAGATATCCGAAAGGTCAATGAGCACATGAAAGATGTTCAATATCATTAGCCATTCATGAACTGTGAATAAACATCAGGAGTTGCTTCTTCTGTCCACTATGATGGATATAATAAGATAGGTAATAACAAATATTGATGAAGTTATACTTCTCCACGATTGATGGTAGGGATATAAAATGGTGGAGTCATTTTAGAAAATAGGCAGTTCCTCTACACAGATTCAACATAGATATCATTTGACTGACTGCTCTACACCTAGGCTTATAATGAAAAGAAACTAAAAATCTACAAAAATTTCCCCAAAATGGGACATGAATGTTTAACATCATTAATCATAATAAGATAAATGGTAAAAAACAACCCAAATGTCTGTCAACAGATGAACTGATAAATAAAACGTATTGTATACAGTAGCACATTATATAATAATTAAAAGGAACAAGGTATTTTATATGATATAAAATGAATGACCCTGGTATATTTTTATAGTGTTGTGTTAATTGGTCATAATCATGATATAGAAGCCTTGTGAGAACTATATGGTCTTTCTGAATCATAAAAAAAAGAGTGCTATGCTCAGTCTAACTTGTTGCTGGGTGGTTTTTTTTTGGGGGGGTGGGGTGGGGGCAGGATCTCATTTTGTAACCTAGGCTGGTCTTGAACATGTAATCCTCCTACATCAGCCTTCTAGGTGCTGTGATTAGAGACATGAATCACTGCACTCAGCTTGCTGGCTTATATGCACATGAAAACTGGTGAAGTATGTATATAAACATATATGTATATAAAAGAAGAGTACTCTCTTCAGCAGAGCAAACTGTTCCTAAACATGTTAGAATGCGTAGTTTTTCTAACTGGGGTCCTGACTGGGATCTTCAAAGCCTTATTTTCTTGTGTCACCCAGCAGATACAGGGAGCTCATGCCTGGGGAGAAATTGCAGCTGCTTCTGGATCCTTCTTCCTGGCTTCTTTTTCTGTCCTTATTTCTTCCCACTACTTATTTAGTGTGTGTCAGTGTGTCTGCCTGTCCTTGTGCATACACGTGTGCATTCATGTAGGTATATGGATGCCATTGTGTGCACGGTGGGAACTGGCCCTCACCTTCCACTCTGTGGGTCCTGGGGGGTTTGACTTAGGACTTCAAGCTTGGTGGCATGTCCCTGTCTTTATGGCGCCATCTTGCTGGCCCTGCCTCTGGATTTCTTGCTGCCTCACTGTCTCTTTGCTTCTCGAATGCAGGTGCTATTACGACGGTTGCACTTTCTCCATGTTAATGACGGGCTACTTTACTATACTGGCACCATCCCGCAATTATTTGTCCATATTTTCCCCCACTAGACTGTAAGCTGTGCGAAGGCAACCTCCCAAAGAACCACAGCTGCTATGCCCAGCTGTCTTGCCAATGTCTGCCATGATGGGTCCTTGAGAAACATCTGTTCAGCAAGTAAAGTGAAATACTTGCTTTGGTGAAGTACTGTAACGGAAAGGTTTCCTTCCTTCCCTCCCTCCCTCCCTCCATTTCTCCCCCTCCCTCCCATTCTCCTGCTTTTCCAGGTTTGCAAGACATGGTGCTCCTTCCATTGTTGCTGGGTTAACAGCAACATTTTGGCCTGGTAGGCTGAGCACTGGGCTGGGCTAGTTGGTAGGCAACAGCTTCCATGAGGCAAACAAACAAACAAACAAACAAACAAACAAACAACAGCTCTGGCCAATCTTCTTTTTCCTTTCCATAGAGACCATGGCTGGAGTGGATTGTGGCTTTGGTCCCTGGGAAAAACCCAGCTGCAGGTGTGAGCACACCTCTTCTCTCTATAGCCCTGGTATCAAGGCAGACTTTGACCTTGCAATCTTTGCGTCTCAACCTTCCAAGAAGCCGGGATTAATACGCCTGTGCCAGTAGGATGGCTAGATGCCTGTCTACTATGGCTTTAGCTAGAGGACTGGAACTTCTGTTCTAGAATGAAAGTGAGATCGGTAGGAAAGTGAGATCATCAGCCTTGGGTGGTGATCCTAACGGTCTCCAAGAGCAGGAAGGCACTGGTAACCCATGGCCGCTTGGGTTGAAGCCTCTTCAGAGGCCCTCCTCTACCCTTAGGGGGCACAAGAAAAGATGTGTTTATCAGCCATGCACTTTGTTGAATTTGGGCCAAGCCAGGAGGGTTACCTTACACAGCAAGAGCATTCTGTTACAGGCTGCTGTCACCCTGGCACCCAGCAGTTCAGAAGGCCAGGCAATGGCTCCCAAACCCCTACGCAGCCTCCATGGAGGTAATATCAAACTCAACTTCATATGTTTCTGGTCAGAAGAGGAAAGAGAAACAGATTTTTTTTTTCTTGCTGCTTTCTGCCTCTGAGCTGACTTGGTTCCATTTTAAGGAGAAGCCGTGTAAACGGCACTGACACTCCAGTCGTCCGTTTGTCTCCTAAATGGAGACAGAGACCCATTTGCTAGGGGAAGCCTGAGCTTCTGCCACTCTGCACGTGTGCAAGGAGCCTCTTGGGGGACTGGAGCCTTGGAAACAGGATGTGAAAGTCATGCCTAGATCCAAGAGAATCTCACAAAGCAGACCTGACTTTGAAACAAACAAACAAACAAACAAACAAACAAAACAACAGGGAGGCCATGTGGAAGGTGTTCAGTGAAGGCCTCAGGAACACATGCAACCCGTGTCATGGGCTCCGTGCCACAATCTTCATAGTAAGGGAGATACTTGCAATCAGCATTGGCTAGCGTGCAGATGGCATGGCACATAATTGTCCCACTGAGCGGGACTACATAACCATGCCTACCACTCTCTAAAATGGTCTTGCCAATAGCCCTCACTGTTCCGCCTGCCCCTCCTTCCTTGACTGGCTCCAGGTTCGTCCTTCTGACTTCTCCTTTTCTACGCACCCCCTCCACGACTCTATTCTGTGCTCGGTGAGAGGTACAATTTACTTGGATGTGATTAGCCAGAAGAGGACCACAGGTGACACTGAGAATGCTAACAATGGTTTTTTTTTTTCCCCCAACATTTGACCATCTGTAAGTCTGCAAAGCACAGCTGCCTCTTTGAGTTAGTCATCTGGAGCCATGCAAACTCTCCTCCCTCCCCCGCCCCCTTCCCCTCCCCCTGCAGTGTCTTCTTGTTCCAATTCAGTTCCTTTCATCTACTATGAGGACCTGAGGGACCACCAATCCTTTCCCAAATCTGCATGGGATGAACGGCCTTTCAATTGCCGTGAACAGTGATGTGAGGTCAAAAGTTGGGCTTGCTGGGCATGTGATTGATTTGTTCGTGGTAAAGACCCATGTTGAAAATGGGTGATCCTCAGCCAGGAGTGTGCTTCTACTCATAGATACCAGAGTCTCCATCAGGTGCAGTGACCAGAAGCCTCTAAGAAAGTCTCGCAGGTTTAATGACATCACCAAGTGGCAAAGGCAAGTGGGTTAAGAGCTTAGTTTATGACAAGGGTGAATCCTGGGTGTTGCTCTCATTCTGTCTGTGATGCTGGGGGTTAGGAAGACTTCCTGTGCATAGATGAGCCTGAGGACTACGGCACGAAGGAGCCAGTTCTCTGTACCCTCTGGGCAGGAGCACCCAGGCTGGACAGCCCCCCCTCTCCCCAAGATCCCTGTACCATCACCGGAATGTCTCTGAGAAGTAGCCACATACTAAGTAGCTCAACTTGGAAGCCATTTGCTTGCAGGCTGATTTGCTTTGACTGGCTTCTCCCTTCTATTCTCAGGCCTTCTTCTGGGCATTCCCAGTCTCCCCACCCCCAGCCTTCAGTGACAGTCAAATTTCAGACACTCTTTCAGTCGCGTATGTGCCATGTGACAAAGAGGAAGTCTTATTTTAATTTTCAACCTCCAGCAAAGCTAGAACAGGTAGAAATCTCTCCTGGATCACCAAAGATCTGCCTTAGAAGTAATATAATCCTTTTCAAGAAAAGCTTTTTTTTCTTTTTTTTTTTAATGTAGCCTTGGCCTGGCCTTGAACTCTTTCTGCCTCTACCTCCTTGGTAGCTGGCATCGCAATCTCATGTTATTACAAATATGTGCTGTCATACGTGGCCAATGCAATTCTTTACTTGTCTCTATCATGTAATTGTTCCTTACAGCTTATCCATCACATGTTCCTTACATCTTATATACATCCACTGACTCGATCACAGTGTGTTGTCACAGGCATCCTTTGTGGAACAGGGACACATGAATGCTCTGTGAGCTTGCCAGTGAGGTGTGTCCATAGGGTGTGTGTTACAGTTCTGGCTGCCGCCAAAGAGCCTGGTGCTGCTGGCCCAAACTAAGCACTAGGGCGGCGGAGCCTCTTCTTCCATGACTTCTGAGTCCAGCAGGTCTCAGACACACCAGAAACCAAGGCTGAGCCCTACCTGCCTTTATCATTGGAGGTGGAAGAGGCTGGCTGGCGGGCCTGGAGAAGACCATCTTCCTGGAATCCAGCAGTAGGCGGCAGTATCCCGCAATCAGGCAGGCAAAGTTGGTGGCTTCAGGCCACTCCATCAGCAGCACCAGAGGCTGTGGGAGAGACGGTTCAAGACAGAAAGACTTGAGAAGGTGGGAGGGAGACATCTCTGGGAGGAGAGTAACAAAGAAAAGACATGCTGAGTGGTTAAAAGAATCATCCATTCCAAACCCTACTTGAGGTCCAGGGCCAGGCAGTTTCCTCTGAGGTGGACATTCCTCTGTAGTAAATGCTTCTTTAGGTATCAGCATTAAATTAAAGCTTTACCCACACATTTAATGAAGCACCTTTACTGAAAAAGACTAAAATTATGTAACATCATGCGACTGCTCTGTGGCTGTATTTGCATTTGTCAGAGCTCAGCAGATGTGTGGACCAGCTGGGAGAGTGGGGGGGGGGAGGGGAGCTGCGAATCTAGGCTAGGCTGGGGGATGGCCTGGAGTATCCTTGAACGGAAGCACCTTGGCTGCATGAAGTGTCCTTTGCTCCTCTCCATGCGTCCTGACAACATCCAACTGAGTTTCCTGGATACAACACTCTATACGATTGCAGTCCTGTGACTTTAGGGACAAAACTTTTCCGGTCTAAGCCCTGCTTGGACTTTCCTGATCTCCTCCCTATTTTCTGTATTTTCCAAAGTGGCCTTGGAAATGACCACTGATTTTTTTTTTTTTTTTTTATCTTTTGACATAGAATTCTCACTCTGTACCTCTGGTTAGCCTGGAATTTGCATTACCTTTTTTTCCTCTCTCTTTTTTTTTCATTCATTCATTAATTTATTCCTTTTATATCCTGATTGTACCCCCTCCCTCCTTTTCTCCCAGTTCCACCTGCCCACCCCCTTCTCCCATTCCACGAAGGAGGGGAGGCCCCTGCTGGGTACCAACCCGCCCTGGCACATCAAGTCTCATCAGGACTAAGCACATCCTCTCCCACTGAGGCCAGACAAGGCAGCCCAGCGAGGGCCAAAGGCAGGCAGCAGAGTCTGAGTCAGGCACTTTATAACCTGGGCTGGCCTCAGGTGCTTAGCCATCCTTCTGTCCTCACTTTAAAAGTGCGGGAAGCACATGTGTGAGCCACTGTGTCAGTGGATGGATATATATATATATTTTTTTCGAGACAGGGTTTCTCTGTGTGGTCCTGGCTGTCCTGGAACTCACTCTGTAGACCAGGCTGGCCTCAGACTCAGAGATCCGCCTGCCTCTGCCTCCCAAGTGCTGGGATTACAGGCGTGCACCACCACGCCCGGCTTGATTGATATTTCTTTAAAAAAAAAACCACACACACAATATTTATGTATGTATATGGATGTTTCCCCTGCATTGTTGTCTGCACACCAGAAGAGGGCGTCAGATCCTATTACAGACAGTTGTGCGTCGCTATGTGAGTTCTGGGAATTGAATTAGGATGGCTAAAAGAGCAGCCCGTGCTCTTAACCATCTCTCCAGTCCCTTATTGGTGTTCCCTTTTCTGTTTCTTTCTTATGTATTTCTCTCTCTCTCTCTCTCTCTCTCTCTCTCTCTCTCTCTCTCTCTCTCCAAGTTTTCTCTGTGTAACACTGGCTATCCTGGAACTTACGACCTTACCGTGTAGACCAGGCTGACCTTGAACTCACAGATCTACCTGCCTCTACCTGCCAAGTGCTGTGATTAAATGTGCGTACCACCACTACCTAGCTTTTTTTGTTTTTGATTTTTGTTTTTTGTTTTTTGTTTTTCAAGACAGGGTTTCTCTGTGTAGTCCTGGCTGTCCTGGAACTCACTCTGTAGACCAGGCTGGCCTCGAACTCAGAAATCCTCCTGCCTCTGCCTCCCAAGTGCTGGGATTACAGGCGTGTGCCACCACCGCCCGGCACTACCTAGCTTTTTATTGGTGCTTCTTCTTCTTTGTTTGGGGAGGGGGTTTCGAGACAGGGTTTCTCTGTGTAGCCCCAGCTGTCCTGGAACTCACTCTGTAGACCATGCTGGCCTCGAACTCAGAAATTCGCCTGTCTCTGCCTCCCAAGTGCTGGGATTAAAGGCGTGCGCCACCACTGCCTGGCTTTATTGGTGCTTCTTAAAACAACTTCCTTGATCTGGAGTTAAGGGTTGTAGGTTAAACAAGTTATGCAGATAATTTTGTTACGGGAATTACAGATCCTATGATATATTAACTACTATATTCCATGTAATCTCAAAGAAGATTTAGTATTCCACATTCATTTGGCACCAATTATCCACTTTTTTTTTTTAACAGAAAATCTCCCTATCAGCAAGGTTCTTGTTATTTCTTTTTCAGTGCTAGAAATGGAATGTAGGACTTCGTGCACTCTGGGCCAGCACGCTACTATGGAACTGCTTCTCTGGTTCCAATTGTTGCTGTTTTGAAATCCACGTTGGGAAATATCACACTCTGTTGACTGATCCTTGACTTATCTGCTTAACTGTTTCAGAGATTCCTACAATGATAAACGAAACAGCCACCTCCTTCAGATTTCATCTATCATTTTTTTTAAAGTGTCACCTGGGTAAGTTGGAACAAACCGAAGTGAGATAATAACCTGTGGAGACTGGCTGAGAAGGGAGCCATGGACCCTGAGGAGCCATGGCCTGGGCGTTACTAGAGGACTTTCCTTAGGAAGCCAGGTGAGGTGTAGCAAGTGCCAGTCACCCTAGTGTTCGGAGGTGAAGGCAGGATGATCAGGAGTTCAAGGTTACCTTGGATACCTAGTGAATTGGAGGGAAGCCTGGCCTGCAATAAAGCCTGTCTCAAACAGGGGATATGGCTCAGTAGCACTATGCTTGCCTAACATGAGCGAGGCCCTAGGTTTGATTTCCAGCACCACAAAATAAAAGCCACCCCCACCCCCAATGAAGAGGGAGCATCCCTTCTCACTTAGGATGTGACTAAAGCAGTCCAGGAGGGAAATGATTGGGACCTTACTAGTAAAAATGAAGGGCCTTCATGAGCATTCAAGAAAACCCAAGCGACACCTATATCGTCCGCCCTGGGCTGTTACGATCCCCTAAGGAACAGTTCTGGATCCAGACTAGTTCAGCTGGTGGATGAAGTCTGATCAGTGTTCTTGGCTAATTCTCAGGGACTCAATAGATGGGTTGAGTTGAGCATATACTAGTTCATTCAGACCAGAGATCAGTGCTTGTTTTATTTATTTGTGTGATCTATTTAAATTTTTTCCTTTATTTTATGTGTGTGATTGTTTTACCTGCATGCCTGTCTGTGAACAACATGTTTGTCTGGTGTCCTTGGAGACCAGAATTAGGAATTTGATCCCCAAGAACTGGAGTTATGAATTTATTTTAAGCTGTCATGTGGGTACTGAGAATCAAACCTGTGTCTTCTGGAAGAGCAGCCAGAGCTCTTAATTTCTGAGCCATGTCTCCAGCCAATTTATATGTATTGCAGCTACAGGATCATAACTCAAGCTTGTTTCTGAATTGAGACCCTCCTACATCATCACCTTCCTAAATATTAGGATTACAAGCTTCCACCACCACGCCCTACTTCGGGGTTAGAGTGAAAATATTTTAGTTCTTACAGGCCACTCAGGTTTTGTTGAAACATCACTGCCTCCATAGTGTGGTAGCTGAAATTACAGGATATGAAAATAGCCATCCATAGATAATCTGTAAGCTAAACAAATGGCCATGATTGTGTTATAATAAATATTTATAGAGGCAGGTTGTGGGTTAAAGTCAGCTTACAGGGCATTGTTTGATCTGTTCAACACACCTCTTAACTTGCTACCTTTTGTTTCGGACAGTGTTTGCTATAGAGCCTGGGCTAGCCTCAAAATCCTGGTAGTTGTCATACCTCAGATTCCCAAGTGCTGGCATTACAGGTATGTACAACCATTCATGCACAACATGGTACATTTTTTTTGGTTGGGTTTGGTTTTGAGAGACGATTTCACTGTGTAGCCCAGGCTAGCCTGGAACTCATAATCCTTCCCCTTCAGCTTCTCAAGAACCTTTGGTCAACATTGATTACTCTCTGCTTTTGACAGTCTTCTCCTGGCTTCTGTTTCTGTGAGGTGACACTGTGCTCTGGTTCTGTGATCCCTAGACATCTTTACATTGTTCTTTTTATCATATATATATATATATATATATATATATATATATACACACACATACATATACACACATATATACATATATATATACACATATACATATATATGTATGTATACACACACACACACACACACACATATATATATATCACGATAGCATTTACTCATTTGTACAGGTTATCAAGGAAGTCACAAAAGATGGAGCTAAAATTACAGGTGGTAATGGGGTGCTGGGAAACGAACTCAGGTCCTCTGGAAGAGCAGCAAGTGCACTTATCCACTGAAGCACCTTTCCAGCCCAGTATATATTGCTCTCTATCTGGCTTTTCTACCTTTTGGAGACTGCAGGCTTCATCTACAATCCTTGATTCTCCCCATGGTGGATCAGCATTATCTCTGTGTTGGGGTTCCTGAATCAGTGTTTCATTTAATGCACGCCCCCCAGCTCTTATCCTTTCTCAAAACACATATAATGCCATGAGTCAAATACCTTTTTCTTGAGACAAGGTCTCATCTTGTAGTCTAGCTTGGCCTGTATTATGTAGCCTGTACTGGTCCTACTCCACAGCGATCCTCCAGCCCCAGCCTCTAGAGTGCTACCACTCTAGTTTCATTCATTAAACAGTTTTTGGATATCCAGTTCCAATGCTTGTCACAGTAAGGCATTTGTATTGTCACTAAAGGAACAAGTTAATGACTAATGATGCTTCTATTAAATTCATGAAATACCATGGAGAAGAAAAAGGAAGTTTGTGTACACTGAGAAGAAATGGCTCTTTTCTCATGAGAGGAACCATGGATTAAATGTTATCAAGTCAACTAGACAATTTCATCCTGAGTGAGGTAACCCAGACCCCAAAGGACATGCATGGTATGTACTCACTGATAAGTGGATATTAGCTATAAAGTACAAAATACCCATGATACACCCTCACAGACCCAAAGAAGTAAACAAGAAGGAAGGCCCAAGTGAGGATGCGTGAATCCCAGTTAAACAGGGGACAGGGACAAAATAGTCATGAGAGGTAGAGGGAGGGAGGGACTTGGGTAGAGAGGGGAGAGGAATTGAGGGGCAGGACCAGGTGTGGGAAGAGACAGGAGAGACGCCCAGAGGGCCGGGAGAATGAATGGAAATCTGCAGTTGTGTGGGAGTGGGGATGTGGGGGGAATGTCTAGGTACTTCTTGACACCTGAGACCGGGAGGCTCCCAGGAGTCAGTGCGGATGACCATAGCTGAGATGCCCAACAATGGGGACATGGAACCTGAAGAGGCCACCTCCTGTAGCCAGGCAGGACCCCCAGTGGACGGATAAGAACACCAACCCACCCACAAAATGTTCCACCTAGAATTTGTCCTGTCTACAAGAAATGCAGTGACAAACATGGAACGGAGACTGAAGGAATGGCCAACCAATGATGGCCCAACTTGAGACCCGTTCCATGGGCAAACACCAATCCCTGTCCCTATTAATGACACTCTGTTATGTTTACAGACAGAAACCTAGTTTAACTGTCCTCTGAGAGGCTCTACCTAGCAGCTGACTGAACGAGACGCAGATATCTGCAGCCAAACATTGGATGGAACGTAGGTCACTCACCCATTTATGAAGAGTGGGGAGAAGGATTGAAGGCCCCGAAGGGGATAGAAACCCCACAGGAAGACCAACAGAGTCAATTAACCTGGACCCTTGGGGACACTGGCTGAACAGGGGCCCCCACCCCCACCCCAGGCACATATGTAGCAGAGGGCTGCCTTGTCCTGCCTCATTGGGAGCAGATGTGCCTAATCCTGCAAAGACTTGATGCGCTAGGGTTGGGGAGATACAGGGGGGGGCACCCTCTCATAGGTTAATTGGGAGGGAATATGGGTGAGACTTTGCAAGGGGGGGGACCAGGAGATGGGATGTATTTATTTATTATAAATAAATAAATAAATACATACATACATACATACATAAATAAATAAATACATAAATGAATATATGTTTTCCAGTCATTATTAGGAAGGGACTCTGGGGATATTTGTACCTTCAGTTAATGGAAACTTCTGAGTCACAACAGAATGGTCGGCCTTGAATAAGACAGACAGAGAGAAAAGACTTGTAGAGGTTTGGATGCCGACAGCTGCCGCCATCATTACTAGGAGGACACAAGAGTCACTAGGTTTGCCTCAGGGCACTCATGAACATCATGACAATTCCCACTGCTATGGCTTTATTTTAGGACCCCACTGACTTCTCCATACTGCTCAAGATCTGTGGTGCTGCTGAGAAAAGCGGGGAGGCAGGCTCTCAGCCTCGTCTTGTGTCTCCGGTCTCAAGTTACTTCATCTGTGTGTCGTTACGCCTCTTCTGTAGGTGTCTTTTGTCATCTCATACTCTGGAAGAAGTTGGGGTACGGGGCTGGAGAGATGGCTCAGCCGGTTACGAGCACTGTCTGCTCTTCCAAAGGTCCTGAGTTCAGATCCCAGCAACCACATGGTGGCTCACAACCATCTGTAATGGGATCTGATGCCCTCTTCTGGTGTGTCTGAAGACAGTTACAGCGTACTCATATAAATAAAATAAAATAAGTAAATCTTTAATAAAAACAAAAACAAACAAACAAACAAACAAAAAAGAAGTTGGGGTACAATAACTTAAGGATCTCCAGTAGCCCCCTAATTGCCTTTATCTGCACTTTATCTAGTGTCTTCCTATTTCACTTCCTTATTACTACCTAAGGGTTCTTTCTAATGCACAACTCTTATTGTAACTTAACACAGTCAATAATGATGAAATCCAACTACCTTACAACATGATCAGGACCTCCATCTTCCTACTACATGAGCCCTCCATCTTCAACCACATGTGTCTTAGCGTGGCTTATATGCCCTCTTCCCATATTACCACCGCTCACCTTACATTCAAACAATGGTGTATAATTTAATTTGCCAAGCTATATCATCCTTTTCATACCTTAACCTATGCTGCTCCCTCTAGCTAAAATGTACCTGTGTTTTGTCCTATCCACCCAGCAAGCCGTGACATGTTGATGAGCAACATCAGCGGCCACTCATTCTAATGCTATAGCCACTCAGTCCAGAACAGAACAACCAGGTCCCTGCCTTTGTGGAGCTTATGATGTAACTGGCAATAAATCATACAACAAATAATCTCAAAAACAAATGTGACCACAAGGTGTGATAAGAACCAGGAAGGGAAATTGCAAAGCTACCGAAACATAGATTATCCTAGAGCATTGTAGGCTGGGCATGAATATGTGCATATGTGACATTTGGTTTCAGAAGCTAGAAGAAGCTCCTTTGAGGAAATGACATTGGCTGACAATTAGAATGTAGGACTATTTTGCCTAGGATGAGTGGCTATTTGATGGAGCGACAAACTGATGGGTTTGCTGACCCTGGGTGGCCTGCAAGAAGGCCCGACTGCCTCACAGCTTTATTTTTGTCTGTTCTTTCTTTCTTTCTTTCTTTTTCTTTCTTTCTTTCTTTCTTTCTTTCTTTCTTTCTTTCTTTCTTTCTTTCTTTCTTCTTCTTCTTCTTCTTCTTCTTCTTCTTCTTCTTCTTCTTCTTCTTCTCTCTCTCTCTTCTTTTTTTTTTTGTTTTTTTCAAGACAGATCCTGGAGACCAGGCTGGCCTTGAACTCAGAAATCCGCCTGCCTCTGCCTCCCAAGTGCTGGGATTAAAGGTGTGTGCCACCACCGCCCAGCTTTCTTTCTTTCTTTCTTTCTTTCTTTCTTTCTTTCTTTCTTTCTTCCTTCCTTCCTTCCTTCCTTCCTTCCTTCCTTCCTTCCTTCCTTCCTCCCCCTCCCTCCCTCATACTTGGCTGGTTGGTTGACTGATTCTGGTCAGAATTACTGACTTGAGTCTAACTAACTGGCTTAACTGATTTCTCTTCAGTTTCTCCTTACCCCCCAGGCAGTCCGGTATCGTCAATGAAACAGCAAGAGGTCAACATCCTGAGCTTTAAGAAGGCTAAGCACATCAATAGGTTGCTAGAGAAATAGTGCCCATCCCATCAGTAGCTTTTCTCCCAGATATCCAACTGGGCCCTACTGTGGCCTAAGCGTGGCTCGTAAAAGAACACAGATGAGCTTTTGCCAACAGGAATAAAAGTTGAATTTAGGGGGTTCTGGGGAGATGGCTTAGAGGTTAAGAGCACCAGCTGCTCTTTCAGAGGTCCTGAGTTCAATTTCCAACACCCACATGGTGGCTCACAACCATCTGCAATGAGATCTGATGCCTTCTTCTGGCTTATAGGCATACATGCAGGATGCTGTATTACACACACACACACACACACACACACACACACACACACACACAGAGATGTTTGTAAAAAAGTAACCTGTGATGGTTTGTATATGATTGGTCCAGGGAGTGACCCTATTAGGAGGTGTGGCCTTGTTGGAGTAGGTGTGTCACTGTGGGTGTGGGCTTAAGACCCTCACCCTTAAGGGAAGATAAGCAAAGGTTAGATAGGTTTCAGAAAACTTCGAAAACAGCCATTTACCTTAAAGAGGATTTCAATGATCACGATGCCTCATGTAACACTTGTCCATACAGAAAACACTAGAGCAATAAAGTTAAGCAGGAGAACTGGAGACGTGCTGGGCCACAAGAGATCCCATGGGGCATTCCTTTGATTGTTTCCTTTTTGACCTTCTGTGCTTCCACAGTAATGGAGTACGGTAATGGCCCAGAGGTGTCTGTTTTAGTTTGTTGTCTCTGGGAGAACAGTATGTGAACACTACCTCATGTTCTCTCTACTATGAACAAGGAAGCCGAGTGAAAGCTGTAACTAAATATGCCCAGGCCATCTTCAAGTGGAAAATGAGATAAGGAGAATGGAGTTTAAGGCATTAGGCAGCCAGGAGAAGCTACAGCAGGGATTAATTTGACATGCTCCAGCTGTATCTCCTTCCTGGGGTGCCCTGGTATAGAACTGGCTCACTCCAGCAACTCTGACAAGAGAAAAAGGATGGGAAGCCAAGGCCTGGAGAGGCAAGGGTACCAGATGGGGGGTCCTTGACTGGTCCCACGGGGGACCAGTCCGTTTGAGTTCTTTCCTCCATAACACTAGGGAAGGCTAATTGGGCATAGCCAGACAATTTGGGGGTGAGGTAGAATATCACTTTAAAGCAATGGTTCCCAAGCTAGCTGTACAGCAGAGTCACAGGAGCTCATAAAGACTTAGCTATCCCTGCATCCACCTCGAGCAATGCTGATCTAAATGGTCTGGGAGGAACAGCAGGAGTAGTCAGAGATTTTAAATGTTTATACATGAGCCAGGTGTTGGGGAGAAAGGCACGCCTGTGCTCCCATTGTTTGGGAGGGTAGAGGAAGGAGGATCAGAAGTTCAAGGTCATCCTTTGAGGCCAGTGTGGCTTACATGAGACCCTGTTTCAAAAACGCAACCAAAACTAACATTTTGGGGCATGATTTTTACAGTCAGTCATGGATGGGAAGTACTGGCTGCTTCAAGTGAATAATCTGTTTTAGCAGACCCTTCCAGAATATTCTGAGTGGGACATCTGAGAGGAACTGGACCAAGTTTTAGTTTTCCATCTCCTCTGCTAAGGAAATTCAGGCAACTGAAGTAGATGTGTAATTGATGTTTCATGGATAATAGTGTACTGATCTTACGACCAGATGCTCTCCTGTTTGTGTAGTTTACATTTATTGATTCTGTATGTATCTGACTCTCTGTGTGTGCCAGGGCATGAGTGTGGAGGTCTGAGGACAGCTTATAGAAGTTTGGTCTCTTTTCTCATCGTATGAGATCTGGGGATTAAATTCAGGTCCCCAGGATTGGGCAGAAAGCTACTCTACATGCTGAACCATCTCACTTGCCCTCCTTCCTTCCTTCCTTTTGAGCTAGGATCTCCCTAGCTCAAAACCAGTCTGGCCTTAAACTCCTGATCCACCCGCATTATAGCCTCCTAAGTGCTTAGTTGGATTGTACACATCCATCCCATGCACAAATGCAACCTGCTCTTTTAAACTCTAATAAGTGAATTTGTTAATTTCTGAGGTGTCTACACTCCAACCAAGCTATTAGTATGATGTTGTCATTCATCTTTCGTGTTCATGTGTGAAAAGATTGAATGCTGTTGTGCCCATTTTGTAGAACATGAGTTAGTAACCTGTGATGGTTTGTATATGATTGGCCCAGGAAGTGACCCTATTAGGAGGTGTGGCCTTGTTGGAGTAGGTGTGTTACTGTGGGTGTGGGCTTAAGACCCTCACCCTAGTTGCCTTGAAGTTAGACTTTCACCAGCAGCCTTCAGATGAAGATGTAGAATTCTCAGCTCCTCCTGCACCATATCTGCCTGGATGCTGCCATGTTTCTGCCTTGATGACAATGGACTGAACATCTGAGCCTGTAAGCCAGCCCCAATTAAATGTTGTCTTTTATAAAACTTGCATTGGTCATGGTGTCTGTTCACAGCAGTAAAACCCTAACTAAAACATGATACACATAGCAGACATCACCGATGCCTTTTGGTAACAAAAGCTAGCATCGAATGGCATGCTTATCAATCAACTATCTTTATGATGTCATATGGAAGCTGGGACTGTGGCTCAGTTTGTAGAGTCTATACACAGCTTGCCTGCCATATACAAGACCCTGGGTGTGGCGGCACGTAAACTGTAATCACAGCACTTGGAGGTAGAGGATGGAAAATCATCACTTCATGGGTTATCTCAGCTATAGAGCAAGTTTGAGGTCAGCCTGACATACATGAAACCCTGTCTGAAAAGTAAACTAAAGAAAGGAAAGGAAGGAAAAAGAAAAATGCAATGAGTACTTGCTATTTGAAAACTTTGGTGGCATCAATTTCTTATTGTTGTAGCACATGACTCCAAATTTAGTAGCTTAAATAATATACATCTATTCCTTAAAAGTCTTGGAGGTCAGAGGTTCAATACAGGTGTTACTGGGTTAAAAGTCAAGTGCAAGGTGGTCTGCATCACTTTTGATGGTCTAGAGTTGGATCTATTTCCTTACCTTTCCTGGTCCTGGAGTCACCTACACTCCTTGGTTGGCTTCTTCCCTAATCAAGGCTAGCGAGGGTGAGCTGAGTCCTCTCATTACACCTCTCCAACTTTCTCTCCAGATTCTCTCACATAGACCAACTCTATTGACTGCATTAGTCTCACTTGACTAATTCATGCTAATCTCCCTATTTTAAGGTCAGCCGATTAGCAATCTTAATTGCATCTGCACTTCTTATTTCATTCTGTTATATAGCATATTCACAGGTTTGGAGGATTACGGAATAGACACATTTAGGAGGGGATTATTCTACCTATTGTACGTGGCAAATCCTATTACAATTTATAACAATGATGACACCTAGTGGATAATTTCTCCCAAGTTTTCTTTTGCACTTATGCTAGTTGTTCCTAATAGGGCATACCTGAAGCATTTGTCACTTGGATTTACACCTTTGAGCCCTCCTGCCATCTACCTGACCCTTGCTCGCAGCTTACTCTTAAATTGCCACCTTTTAGCCCCATCTACTCAGTACAATCTTCAATTTATCCCAAAAGGTAGTGTTATCTCACCACCTAGTCCTGATGTGTTGGAGCTCTTTACACTGGAACACCATTCTTTTCCTGTACATTGGATATGTGCAGGAGGCAATAGGGCTGGGGATAAGACACACGCATGGTGTACAATGCAGGAGAGGACCGCCCATGCCCATCACACGTTTCGCATCTGTTCCTTGGCCTCACAGCTGCCTTGCTTCCGCCCATCTTTCATGCTGGTCCAAATCAGCCTTCACTCCGTTACCCCTCTGCTCCAGGACCTACAGTGCATTCCTTTTAATCAACTACATTGAATCTAAATTCCTCAAACTGGCCTGGGAGGCTTTTAACTGACTTGCCCTGCCTGCCCCAAATCTCTCCAATCTCTTCTCTCCTTATTTTCCTCTCCAGCCAAGCAACTATGCTTATCGACCTGCACATATGGCTTGCTTATTTCCGTGCTTGCTCCTTGCCTTTGAACACATCCCACTTCTCTTTGCTAATTCATGCCTATCACTTCAAGATCCAGCTTAAAACACCCTCTCGAGAAAGCTAGTTCTGGTTAACTCCTTCCTGTTCTTTTCATTCCATATTCCATACCATATTTATCTATGGCATTTACTTCATACTGCTTTTTTTAGAAAGAGATTTATTTTAGTTTTTTTTTTAGTGTGTGTGTGTGTGTGTGTGTGTGTGTGTGTGTGTTCCCCGAAAGGGTGAAACTCATGTGATTCCAGAGTTATGTTAGGTTCTGATGCGGGGTCAAGTTGGGTCATGTATCCTTGTGGTTCTAGCCACCCCAACAAGAATGTAATTTCTCTGAAATGTTCATTCATGCTTATTGCTACGGCTGGATCACCCCATATAAGCAGATCACACTCCACTCAGCAGACACATACTGACCCTGGTTCAGCCTTTTTCCTCCCAGGCCTCTGGTCATATAGGCATGCTCACTCAAATTAGTTAGATTACAAAATCATTTAGAGAAAATGAAAAATGAAAAATAAAATAAAAATAAAATAAATTAAATAAATTTATTTAAATTTATAAATTTTATAAATTAAATAAATCCTGAAACCCAAATGAAATCAGTGTCCACTGAACGGTGGTGATGCATGTACGCCTTTAATCCCAGAACTCCAGAGGCAGACATGGGTAGATCTCTGTAAGTTTTAGGTGGGCCTAGTCTACAGAGTGAGATCCAGGATAGCCAGGGCCATACAGAGAAACCCTATCTTAAAAAAATTTTTTTGGGGGTGAGGTAATTTTCAGAGTAGGGCCCAGGTGTCTTTATTTTTAAAAACTTCTTATGGAATTTCTATTGTGCTACTGATGTGGAAAATTCACTCATGGAATATTGAAAGCTGAAAAAAAAAACAAAACCCCTAAAACCAAGCTCGGTTTTACCCCAGTTCTATATCTCTCTGAGCCACACTCCCCTGCATGCCCTGCCTTTCCTCCCTTTCCTTCCCAGTTCCTCTAGCCCTTTACTGAACAACATCTGAGAAGAGTTGCAACCAAATGGTTGGGAAAGTGGCCACAAGCCAATTAAACATCAGCACCAGGCAGGTTCCCAAGCCAATGGGAATCCTGTGAATCACAGGTGGAAAAATTAACATATTAAAGCTTCCTGGGTTTTACAAACACAAAAATAAATGATTGGTTCTTTTTTAGAAACAGCAAACACTCCACCTCTTAATCTGTTAACAACATGTCCTCCTGGGAAATCCTTTAAGAAGGGAAAGCTGTCCCTCCTCCTGGGTGTCTCTGCCAGCTGGCAGGCAGGCCTGCCCCCCAGCCCACAACAGGTCACTGTATTCAAACAGGAGAGCCGTGGAGGGGGTGGCTGACCATTGCTGCCAGACTTGCAGAGCCAGTGACAGCTGCTTGCCAGTCTGAAAGGCTCGATCTGTGGGGAAAATGCTGAGGTTCTCGGAGAGTGGGGCTCTGGGAAATGAAACAGGAAGTTGGCTTTGATTGTTCCTCCACTCCTCAGACCTCCTGAGTCGGCGTTCAGACACTTCCATAGCTCAAAATGGCTATTCCCTGATCAGTATACATGCGGGATGGGAGGATGAATGGCTTAAGGCATTCATCTCTTTAATTTCTGAGGCAGATAGGCAGGGTCTAGGGTGGTCAGATTCTCTAAGACTGCTCCATGTATCTCGAAGTTCATGTGAGTGTGATTTTCTTTTTGACCTTTGGCGGTGCTGGGGATGGAAGCTAGGACCCCGCCCAAGCTAATTAAGTGCTCCGTTATTGAGCTTCCTTGTCAGCCCCAAGAGCTGGGAAGATGGATCAGTTAGCAAAGTGTGAGCATGAGGAGCCACATTCCATCCCTAGCACCCATGTAAACCAGCAGGGTTTCAATAGCAACAATGCACCTGCAATCCAAGCGCTGGGAAGATAAAGACAGGAGGCTCTCTGGGCCTTGCTGACCAGACAGTGTAGCTGATGAGGCAAGCTCTTGGTTCAGTAAGAGGCCCTATCTCAACAAAGTAAGGCAGAGAGCAATTATGGAAGAGACCTCTGGACTCCACTTGCATGTGCACACACGCCTGTACACATCGAACGGTCACAATCATTTTGAGACCTGGACTCACTCACTATGTAGCCAAAGCACGCTGTAAAACTTAACCTTCTTCATGGCCTACCAAGTGGCTGTGAATACAGACAGGTATGCCACACCATACCCAGATATATGAATTTTATTTTCTTCCTTTGTTTTTCATTTGAGACCTGAGCTAGCCGCAGAGCCTAGGCTGGACTTGAAATCACTAGGGAGGCAGTCGTGCTCCTGCTTCAGCCTTCTGAATACTGTAAGTACAAGCACAAGCCACCATGATAGCCATACATTCAAACGTCTCTGTGTGCTGTGGCAAGAATAGCTACAAAACGATGGCTTGGCTTGCACCCCGTGCTCCAGTTCGCTGTGGAATACTGACTCGGGTTGGCCTGATCTTTTCTAGTCCTACACAGCGCTGTGTGGTGGTTTGAACGAGAATGGTCCTCATAGGCTCATAGGTTTGCATACTTGGTCATTTCCAATTGACAGAACTGTTTGGGAAGGATTAGAAGGTAATTCTAAGGCCTTCTTGGAGGAGATGCGTCACTAGGGGGTGGATTTCAAAGTTTCAAGAGCCCACACCATTCCCAGTTAGCTCTCTCTTCCTTGTAGCCATGTCTCAGGATGTAAGGTGCTCAGCTACTACCCCAGTGCCATGCCTGCCTGCCTGCTGCCATGTTCCATGTCATGATAGTCGTGGACTCTAACCTTCTGAAACTGTAAATCCCAAGTAAGTGGATTCTTTTATGAGTTGTCTTGGTGGTCATGGCATTCCGGTATCTGGATCACAACAAGAGAACAGTAACTATGGTATGCCGACTGACTATCCTTCTTAGGTTGGCTGGGTCTGAGAAGATGGAGACAAAGAGTTCTAGGGAGAAGCCCCTTCAGAGTCTCGGACCCTCACTTGACATGCTCCAACTCTCTTTCCCTGTCCCTTGGGGGCTGTTTCTGGAGAGAAGCAGCACATCCATGCAGGGCTCACCTTGGCATCCATGATGCTGGTCTCCACTCGGGCCACTCCCTGGTTCTCCCGGAACAGCTGGATCTTGCTGATCTTGCTGAACTCGGACAGCACAGTGGTAAGGTTGGTTTTGAGGTCAATAACATGGCTGATGCCGTGACGGGGTCCCACCAGCAGAGTGGTGGCTGACTGCTTCTCGTCCTGTAGTGCCCAAGTGTGCAAGGCAGAAGACATCCGTAGATAGAAGCGGAGGGCAAGTCCAGTTGCAGAAGAGGCAGTGAGAAAGAGAAAATATGCATTACGGTGGTTCTTAGAGGGTGTGTGAGGAGTGGGAGTAAGGGAGGAGAAATACCTGGGGCTCAGTGGCAGGGTCTAAAAGGTAATCTTGAGGGGGAAAGAATGGTCTGGAACCTCCCTAGTACAGGATTCTAGATCCTCAGTCTAAATCACATCTTAGCTACAGCAGTAAGTTAAATGAGCTGCATTAGGGCTGGCTCTAAGGAAATTGTGAGGTTATGCTTCTTTATTCCGGTGCCCTTGGAGAACTTGCTCTGATCAAGTCTGGAGGTACTTTCCACAGTTGCTGCAAGCCACCCAGAGCTTCTAACCAGTGTTTTGGCCTGACTAGGCAGTATTCTGCCTGCCTTTTACCCACCCTCCGCCAACTTGTCCTAAGGCACCCGTGGTTGTTTAGGTGCTTAATGAAGGTCTCCCCAAATTTACGCTTTCACAGGTGAGCTAGCAACCTGGACTCAAAGGAATGGCCAAGAGGCATCTGAGCAGTGGCAGGATGGTGAAGGAGAGATGGGAGGGTAGGTGTGAAGGGAGGAGCCAGGGGGCCTTTCCGCGCTCTACAAATCTCCCGAGTACAAATGGCCGCTTCTAGGTCCGGCACACAGGATTCCCTTAAATGGAGCTAACAAAGTCCATGAAGCGGCAAGCCCGAGCCCTCTGCTGCCCCACCCCCTGCTATTAACGTCACCCCAGGAACCTCTTATGTCTGCCTACAGGCACTTTGATAAGCAGATTTTCTCCAGTGTGCCATGCTAGCTTGACAGCGTGTTCCACAGAGCATGACAAGTACCTGGAGCCAATCAGTAAGATGATTTGAATTCCTTTTTTTTTTTTTTTTTTTTTTTGCCAGGGTCAACTAGACTGGAGCAGTCTTAGGGATGGTGCCAGCTGAGCCCTGTCTCGGAGAATTGCTGTACAGTGCAGGTGCTGCGTAAGCAAGGGGCAGTATGGCCACTCAGGCAACCTGGGCTAGGGGACTGTGGAAGTACGTATATGTAGAGACAAAGAGACAGAACAAGGGTCAGCATACTATGGCCCATGGGCCAAATATGGCCCATCACCTGTTGCATAGGCCCCAATGGCTAAAAATAAGATTTCCAAACATTTTAAGAGGTTGGAAAGAAGTCAAAAGGACCCTATTTTTGACACATGAAAATTCTATGAAATTCAGTTTTTGTGTGTGTGTGTGTGTGTCTTTAATTAGTTACTGGCACATGGCAACAGCCATTTGTTAATACATGCTTTCATGTAGTTGTTTTCATGCTAAGACAGCAAGGCTGACTGGCTGCTACAGACATACATTTGTTCTATCAACAAAAGGCAAAAAAAAATTGCTATCAGGCCCTTTGAGGTCAAGGGTTGTCAAAGTTTGGAATATAAGAAGAGGGGCAGAAAAGGATGGGTAAGAGTTATTGAAAGCAGATATAGTTGGTCCTCAATATCTATAGGGGATTGGTTTCAGGACTCTGTTGCAGATACTAAAATCCATGATTGGTTAGTTCCTTATATAAAATGATAGTATTTGCATATCATCTGCACTTATATTCCTTTGAGACAAAGTCTTACATATCCCAGAATGGCCACAACTGTGAACTCCTAATCCTTGTTCTTCAGCCTCTAGGATGCTGGAATCCCAAGCATGCAGCATCACATCTGACACTAATGTATGCTTTAAAATCACCTCAAGATTACTTACAAAGCCCAACACAGTGCAAATATTGTGTAAATAGTTGTTATACCGTTACGTCTAGAGAATAATGACAAGAAAAATGTCTATACATGCTCAGTAGCAACACATTTTTTTCTTAGACTATTTTTGATTTGCAGTTGGTTGAATCTATAGATATACTGGATGCTTTGAATGTGAGAGCAGACTGACGGTGTCCCTCCAACACGGAGCTGGTTCCCCTCCCCCCACCCCACATAACACACATACTTTGCCCCTCCCCCATCCTACTGTGTCACTGACCAGGCCTACAGTGTTGAATAAAACACCAGTGAAGGTCGGAAGTTCATTCAGAATTCGAAGGTACTGGAGCTTTGCTTGAATTGCGGAGCCCTGTGGAAACAACCCATCCTGTAATGAGAATCCGGAGGAGCACAGAAAAGAAAGCCCACATCCTCCAAGTGGAGTCTCATCGTCCTATGGCAGATACCAGTCATCAGCCTACTCCATAGAAAGGAGAAAAGGGTCTGGGTAAATCTGGAAGGAAGTCCCAGTTTGGATGGCTCTCACCTGCCTTTCCAAGCCATCCTCAGACATCTTGATCACGCCTAAAGCATCACTTGACTCCATTTGTTCTTGCATTAATTCTAGCACTTCCAGCAAAACTCTGATATCCACCTAATCTATGCATCTCTCCTAAGATCCTTAGAGTCCCATTGACAATACCACATACAATGTTGGGGTCCCACTCCATGCTTTCATACTGAGCACCCTCGAGTCTCAAGTCTGTTCTTTAGCTGGGCTTCCAGGTCTCTGGAAGCAACTGAGCTTGTCTGGGGCAACTGAGTCAGAAACCTGTGACAGAGGACTCTTCCTCTGTCCTCTCATATGAGGGCCACCAGTCACCAAATCATGTTTATTTTTACCCCCTGATTTTCTCTTGAATGATCTATCCGTATCATCTGCCCCATCCAATTGCTTTGACGTTCCTTCCTATGTCGGGGCTTTGGGTACTGTTTCTGTCCCTCAGTTACCTCCACCTAGTGCTGGTGGGAGCATCCTAAGACATAGTAAATTTAGTCACATCGGCTTCAGGCTTCAACTCCTCTGTGAGTCACTGCTGCCTATTAGGATTACATGTAACCCCCTTTCTATGGCACAGAAAACCCTTCAAGAACTGGCTCCCGTGAACCTCCCCATCCCCCCTCCCTCTACCATCTCCATGTCTCCAATATTCTGTAGCTCCATATAGGCTGAACCATCATTCTTTTCCCTGCTGCTCTGACTCTCAGTTCTGGGCTTCTGTAGAGATGGATCTCCTAGCTCAGGGAAGTCTTCCTTTTAGTCCTGCTTCTAGCAATTCATCTAGACAAGCTCCTAATCTGTCCATCTTTCAAGTTTCAGCTCTGGCACTAAATATACCAGTTTCTTTTCTCCTAGCCTGGGCTTGGCAACTGTCTCTCCTGAACAGAGTGCCAGTGCCTGCTGCTTTGTGTTGCGGATGATAGTTTTATTTCCCTACTTGACTCTGCCTGACTCAAGGGCTAAAGCCAGACTTTCTTCAGCAGAGCACTGGAGATGCATAGGGGAAAAAAAATCTTTGCTCTGGAGATGGTGGTGAGCACTGGTGCTCTCAGTCAAGGGGGGGTGGTGGTGGATGGGAACCAATCTGATTAAACATGCACAGTAAGGTGGGAATGGCTTAGCTCTCTGGGGAAATTTGCATCTTAAAAGGGAAGCTAGTTGGTAATTCAAGAAATCTGGGATGGGTGGCAGATATGGGGGTGATTGTGTCTCCTGTCTACATCTGCATGCTGATTCTAGTATTTGTCACCATCCTCCAGCCTCTTGGGCAGGAAGCACATGCAGATGGAGTGTTAGCAGCCGAAGAAGGCTCAGCAGGGCCAGGGGAGGTGGGGAAAGGAGCCCCTCAAGAGGCAAAGACTTCTGTGTCCACTTCATGGAATGCAGAGGATAGTGCAGTAGTGGTCCCAGTTTTGTGTTGGGCTTCTATATCCTCAGATTTCCTCCTCTAGGACTGGTGGATTAGAAAGCTAGTGAGGTACAATGCACTCACTCTCGTGGAAGACATGTGCATCCCTTAGGGGCCAATGCCTTCCACAGGACACGTGCTCAATTGGTACTAATTGGAGAAAGATCCCAAGAATGACCTTCCTCATTGTTCCTTTGCTTCAAGGACACAGTGGCTTGCAGCGATGTGTTGCTAAGCCTATTTGGGCTAAGTTTGGATTTGGAGCAAACTCCTTTCTAGAACTGCCCCATCCCTCCCTGGCCAAGCTAGAGATGTGCCTGAGTCAGGAAGAACAATGGAATATGCCCCCAAGTAAGAAAGAGCTACAGAGTGTGCACTTGAGTCAGGAGTAGTGAGGATCTCCCGGAGCACCACCCAGGACCCCTCTGAGGCTTTCAGTATTTGAACATAGTGCCCGATGGCTTCCTCTGGGTACCTTGGTGCTGCTGGAAGGATGCATTTGGTGGGCCTTCAGCTGCTGAGATAGAGACTTCCGAAGGTTCTTCTCTTTGATGCCCTGCAAGAGGGAGGGGGGAAGAAAGGGTTCCAAGCCCCACTCCTTCCTGAAAACAGAAGAAAATCAGGAGATTAGTGAGAGAGACAAAGTGGGATCAAGGGAGGGAGATGGTCAGAAAGAATCTGAGTAACTCTGAGAGGCAGAGATGGAGGAACAGAGACCAGCAAGAAGAGAAAGAAAGGGAAAGACAGGCAAACTGTGGATCTGCACACAGCAGAATCTATAGCTCTGAAGTATGGGACTTGGATGGGGTAGACCTCAGGAACTCAAATTCCTACCCCCATAGCATGCCTATGACTTTGACAAATGGAGCACAGCTCAACAGTTCCACCTTCTTACACCAGGCTAGTTGTCCCCGCCAGAAGGGCCCTTTCGCAACTCACTCCACATTCTTGAGTGTGATCTTCTGACTAGGCCGAGTGGCTGAGACAGTGATATAGATGTGAAGGGCAGCAAGGCCCAAAAGCATTTCTGGCTTAGGTTCCATCCCAAAGCGTTCTCGGATAACATCATTCCGACTCTGTGAGAGAGGGCAGACCAAATCCATCAGTTAACGGACACATCCCTTCCCTTACAGCTCCCCTTAGATCCCAGAAAAGAATCATGCTACCAGCAAGACATGATAGATACACGAAAGAGGGGGCTACTGCCCTTGGGGAAGAGACAACAGGGGAGCCTTGGGTCACAGGGACACTATTTGCTTGGTTCAACAAATATTAGACACTTCTTAGTGGCAGGTCACATAACAAGACACAGTGGGCAGAAAAATCCAGGTTACCATGCAAGTGGGACCTGGCTCATTCCCCTTCATTCTTGTGTTATAAGAGACACCTCACCTTTTTAGGGGTCCTGTACTCAATCATGAGCCATACCAGGCTCTTCTACTAGTTTAGATGAGAACAAGGAGAGAAAGACACTGGGGGAGTCTCTCTGTGGGACTCTGATCCAGAAGCCCAGGGTAAGTGGTTGATTGCAGAGATGGAGCAAACATTCTGTTCCTTGAGGTCCAGAGGACAAAAATATTAATGAGTCAATATTCCTTAAACTGGCTTAGAAGGAATACCTAATAGTCGATAGTCAAGTGCATGACAATGTTCTAAATTCTAAGGGTCAGTACCCTAGCTATCAATGACTCCACCTTCATGGTTGTCCTTTGGTTGAGGTTGTTACACAATGGGCCACAGGACTAAAGAGCCACAGTGCTATCACTACAGCAAAAGAAAAGACACACACACACACACACACACACACACACACACACATACACACACAGGATACTTCAGCTGAGAGTGGTAGCTCATGACTGTAAATCCATTAATTTGGAGGCCAAGACATGAGAATGGGAAGGCTAAGTGCCTGGCCTACACAGTGAGTTCTATAATGACCTGGTCAAGATCAAGACTATACCCAAAAAGAAGAGTGAGAAGAAAACTGACACTTAACATTTATCTATACAGAAAATCTAGTAGACTCTACAAAAACCTACTAAAACAATTCACTGAGTACAGCAAAGTTACAAGGCATAAAATTACAATAAAAGTGTATTTCTACATGTTACTAATAATCTAAATTATTGCTGGGTATGGTGGCTCATACCTATAATCCCAGTACTTGGAAAGCTAGGGTAGGAACATGGATCTCAAGTTCAATAGTAGCATGGGCTAAACAGTTCCAGACCAGCCAGAGTTACAGAATGAAACTGTGTTTCAAAAACAGCAGCAGCAGCTGCAGCAGCAACAGCAACAACAGCAACAACAGCAAAATAAAAATAATTTCTGATGATATCAAAATAAATTATAATTAGAAATAAACCTGACAAAATATGTGAAAGTTATATACCAAAAACGTAGAAAACATTACTGAGGAAAATTGAAGACACCGGTCAATGTAGAAATACTTTGTTCATGGACCGGAAGACTCAGTATTGTTAAGCTATCAATTCTATCTTAATCAATCTATAGCTTCTGCACAATTCCAATCCAAATCCTGTTAAGATTTTTAGTAGAAATTGACAAAACAATTCTACAATTTCCATGAAAAATGCAGAGGAACAAAATGCATTCTTCTTTTGAAAACTGTTTTATAAAGAACAAAGTTGGGGACAAACACTACTTGATTTGAAGACAATATAAAGCTATAGTCATCAACAGAATATGTTTTTGGCATAGGGATAGACAGGTAGATCAATGGAATGGGATAGTCGTTGCAAAATAGATCTACAGATACATAGATAACTGCTTTCCCACTATGTTTAGGTGTTTTATTACTTATAGACTGCTTTTGAATAAAGGTATGAAGGCAATTCAGTGAGGAAAAGTTAGGGTTTTCAATAAGTGGAGCCTCAACACACACACACACACACACACACACACACACACAAACAGATACATTAGATGGTCACATTTTTCCTAGATATGACGCTAGAAATGCTATCCATAAAAGAAAAGATTAACAAACTTGACTTCATCAAAATTCAAACATCTGCTTTGTGAAAGACACTGTTTAGAGACCAAAAAGGGCAGACACAGACTGGAAGGAAATAATTGCAAATAACATATCCAACAAATGACTTGTTTCCAGAATACATAAAGAACTCTCAAAACTTGATAATCAGAAAACAAATAAGCCAATAAAAAGGCAGGCAAATGATTTGGACAGACATTTCATCATGGAAAATACACAAAAAGTGAACACATGGGAAATTATCCAATACCATTAGGTACTAGGATAATGCAAATGGAAAACTTAAAGAGGTACTTCTCTACATTACCAGAATGACTGAAGGAAAAGGAAAAGACTGACTATACCAAGAGTTGACAAGATCGTGGAGAAGCTGGACCGTACATGATTAGTAGGAATGTTAGATGGTGCAGCCACTTGGAAAAACAGTATTAACATTTTTTTCAGAAACTGATCACACCATTCTGTTATTAGCTATTTACCCAAGAGCAAAGAAAGCACACATCTATGTAAAGAGAGGACATGGCTACTCATATATGCTGCATTTGTAATAGCACAAATCTGGAAATAGACCAAATATCCATCAACGTTCTGGTACCCAACAAGAAAAATGAACTATTGATACATTCAACAATATGGATGGATCTCAAAACCTTTATACTGAGGAAAATCAGCCAGATCAAAATAAGTATCCATATTATATGGTTTAATTTACACAAACTCTTGGAAATGAAAACAAACCTATAGTGACAGAAAGGCAGTCAGAGGTTGCCTGGGGGATGAATTACAATGGAGCCTGAGGAAATGTCAGCGAATATTGGATATGTTCAATATTTTCATTGTGGTGACGGCTGTGGGTGAAAGTTTATCATAGTGTTCATTTAAAACATGTGTAGTGTGTTATGTGCTAATTGGACCTCAGTAAAAAAAAAAAACTGATTTTTTTTAAAAAGGAAAAATCCAGATGAAGTCCACATTATCACAAAGTGGAGAAATATTCTGGGCATGATCTTGTCATCAAATTCCAAAATATTAGAACCAAGGCAATACACAGAAGTTTGAAGGAAGAAAGTCAAGGTAAACAAAATGAGAACTAAACTGTACAACTCATTGTCCCCTTAGAGGTTTGGCAAATGAACTTGAAGCTGAGAAATATTCTTAACATTTTAGGTTGCCAGAAAGGGCAGAGAGGACAACCACAATGTCCCTCATTGCACAGTCCCAGATGTCACCCTCTGAGACAGATGAAGTTTAAGTTTTTTCATCTCATCAAGTGCTGCATATGTTCTGTGGGCACCTGAAACCCAACATGCCCTGAAATGAACTTATTTTCTCTCCAAATTCATGGTACTCCATTCACTTACATGATGACTGATCCCATCTCTTACTGATACTTAGCAAATCAAAACCTCTAAATATCCCTGGAATCCCAACCCAGACACAATCAATCACAGCCCTGATTTTGGACATCATTTTTCCTTTGGATGATGATCAGATAATGCTCCTTTTGATATTCTTACCTGCTTCTCAGCATGATTTCTTTACCTTGACTGCACATATCCTGGATAATTTTTAAAGGCCCTGTAGGCCTTGGACCCCCTGAAACTGGAGTTCCAGATAGTTGTGAACTACCATGGTGGGTACTGGGAATTGAACCCAAGTCTTCTGGAAGAGCACCCAATATTCTTAACCACTGAGTGATCACTTCAGCACCCTCCCAGGTAATTCTACTGTGCAGGCATGGTTAAGGAACCACTGTCCTAAAGTAGCTCCACTGTCTCAAAGGCTTTGGCAAGGAGAGTACTAAACTCTCATGGAGAACTGAATGTGATGGCGCCTGCCTGTAGATCCAGCACCTGGCACCGGTCTACCTGGTAACAGGAGTATCAGAGGTTCAAGGTTATCCTCAAGATACACAGTGTATTTGGGGTCAGCTTGAGATACATGAGACCCTGATTTGTGTTTTGTTTTGTTTTTTAAATTTCATTGAGCTTGTTAAAACAAACCACTGGGGTAATGACCAATCGTTTGCATCTCTAACTAGTATCCAGGTGATGCTGCTGTTGGTTCAGGACCCATATTCTGAGAAGCACTGCTCAGCTTCCAGAATAAACTCAATTCTCTCCATGGCCTCCCAACCATTTACTCCCTGTTCCCTAGCTCTCCAATTTCATTTTCTATTGCTTCTTACATCCTGTACTGAAGCTGCAATAAATCACTTGAATTTTTTCTTTTTTTTCTTTTTCTTTTTTTTTTTTTTTTTTGTCAGTATGCCTTTGAAAGTGTAAGGGCTCCTGCTTGGAATATGGCCCCTCTTTTCTATCTTACTACATAGCAAACATTAACTTCACAGCTAAGGGTATACACATATCTTTTCTTCTGTGACACCTTCATTGTCTTTCTGTCATGTAGGTCTGGAAGACTGCTTCTTGGATGTCATTGACACTGAACCCTGCTGAGGTTATATTTATAGATATATGAACTAGATCTAGTGAAAGAAGTCTATTCTTCCTTCGCCTCTGATTGTCAAGACTTTACCTAGAGTGTGGCTTCAAATAAATGTTTCTGGATGGAGTAAGGTCAAAGTCATCTCCTTACTCAACCTAGGTATTGGGGGTTGAGAGTTTCTGACCCCCAAAGAACTTGTCAAGCCTTGGAATTCTGTGGAAGTACCAGAATTACTGGGCTGGTTTGTTTCTGGAAACTGATGGGCTCTGGGTAGACAAGTAGAGAGTATTTTGACAGTCAGATTCAAATCACCAGACTAGCCGACTTGACCATGTACCTTCGGAAAGGAAAGGGCCTTCAGAGCAAGCTGAAGGGTGAACTTACATGGTAACTTCATTGGAATTGCAGAACAGCCTGCCTGTTTACTTGTCCATCTATCTTTGTGTTCCCAAGCCAGACCCTACCTGGATGTATAGGTACTCGAAAGCAGCAGGATCCCGACGCAGCAGCTCCACTGGGTCCTTGGGGAAGAAGCTTATTCGGAAGAGGCATTTCATTCCATGGTAGTGTGTCCGTTGCACGACCTGAGGCCCAGTGGGGAGAACGTGGGGAAGAAACCATAGAATCAATGACTGGGGGTGGGTGGCAGGCAGCTTGTCAGCTTCTTAAAGTAGGGCTTAAGGATGACCTATTGTTTCCCACTCTTGTCTCAAACATGGCAAATTCATATCAAGCATTCTCTCATCCTGGGTTTTATTTTCCCTAGTTTGAGTAATCCATGAAAAACCTCAGTCTAAGATAGGAAATTCATAACTTTTATTATAGTATAGCTTTATAATTACTGTATATTTTATTGTTAACTTATCAATGAAGCTTTTTTTTTTTTTTTTTTTTTTTACAGGAACTCACTTTGTAGACCTGGTTAGCCTGGTATTTTCTATGTAGATTGGCTGGCCTTGAACTCATAGAGATCTCCCTTCCTTTGTTTTCTGGGTCCTAGGATTAAAGGTGTGTTTTACCATGCCTGGCTGTGCCTAACACTTTTTAAATCACGTATTAAGGACATGATCTTTATCAAGAATGGAGTCTATATGGTAGCTCATGCTTACAATCCTGGTATTGGTGAAGATCATCACAAGTTTGGGGGCAGTTTGGGCAAGACCCTGTTGTCTCACTGCCCCTAAAAACAAACTGAGTCTAAGTGCCAAGATGGGAGTTAGGAAGTGAGGGCTCCTGAGATTTATCAGCTTCTCCTTGCAGACATGCTTAGTGTCTAACAGACTATTTGATGCTTCAAGAGTTCAAATCAAAGAATGTAAACCACAGTTGGAGATACAGATGGAACATGCTGGCAAAATACTGGTAAAATGTTGAACCTGGAGATGCACAATAGGGTTCCTTATAATGTATTCCATATATATTGCTTATGTGGAAAATTTTATAATAAAGAAGTTTGAAATATCATTTGGAACAAGAAGCCAAATTGACTCAGAGGATTATTTATTGGGTAGGATAGAAGGTGCTTCAGCTCTCTAAGCAGATACCACCTTGGATTGTATTTGAGCTGAAACTTGAATCTTTCTTTTGAAAACTACATTCTTTCTCTATGTGTATCTGTCTTCTTTGTTTTGAGACAGGATCTCATGTATCTCAGGCATGCCTTTCACTCAAACTCACGGCCAGTCTAGGATGACCTTGAATTTCTCATCTTCCTGCTCCTACCTCAAAGGATTGTTGAGATTAAGGTGTGTGTCACCATACCCAACAGCAAGAAGGATCAATAGGCTCTGGTGCATGCTGGCCAAATACTCTACCAACGAGCTGCATCCCAAGCCTTGTTTCTTTGCTTTGTAGCTTGGGCTACTGTAGGTAGGCCTAGGCTGACCTCAAACTCCAGATCTTCCTGCCTAGTTTCTCATGTGCACTATCTCGCTGGGCTGGATTTATGAGTTTTGTTTGGTTTCCACACATTTTCTAAATGCTCTATCTTCCTAACTCCCCCCCCCTGCTTTTTCCCACCCTACCACAGAATACTGATTGCCCTGCTCATTTCTGTGATATTTTCCGGTGGTTTGCTATGGGTGAAATCCCATACAGTGATCCTAGATTTCAACAGTTTCTTTCCCATACAGTGTGGCTAGAGGGATGAGATGATTTGGTCTCTTCTACTTTGGAAGATGATAGAGGCCATCCGGTTTTGATCCTATGCAGTCCATTCCTAACTATCATTTGATTCTACTTCTGATCTTTCTATATCATAGCCCTCATCTAAGAGGCCAAGTTTCTTACTAGGAATCAGAAGGGTCTAGCAGGCAGTGTTTCCAGGAAAAAGGAGAGTTGCCGAAAGAGACCAAGACAAATGCCTTTGTTGGGTCACAAAGGGCATCAGAGGCTCTTTGGAGATGGATAGTAACCCTCTCAGGTAAAGCTAGGTTGTAGCTCAGAAAAAGATTGATATACAAGTCCTTTGGTTCTATTCACAGAAGTATACATACACACATACATACCCATATAAATACACATAAACACATATAGGCACATACATACATACATACATACATACATATATACAAACACACACCTGCACATACATAATATGTATACACCTATATCCACATACACACATACATACACACACTCCAACTCAGATTTGACTTCTTGGAGCTGACTAACTCCACCGTGATAAGTTTTCTAGATAAGCAGTGTCATCGATGCCAGAATCAAGGGATGACTTACATAAGCCAGGGGCTGCTTGTCCTGGAGAATCAGAAACTTGTGGTTCTGTTCTGGCCCAGTATACTCAAGCACAAGAGCAAAATGCTCAATGTACCTCAGGGAGAGACGGTCCTGTAGAGTCGCCATCACATCCTGAAGAAGGAAAAGAGGCGTGAGAGAGGGGATCTTTTCTGATCCCAAGAACACACGAGGAAATATTGGAAACGAAGCACAATAGTCCCATGGAAGCCTTTGTGGTGGCCCAGTTACTGAGTTATGGGACCAGAAAGGGGTCTCATGAGTGCTCCCTAGTGGCCTGGGCCCTGAGAAACACCAAAAGTTCAGGAAGGGCAAATATATGTCCCAGAATCTCCCCACCCTGACATATGGTAAATGAAGGCTGTTTCTTTTCTCCTTCTGTACCTTCATCTCTCCGTCTTCCCACTCTCTCCCCTTCTATTAGATAAATCATTTCCTGAATGCTTATAGAGGGCCAGGTTTTCCGCTTACCTCTCTTAAGTCAGAATGTCCAGTTGGGTTTGTCAGTCAATGCTTAGGAATGAGCAAAAGCCAAAGCTACATTTCTGTGATTAAAAAGTATACTTATTTCCAGATTCATAATCTCAATCAAATGACTTGAGCTACTGGCAAAATGTTCATTTTGGGCCGTAGCTAGCTTTCATAGATGATCAATTTAGCATCTTGAAAAATGTGTCCACAAAGAGGAACAATGTCACGTGTTTGGAGTACAGTCATAGATCTGACTACTTTTGGGCTCCGTCTGCTCTGCTGCCCTACTTTTAATACTAGGACGCCTGAGAACATATTCGTGGGGGCTGCTCAAATGTCAGTTTTGAGGCTTTTGCCATCTCTTTGCTGTGGCTTCGGCATACACACTACAGTGTGTACGTTTACACAGTCAGCATCTCTCAATCTCCAACGGCTGGAGGGAAGCAGGCTTGGGAGTTCAGAGCTCTCTGATGGCCGGAGCTGCCAAAGCATCCCTTCTGTGTGAGATACTCAGTCATTTGAACAGAGGGCTGCCAAGTGCTGGACACTTGAGAGGATTTCTTTGTGCTATTCATGTAGTTACAGAGGCTCAAGTGTTACTAGAACCCTGGCATAGACAGATGTGGTTTTTTGTTTGTTTGTTTGTTTGTTTGTTTTTTCTTTTTTGCAGTTAAGTTGCATTGAGATTATGATTATCACAGCCAAGCCAGTGATTGTCAACTGGTGTTAAATGTTTTACTGTCACAATACCAGACTGTCATTTCATCCAGGTTCTTCTTTGGGACAAGTGACTTGGAAGACTGCTGACACTGCCTAGAAGCCACAATGGCAGTGTCATTGTGAGGTAAGGAGTGCTCTGAGCTCTATGACTAAGGAAGGTTGGTCAGTACACTTTGGGTATTGACAAATGGGCAATGGGTATATTAACCTTGAAGAAACACTAAGGGAGATTCTGGCAAACTGGGTGGCCTAGTTATATTTCAATGCTTCCTTTCATAGCTTAAGATGTTCCATAGCCAAGAGACCATGTCACAACTTCCTAAGGAGTACACTTGGGTCTTACTTAGACTCCTTAGAGATACCTACCTAGGCCTAAGTCTTCCAAAGAAACTTTGGGCAGGACAATTAACCATTCAGGATCTGTACTGTCCTCTGAAGGACACTTAGCATCTCTGACCTTGAGACACTAAGTGCCAGTAGCATGATATATCATGGGATGAGTCCCAAACACACTTAGATCTTCCTCAAATCAATATAGGAATGATCAATAAACTCTGGTAGAAAACATTGGTAAGGCCATTCTGAGCACCTGATCATTCCTCCAAACCAGAGTTTTCTGGCTAAGTGTGTTCCTTCCTCTCTCCCTTATTTCCTTCCAAAAGGATCTCCCCCTTGTAGCACAGACTGACATCGAACCTGCAATTCTCTGGATTTAGCCTCCTAAATACTAGGTTTACAGGCCTCTGTGACCATGCCTGATGGGACTCTTTTTTTACAGGGTCTTCTTAGTCCTTGCATGGGAACCACAGGAAAACTGTGGGAAAGGTTAAGTTTCCTGGGCAGGTGTCAAGCCTGCCCAGCAATCTGGACAGCCTTGGTTGCGTAAGAACATTCATTCTTGGGATGGTGTTCTCCTTCTGGCAAGAGTCCAGAAGAACCAGGGATAGATATTTCTGTCCCAGTGCAGAGTTAACCTCGGGAAAATCATATCACCACCTCTACTCTTCAGGACTAAGAGAATTACTAGGACTTTTTGACGCCTGGCTGAGCTGTTAAGAATCACAGTGCAGTAATTGCTCTTCCTGTGAAAAGCATAGCCAGAGGGCTGTGGCTGGACTTCTCAAGTCTTGCTTCAGTGCTTAAGATTTGGTTGTTATTTAAAAAGCAAGACATGGGTAAGCTAGTCTCCCGAGAGATCACATTTGTTTATTTCTCTGTGTACACTTGTGTAGGTGTTATTGTATCAATAGAAATCACTTTGGCTTTATAAACGGCTTAATGATCTTCCCTTTGCTTAGCTCCTAAGAGTCCTGAAGGACCCCGTGTATGCACATAAAGGAGTTGACAAGCAGATGTGCATTCATGCGCACGCACTGGCGCATGCGCGGACACACACATTTTTACAATAATTAGCACACAGCTGGGCATGCAATTTCCTACTACCAGCCTCATCTGAGGATTATGTTTGTGCAGCCGTGCACTCCAGAGCACAGAGAGATCAAAAGCAATCTTGTCCCAGCAGTGAAGCTCTCGTGCGTGATCTCGGAGGAACACAAACAAACAGGTACCCCAGGTGAGGGGATTCCTTATGTACCTTAACAGTGGTCCGGCCATCAAATGTGAATGACTTGATCTGCCCATTTTCTAGGAAAACCTTCAGGACGTTGGGGATGAGGAGGAGAGCTTCCTTCTTCATCATTTTCTAATGGATACACAGGAAAGGAGGAGGAAGACAGGGCCGTTTGTAGAAAGGAAAGGAAAGAAGGTGATCGAGGTAGGGGGCCAAAACAGGGTGAGAAGAGACAGAGGAAGGACCGGATCAATAATGATGCTGTATGCAGACAAGAACAAAATCCCCAAGATGCCGAGCCATATCCAAATCCACTCCTCTCTATTCTCTCATGTCTATTTACATTCTACTGCAGTTTGAAGCTCTGGATCAGTAGAGACCATTAGACACAGTATGAATTACGCATACACAGTATGAATTACGCATGGGTGGTTTTCTTTGCAGACTACTTCACACACCCCAGTCAATCTCCAGACTTCTTTTCCGACCAGGCCCTTCACAAACCCATCTTTTGCTTTTCTTCTGCCACTCTGATGACGCTTGAGATGGTGTTCAAAGCCTCCATGCTAGGCAAATACTCTACCATAGAACCTACTTTGCTAGCTCCTTAGGGTCCTTTTCTTTTCCTTTGCTTTTTGGAGTCAGGTTCTTATTAGGTAGCCTCAGTCTGGAAGTCACTGAGTGGAGCAGGCTAGCCAGAACTCACAAAGATCTACCTGCCTCTGCTTCCCAAGAGCTGAGACTAAAAGTGTGTCCCACCATGCCTGGCTCTTTAAGGCCTCTTTAGTTCTGGATCCTGTCTGCTTCTCTAGATTTCAAGTCTTACCGTTGCTAGAAACGTCACTTCTTTCCTGCCTCCACATCTCTGACAATTCATCATTTGGGGTCTGTCTTACTAGCTTCAGGGCTCTCAGTGTCTCTTACTCGGAGACACTAAGTGCTCATAGTACACACACACAAAAAAAATCATTGTGATAACCAAAAATACTTTTAAACATTTCCAAAAGCTCTTTGAAAGTGGGCTGCATTGATCCTGGTTCAAAAGCACTCACTGGCAAAGCCCATTTCTGAACAACTGATAATTCCTTAGCGGAAGCTTTCCTGGAATGGGGGTTCATTTATAAATAGTGAATGTGAATTTCTCAATTAACAAAAGAAAATCAATGAAATTATGGCCATTTTTTTTTCTGTCTTTCTCTTTCTCTCTCTGGCAAGCTTCTATTCAACCTTCAAAATCAAGCTTAAACAAGTATTTTATAAAACCATGAATGTAGTCTTCCCATGTTTTTCTATAGCAACCTATATACTCCTTTCTTAGTCTCTCCCTCTCTCCATCTCTCTCTCTCTCTCTCTCTCTCTCTCTCTCTCACACACACACACACACACACACACACACACACACACACATACACCCACCTTTTTGTTGCTGTTTTTTGAAGCAGCGTTTCCTCTGCATAGCCCTGGCTGTCCTGGGACTCACTCTGTAGACCAGGCTGGCCTTGAACTCATAGAGGTCTGCCTGCTTCTGCCTCCCAAGTGCTGGGATCAAAGGTGTGTGCCACCACTGCCCAGCAACACACATTTTTTTTGTGTGTGAATGTGACAGGGTCTTCCTGTGGATAGCTCAGGCTATCCACAAACTCACAACTCTCTTTTTCCAATGCCCAAGTACTAAGATAAAAGTATGTGCTACCTAGGCTGGTTTCTTTTTACCCCTCTGGGTACTGGGACTACAAACATGTATCGCCATGCCTAGCTTCCAGCAATATTTCGAAGAACATCTGTCATTTAGAATCAGTCAACTCAGAGCACAAAGACCGCATTCAGTCATCGTTACGGTGCCAGCAATTAATAGCATGGCGCACACATAGTTGGTGTTAAATAACTGACTGCTTAATGAATGAACACTCAGCGCTTAAAATTACTATATGCTTACTTGAATGATTAGATTCACAAGAAGGATTGCACACGTTCCTGGGCCAGCATCGTCTGTTCTATGGTTAATTGCAGTGTATAAGTGGCCAGATCCTTTAACTCAGTGGCAGCCACAGAGCCTCTACTGCATACTTAGCTAACGCTGAGCATCCAGAGAGCTACAGCAAAGGTACAGGTCCTAAGATGGCCCTGGCGGGTGCACTTATCTTTAGTTCCAACATTGGAGAGGTACAGGCTGCTAGAACTTGGTGAGTTGGAGGTCAGTCTCGTCTACATAGGGAATTCTGGGACAGCCAGGGCTACACAGTGAGATTTTGTTTCAGATAGATAGATAGATAGATAGAGTCCAACTTGAATTCTTGCTGCCATTCCCTGTCATGGATGAACATTATGACCCTCAAACAAAGTACCTGGTATAAGGAGGAGGGCAAGGCTTCTGTGGAAAGCCAATTGGGTTCTGAGGTTTGAATGAGATAGATTATCAGAGAAGCCCGAGTAGAACAGTTCCGATCCAGCAGCTGTTGTGGACAAAGTGGTCAAAGACGCAAGTCCCGAGGTTGGGTGTGGCTGACAGTGATGGAGAGTCAGGAGGTTAGGTTGGATGGGATCAAACCAAGAAGGCAAGCCAAGGATATCAATTTGGAAAGGTGTGGTGATGGTGTTCAGGCCTTGCTGAGCCTAAGATACCCCACTCCTGCCAGGCCCAGAGGCCCAGGCTCCCCGGGCTGACGATGCTCAGCGGTGGCAAGTTTTATTTAGCACACTGGGTTGGACTCAGATAATTACTTAATTGATTTTGCTTAAAAATAGAGTTGGCAAGGAACGCCCACAGGATTTATTTTTGTTCTGGCTGCTTAATAAAGCCTCAGAACGCAAGGGGAAGGGGATGGTGGGGCAGGCTGGAGTCACCTGGACTTGGACTCTGCAGGTCTGAACAGACTGCTATGGTCCACCCAGGCAGTAACCGAGAGGGGTGGAAGTTGGATGTGTTTTCTCTCCTAGACAAAGACTCTCAAGCCAAGCTTGGGGGCCTGTCCGAGAGACAAGTGAACTCTGGGTAGGTCCTAGCTGCCCTGGGGCAGGCAGTTGCTATTCTGGTTGAGCTGGAGATGGCTCTTTACTTTACCTGTGGCCTGTGAGGTATGGAACTTGAAGGCTGGGAAGAAGAAGAAGAAGAAGAAGAAGAAGAAGAAGAAGAAGAAGAAGAAGAAGAAGAAGAAGAAGAAGAAGAAGAAGAAGAAGGAACAGAAGGAGAAGAGAAAAGCGGTAGAGGAGGGCAGGGCAGGAGCTCTTCAGTTCGTGTCCTGGTCTTGACGGTGATTTTGAGGTGGGATCGGATACATCTGTCCGTATTTTGCAAACTCAATGCTTACGCCCTCAATGTCTCACTGGTGACTTGGACCTTGTGATCTGCTTCGCTCTGAGCCACAGGGGCTCAGTCCCGCTCCCTCTCCTCTCTGAGCATCAGACCTTTAACCATTTAACGGTCTCTTGGGATTGACATGGGATCCTGTGTTAATCCCTTAGACAGACTTCTAGGTGTCCTTTGAGCTTCCGAGTCTTCCTCCCAAAGGGATGGTGTGATGGCATGAGCTGGGTTTGGGGAAGAGAGGCGGGGGATAGAAGGAAGACACCTGTGTTCTTTCTCCTTTCATCCGGGTGGCTCTACCTCAGAGAAATAAAAAAAAAAAAAAAAAAAAAAAAACAACTGCCTGGCATCCTGCTGATGTTTCTGTTCAGTTCGGGACTGCCGCTATGTCTCTCAAAAACTGCAGCTGTGTCTTAGTACATAACTGATCAGGCTTCCTGACAGCCCAGCCCATCCTACAAAACCCACACCAGTGCCCACTTATTCTCTCCTCCCACTAGGACATCACCAACTCCTCTGGGGAGTTCTGGGCCAGACTTCATGACGGCTGTACACACTGACTTCCGCTCCCCACCTACCTCTTCTCATCTGCACATCTCGGTAGATGGCTCACGGCCTGCATCCCTGACGAACAACAAGAAACCTGTGGGCCAGCCAGGAGTCTCTGGATTGGCAGCTGCATGGCACGGGCTGGCCAAACGTAGCTGCTTTTGGAGATGATGATATCACACAGCAGATTTGCTGTCGTCTCAGTCTATACCCCTTGTCCCCCTAACTCCCACCCCATAGAAAGGTTGCCAGTGGCAAGGAGCAGATATTTCTTTTGGATCCCCTCTGGTGCCTGAGAAAAAGCTAGTGACTTAAAGCAGAGTCTGTATCAGTGCTGCTACACAGCTACCCATCAGCACAGTCTTCTTCAGTCAAGATGTGGAATTGCAGGGCCACTTAAATGTGAAGAGAGTTCAATTTCACCAGCCACTTGTTCTCTGGGTCTTCACAAAACCATTACTTCCTCCCCACTTTTATCAAGCAGCCAAAAGATGTTTATGGAACACTTGCCCTGAGTGTACACTATTGTGCTAGGGACGGAAATTTCTCTAAGTACCGTGAAGATCCAGAGGGAATCAATATGTTTTTTTTTTCTCTCCCCCTCCCAATCCACTCTGGATGTCATACACTCCTCTCTCTTCAGTACCCACTCAGAGCACCAGGATCCTTGTGCTGCAACCCTTTCATAAAAGCATCCACTGCCAGAAGCCCCTGATTGAGACTCAGTAGCCACGCAGATTCTGGCCAAAGAGAGAGGAAGGAAGCCAAGACAGCACTTACGGCATCTGTTTCTCCAATTGCCACCTGCTCAGAGAATCGGACCTTCACGGGATTGGACCTCAGCTTGGCCTTCTTTGCAGCGCTGATGAAGGCAGATTTAGGGGACTGAAAAAAAGAACAAAGCGCTGGTGAGTTCTCCATTCCTTTGTAATATTAGAGTTAAGATGTCTCTCTCAGTACAACTGGATCTGCTGGTCCACAGCCATAATCCCATGAACTCAGGAGGCTGAGTTCGAGAGCAGCCTGGACTACCGCCGTGATATACTATCTCAATAAAGGAAATAGCAGTACAGAGATATTTTGGCTTACTGATCGATGAGTCAATAGACAGGTATTGATTACCTATTAAGCACCAGGCAAGTGCTATAAGGCACTGTGCTAATTGTCTCCCCGTCTGATTGCTGTGCTGTGTAAAAGCTGGGCATGAATTGAATTTGGATAAACAGAATCCCATTATAAATTCTCTAAGCCTAAGGAGGTTTGCAAAAAAAAATATTCAGCAATCATATACATTAAATTTTTACATATTCAGTTATCCTAATATGAGATTGACTTGAATAGTAGACTTTGTAGTGTGTGAATACAAACTTCCCAGAGGATTTCCAGAAATAATCTTATTGTCTCACAGGTACGCTCCTGGAAAGGAGACTTATAACAAATATTGTTGAGATCTGAGAGAGAGGAAACATAGCCCTCCAAAATGACTCATCTATACTCTCTGAACTATACAGGAAGAGGGAAGATGAGTGATTTAGCTCAGCGCCCCTGGCTTTCTCCTTCCAAGTGCTGCATCACTCCGTGTATTCAATTCTGCATGAAATGTCCAAAGAATCAGTCAGGCTTTCTTATTCTTGAAACCTTTCCCAAAATTCAGCAGGAAGCGTGATTAGCAAACACTGGAAACTACAGTCAGCCCTTGTTACCCACAGCTTTGCATCCGTGCATTCAACCAAGCACAGATTAAAATTCCATGAAATAGCAACAACAATACCAAACCCTCGGTCTCTGCTGAACATGTACATTTTTTCTTGCCTCCGTTTCCTAAACAACACAGTGTAATAACTGCGTATGTAGCATTTACTGTATATTCAGAATCTTAAGTCACCTAGAGATGATTTGAAGAATTTGGTATGATGTGGTAGTATATACATATATAAAGAATTTGAGCACCCCTGGATTTAGGTATCTATGTGGACACCCTGGGCCCAATGCCCCTGTGGAGAACAGGCGAAGTTTTCGTCTGAGTCGAGTCTTCTGCTGAGCTGCAGACAGCCTAGCGACTAGGAAATGCAAGAGTCATGCTGAAGTCTCTTGTCTTATTTATGCATTTGATTAATTTAACAGTGGCTCATGGAATGTCTGGCAATGTTCTAGGTGATGAGGGATACAGGAGCAAAACTGACCAAGTTCCATGGCCTTGCAGTACGTCTATTCTATCAGGGACAAAGAGACAATTGTCAAAAATATAATTAAAATTTTTTTTGAGACAGAGTGTTGCTATATATTCCAGGCCTTGAACTTGTGGTACTGATACTCTTGTCTTAGCTTCCCAGGTGCTAGAAATACAAATGTGCAGCACTGTGCCAGGCTAGTAAATATCTTTTTTTAAAAAAGATTTATTCATGTTATTTATACAAGCACCCTGTCGCTGTTTTTAGACACTCCAGAAGAGGGCGTCAGATATCATTCCAGATGGTTGTGAGCCACCATGTGGTTGCTGGGATTTGAACTCAGGACCTTTAGACAGTGCTCTTAACTACTGCTGAGCCATTTCTCCAGCCCAATAAATATCCTTTATGTAGCACATAACTACAGTAGTACTCCCTTCTGTAATTTTACTCTCTTTTTGGATATAGGGCCTCATAGAGCCTGGACAGGCGCTGAACTCACTATGTAGCCAAAAATGACCTTGAATTTTGGGTCCTCCTACTGACTATCCAAATTCTGGGGTTATAGGGACGCGCCATCGTGCCCAGCTTGAATTTTCACCTGTGACTTCACTCACTGATTATTAACTTTAGTTCAAAAACAATTTGTTCTAGAAACAAATAAATTTTAAATAAATTTTACTTTAGTACATTGTTATAATTGTTCTCTCTCTCTTCCTCATTCTTTCTTTCCTTCTTTCTTCCCCTGTTTTTTGTTTTTGTTTTTGTTTTGTTTTTTGAGATGGTTTTTCTTTGTAGCTCCAGTCGTTCTGGAACTAGCTCCTTAGAGCAGGCTGGCCTTGACCAAAGAGTTCAGTCTGCCTTTGCCTTCCCAATGCTAGGATTAATGGGATGTGCCACATCTAGCTCTTTAATTGATTTATTTCATAACACTATTGTTTTTGTTTTTGATTTTTTTGTTTTTCGAGACAGGGTTTCTCTGTGTAGCCCTGGCTGTCCTGGAACTCACTCTGTAGCCCAGGCTGGCCTCGAACTCAGAAATCTGCCTGCCTCTGCCTCCCAAGTGCTGGGATTAAAGGCGTGCGCCACCACCGCCCGGCTCATAACACTATTGTTGTTGCTCTCTTAGTATGCCTAATTTATAAGTCAAGCATATATATACATATACATATATATTTCACACACATATGAAAAGTATATGTGTGTGTGTGTTTCAGTACTGTGCATGAGGTCTTGGAATGTCCTTACAAATAAGGGAGGACTACTGTAAGAAACAGAAGCAGGGTAAAGGACTACACAAGAGATTGATAAGAATGGCCCCAGTAGGATTATATTTTAGCAGTTTTAAAAACTCCAATTGTATTATAATTAACTAGTAAAACATCTTTGCAACAGATCTAAAAAGTAACGTATTCCACCTATCTGAACAACACTTCAGGGCTGGAGGGATGGCCCAGTGGTTAAGAGCACTGACTGCTCTTCCAGAGGTCCTGAGTTCAATTCCCAGCAACCACATGGTGGCTCACAACCATCCGTAATGAGATCTGACGCCCTCTGCTGGAGTGTCTGAAAACAGATAAAGTGTACTCATGTATATAAAATAAATAAATCATAAAAAAAATCCACAACACTTTGTTCTCTGAACAGCATCTCCCCATCTACTCTTCTTGCCACCAGCTTTTGGTAACCACAGTTCTGCTTTGCTTTTGTAACTTCACGTATCCATGAGATCATGAGGTCTTTGTCTTCCTGTGCCTTGCTTATTTCATGTAACACAATGCCCTGCAGGTTCATCCATGTAACAAATGACAGAATTTGATTTTGATTCTCCTTGCAATGCTGGAAACTGAACCTTCTGACAGTTTCCTTTTTTTAAGAAACACAATAATATTATGTTGTATGTAGGTACCATATTTCCTTTGCATATTCCTCTGTCTATAGACACTTAGATTGATTCCATATCTTGACTATTGTCAACAATTCTACAGGAAACATGGGTGTGAGTATCTCCTCAAGACACTGGTTTCAATACCTTTGGGGACATATGTATAGGTTACAACCACATACACACACAATCAAACACACACACACACACACACACACACACACACACAAACACATTCTAGGGGAGGTGGAAGTAGTTTACATATTATAGTTAGGGAATACCTAGCATGGACTCAAAAAGAAATAAAGCAGAGATGCTATGGGTCTATCTGGAGAGAGAAGCTTCTGGACAAAAATAATGGTAAAGACCCCAGGGTAGCCATAGGATTGAGGTGTATAGGAAACCCTGTACACGGAATACAGTGATGGAATGGGGACCAGAGGGCGTGTGCTCTAAGAGGCAGCTGAGAGCTGAGTCATGTAGTGCCTTGAAAGTCATGGTGAGAACTCTGGAATTCATTCCACTGATGAGTTTTAAGTAGACAGGATTTGATGTGTGCGTATGCCTCTGGCTGCTGTGAGGAAAATAGAGTGTAGGAGGTCAATGGTCAGACCAGTTAGGCATGTCTAAATGCAGTGTTTGTGATTGCAGTGAGAGACTTAAAATGTAATGCTGGCATGGGCTAGGATGATGATAATGAAGATGATCAACATGAGTACATTCTGGAAATATTTTTGAAGACTGAACCAAGATCATACATTTATGGGTTAGATATGGGAAGTAAGAAAAAGAGAAGTCCGTAGGAAAAGCAGGGTTGTTATTTACTGAAAATGAGCTCTGAGGTATATATTAGGTTTGGGGCCATTTTAAATGACCTCTTCTATGGTCCTTGCCTTGCTATAAAGCCTGTGAGTCCTTCAATCAGGAATTTCTTTGTATTAAGCTCCCAAAGGTTCATACTAGCTGGAAAAGCAGTACATTATGCCATTATTTGCCATTTACACTGTGGCCAGGATTCTTTTACTGGATCAGCTGCAGGAGGGCTGGTCCCTAAGATAAAGACACATCAGAAACAAATTGTCCTCATCATGTCAGCCTTGGACCTAGCTATGTCTGATGGGGTCAGCAATCACATCTCCCACAGAGTACAGATTATGAAAATTCACTTGTTCTACCTGAGTCCAGAATAACTCTGGCAGTGGGTCTTGGTTCTGGCTGCACAGAAGAAATGCTTGCAAGAGCTTTTAAAAGCCTCCAAGGGCCAGGCCCCAGGCCAATTACAGAAGTCAGGGTGAGCATCAGTGTGTATGTGTGTGTGTGTGTGTGTGTGTGTGTGTGTGTTGAAACAGTTTCATGTCCAGTTATTTTAAAACCCTATGATGATCTTAAACTATAGCCAAGACTGACAACCATCAAGCTAAATGAATCTTAGACTTCTCATCATGAGGCCCAGGAGTGGGAGCCAATGTGCTGGCAGCAGACAATATAAAATCCAGGGCTGGAGATCTTTGCGGAAAGCAATTACGGTACTGATTGTGGTGACGGTTCAGGAGGTCAATGCCTTTGTATGTTGCACAGCTGGATGTGCAAATCCTGGGTGGGAGAGTCAGACAAAAGGAGTGGGCAAGAGAGAGCTGGAGCTCTCTCTGTTTGGGCAACTCTGCTTGACTCAGTTTTCAGTCAGCTCTTTTTCACTAACGCACCATAAACACAAAGCTGGTGGACTCTTTGTTCAACCTGGTAGCCTTCCATCCGCCTCCCTTCTCCACAGACAAATGCTGTCAGTTTTCCCCATGGTACTGTGTGGAGCAAGGCATCCTAGGGATATGAGTGGACCATGCAGTTCACCATTCAGTTTTACATGTGAAACAGAGGCTCAGAAAAGGAGGATAGGGAAGCCTTAGCATATTCAAAGAAGCAGAATGCCAGTGTCCTGAATTCTGATTTACCGACCATCCTCCCCACAGCAGGCTGAAGTAGGAAGTCTACTCCTGACCTTTCACTCACAGGTTCTGTTTCTACCTTAGTCCTTGGCAACAGATTTGAACAAGGAACATAGTGTTTTATGTATATACGCACTGTGGAGATGGCAACAGTTTTGCTGTTCCTACGAGAATCTAAATCACATCCAGTCCTCGAAACGTTTGTAATCACCACAAGGAAAATACTCAGGTATTTGCAGCCGCCAACCCACAAAGGAAGTCGAATGGCCAGGCTCTCAGGGATTACCATCATTTCGCTGTGTCTGTTTCAGAGCTATTTTCAGCTTGTTTATGCCTCATCCCTCATCGACCTTTGTCTTCTCAGTCTCGAAGCCTCCGTCCTAGTCTCAGTCTTCAGTCTCCGCTGCTGATGGTGACTCACTCACTGCCAGCTGCTCTCTGCTAGATGTCACAGAGTCATGTCTAGCCTGATGCTTAGATACAGGTGAGAGGGCTGATTTTCAGACTGACACAAAGTGGCTCTAAAAGGTCTCCCTGACCCCAGAGGAAGAGTTAGGGGGAAGGGCTGAAGGAGCTGAAGGGGATGGCAACCCCATAGGAAGAACTACAGTGTCAACTAACCAGACCCCACTGCAGAGCTCCCAGAGACTAAACCACCAACCAAAGAGTACACATGGAGGGACCCATGGCTCTAGCCGTACATGTAACAGAGGATGGCCTTGTTGGACATCAATGAGAGGAGAGGCCCTTGGTCCTGTGAAGGCTCCATGCCCCAGTATAGGGGAATGCCAAGGCCGGGAGGAGGGAGTGGGTGGGAGGGGAGCACCCTCATAGAAGCAGGGGGAGTGGGGATGGGATAGGGGGTTCCTGGAGAGGAAACTGGGAGAGGGGATAACGTGTGAAATGTAAATAAAGAAAATAATTGATATAGAAAAGAAATAGAAAGGGAATTTGAGACAGTAATATTTTATGATTATCATAAGGACTGAGTTAAATCATAATATACCATAACAAACTTCCTTGATACACACAGAAATCCATCCCAACCTTTTTCACACCATAGACACCTGAAGTGGAAACTTCTAGTTTCTTTGGAAAGTCATTTATGTCAAATGATGTTTTGCTGGCCCACACAGGTGAAAGGATGTCTTGCTATAGCAGACATGTGAAAGGATTTGTGATGGAAGAGTACAAATCTGGCCCCACAGACAGTGGGACTGGAAGCATTGGTTTGATTTGCTCAACCTTGCTATTCTTGGCTAACTACAGGCATGTATTGGCTCTGCTTGTGGTTAACTCCATTGAGAGGAACGCACCAAAAAACAGCTCCTGAGTTTCCTGCGACTTCTTGCCACTTCAGTGGCCTTGGGCCAATTGGCCAGCCTTGTGGCTTCTTCAGGATTGAACTATAGCTGCTGGTTCAGGTGTGGTGTCTGCTTGCCTAGAGGACTGGTCTGCAGCTGCTACTTCATATTTGGTGTTTGTTATGGGACTGAGCTGCTGACAAAGAAGATCAAGCTCACCCCCAAAGAATGATTGCTAAATAGGTCTACTTCCCCCTTTTCCTAACAACCTTTCTCTTCCACTACCTCTGGTGGGGGGTGGGCAAGAGGAGAGGTTGAATGTTTATTAAAATAGGCTGCAAAACTTTATGTCTACAAACACCAAAATCTCAGATGCTGAATTCCTTTAAATGAAATCTCATAGATTCATCTCTGTACATCTTTCTGCATTCTTGAAATACTTTTAAACTCATGTTTGATAACTAATGCATGCAAATGCGCTATAAATTGTTATGCTGTTATATTCAATTAATAAAAAACCGGTGAATCTTCAATATAGAAATAAACAGTTCTCCCCGTCTCATGTCATCTTCAAAGCTTAGCTGTGGGGCCTGAAGTCTATAGTATGAGGGTGATGATCCCTTTGACTTAAAAACACTGAAACATGCAAACCAATGTTTTAGGACCCAGTGAATTACAGGCCTTCCTGGGCCAAATCTTGTTTACTACATGTTTTTGTAAATAAATTTTGATTTACAAAGTCATGATCTTCATTTATGTGCTTCCTGTGGCTGCTTTGGGGTTACTGTGTTTATTTTACAAATACTAAAATATTTACTATGTAGTTCTTTACAAACATGTTCACACTTTTAGTAACAACAGCATGTACTAACTCACTACTTCTAAAAATTTACCCCTCCAAATAAGAACCACTGGAGAATGGCTATTAAAATACAAAAGCTTAGGCCCATGCCCACACCAATTAGAAATCAGAATCCCTCAAAGAGTGGGGCCCAAAAATCTATGCTGGTGAAGATGCCTGAATCCATTAAACATAGATTAATTGAGTACCTTAAAGCTGAGACATCTGAGCTCTTTACTGACCCTATTTCTCCTCCTAGCATCTGGGAGTGTAATTTTGCAACAAGCACCCTTTCTGGCTAAGATGAATTTTGGCTTGAAACACGGGACTAGAATTGTTAAGTACCTCTGGGGCCACTGCAAGCCCCTTGAAGCAAATATGAAGGCAGAAGCTAGGTGAAATAAGGAATTGAGGAAAGAGCCTGCCTTTCCCTCAGGGCTGAATTCAGCAGCTGCTGATTCTCTGAGCATTTTTTAATTTGGTGGCTCTATTAGCACAGATTTCAGGGCTGTGATCACTCATATTTTGGTTGAAGTCAAGTATATAGGGCCAAACATTAATATTTCATGGCAAGGTAGAGTCCCAGTCTTGTAAAATTTTATTTTATTTGATGCAGAGTAGTTATACATATTTAGGAGAGCCATGTGATATTTGATGCATGTATATATTGTGTAATGATCAGACCATAGTAGCCAGCACCTCAAACTCTTGCCATTTCTTTGTGGTAAACCTATCATTGTGTTGCAATATACATTATTATTAACTACAGTTACTCTGTGCAATTGAATGCCAGAATTCATTACTTCTGTATAACTACAGAATCCAAAAAATGGTTGCTGTCATAGGAGTAGGGAAGAAAACAGTGGCTACCACAGGCTCCGAGGGAGTTGGGAACAGTGGGTTAAAAGGCTACATTTTGATACTTGCTTCAGGTTCTTAGCTGAAGCTTTCCTGGTTTCCTGATTGGCCTTTCTGTTGCCTCATTGTCTTTGACACCTGAGCCTGCTTACAATCAATTCCCATAGCAACCGCTGTGGGCTCCTAGGATAAAGGAAGGCCATCCAAGTTACACCAGATGGGAACCACTATGCCTGCCTTTCAGTATCCAGGATAACTTAGAGATGAGTATACCCTCTCCTGGCCTGCAAGCTTCCCTCAAAGTACATTTTATCTAGCCTCATTCCTCACCTACCTCCAATATCACCACCTACTCCAATATCACTGGTGGTACTTGGTAATTCTGCTCAGCTTCCAGCACAAAGTGGGCTTGTTTCCACTTCTAGGCTCACTTCACACCATCCCCTACTTATCCCTACCTTTAGGGCATCCCAATATTCCTTTTGACCGGCTAAATGCTGTCCCTTCATTAAAACCTAGTTCCAGCAGAATGTGCTAACACATACCTGTGACTCTAGCACTTAGGAGGCTAAGGCAGGAAGGAGGGTAGTTAAGTTTTAGGCCAGCCTGGGCTACATAGTGAGAGCCTGATCTCAGCAACCAAACAAAAACGGAAAACAAGGCAAAACAAAGCAATAGCAATAAAAATCATTCCAAGTCTTTGTTCTGGATTCTTCCTCGGTTCATCTGTGTATTTTTCTACATTTCCTTCAGTATTTTGGGTAATCCACACGGCCGTGGTTTATCTGTCCATTCAGGTTATAAGAGGTAGCATTTAACAGCACAAAGTCTCTTCCTAGCACCAAGTGCAGGTAGACTCAGCATAAAGATATTAGTTTGATTGCTTATAATTAATAATGAATTAGTTTATGAAACCAGAAAGTAGGATTTGGGTGCTCAGCACCTTCATGGACTGGAATTTCTAAGTCTCTCAAAGTGCTCTGTGGAAAACCATTTCTATAGTCATTTTCATTCTTCTGAGCTTTTGCGGGGGGCGGGGGGGCAGATGACTCTAAGTAGAAGAGATTGTTGCCCTTTGGGGTACTCCTATTTAGCCCTACTTTGGAGGAAACTATCTTTCCTTGTGGCACCTTATTGAAAGTACTTTATTTAAAATGTAACATTTGTTGAGGACCTACCATGTAATAAAGTCGACAGATACCATGATTAATAAATAGTCATGGGGAGATAGTTGGTTATCAAAAGGTTAAAGAAAGCCTTCATACATTCAGGGTAGGTGGAGGTGTGGTGACGGCTGAAACTACTTCCCACAGTGGCCTGCTGTAGTACAGTTAATTCTGTTAAGAGGAAAATGGAGAGAGAGAGAGAGAGAGAGAGAGAGAGAGAGAGAGAGAGAGAGAGAGAGAGAGAGAGACTAGAATCATTTGGGGAGCCTTTTTTTTTTTTTGGTTTTTCGAGACAGGGTTTCTCTGTGTAGCCCTGGCTGTCCTGGAACTCACTCTATAGACCAGGCTGGCCTCGAACTCACTCTGTAGACCAGGCTGGCCTCAAACTCAGAAATCCACCTGCCTCTGCCTCCCAAGTGCTGGGATTACAGGAGTGTAAAAGTCCAATATCAAGGTCCCATCCCCAGAGCTTGTAATTCAATCAGTCAGGGCTAAAACTTGAATGTAAATGGTTTAAGAGCTTCTCTTATAGTTGTAATGAATAGTCAGGGCCAGGAACCATTACCAGGTACCAGATGAAGAAGCAAGCATTAGACCATTATCATCTTGAGCAGGGAGGATCCTTAGAGATTATCGGGTCCAGTATTTCCTAAGTCCCACTGATCATCAGAATCACCTATGGGATTAGTACAAATACTGAATTGTCTGCCACATCCAAGACCCATCAAGGAACTGTCTCCTGGAAGATTTGGCAATCAAACTTTAACATGGCAAGATTCCATTTAGAAGCAGTCATCTCCCTACACCCACAAAATGCTAAATGCCTGCTTGATATGGGGGGCATAATATTGACTATATAGTGGGGTCTCTAAGACACTTTCTCAATAGCTTGAGAGAGAAGAGATTCTTTTAGTTAGATATTGTTACACATATACAGTTCTATACAGCTGTAAACAACTAGTGCACGGCAAGCAATTGCTCCAATGTTTCATGGAGATTATAACCTTAAATTCTTAAAATAACTCATCCTGGTAGAGTCTATTTTTCTTTATTTCAGGAGGAGAAACTGGGAATCACGACTGCTAAGTGTCTTACTCGAGGCCACCTCACTTCCAGTTTCCAGACTTAGGATTCAAACTCCAATTAAGTGGCCCTATAGCAAAAGCATTTCCCACTCTGCACTGTGTCCCACTGTCCTCATCCTTCCGGAAACTCTTTCACTCTCACTGTCTTCCAACCTTTCTCTCTTCTTCCCTCAGGGTTTCACTTTGTAGCTCATACGGGCCTAGAAGTATGTAGTGAGGGCTGACCTCAAACTCACAGCGATCTGTCCCAGCTTCCCAGTACTTGGGATGCATGGACCAACATGTGCAGTTCTTCTGGGTACCTCTGCATGAGAGCTGGCGTAAGGAAAAGAGAATGCTCATTACCTTGCTTTACTTCAGTTGGGAACCATGTATCAGACAATTCAAACTTTTCGTGTCCTGAGCGTGGTCACAAGTAACCATGGATATTTTCGGAGGTTACAAATAAAATCCAAGGGCTGGAAAATTTTATGCACACAAAGTCTTTAGGAAGGATGAATTGTACACATATGTATGCCAGGCTGCCATTCAGTTGGTTTGTACTAATTTGGTCATCCTGGTTGTCAGATATTTAGTTTTTTTTTTTTTTTTTTTTTTAACACAGATTGGTAAGCAATAGCTTCCCTAACTTTCTTAGGTGCCACTTGACATCTCCCTTGATAACGTTTCACAAATGTAAACCAGATAGAGGGTTAGCAACTGGCCCAACTAGGAAGCTTCCAAGATTTGTTGGTTCCTAAAGGTTTTTATTACTATACCTCCTGGGTATGTGCCTACCCACTTCTATGTTCCAAGGATCTGGAAAGAACAAACCAAGAACTAGTATGTGAGCTATCTGAGGGCAGGAGATGTGGCAGCGTACCTGTTTTATGAACTGCAATATTCCCATCCTACACAAGAGGCCAGAATAGCAGGGATATGAAAACGGCTTCACGAATTAGTGCATGAGTTAGAAGCCCTCATCAGAGCAGGTAATTCCGTTTGAAAGATAGACATAATCAACTAGGTTTTAGAGGAAATGGACAGTATTAGAAGGCATGCCGAGTAAATGTAAAGAATAGTTAGAGGGCAATAAGAACTAAGAAATGTGCAAGGAGGAGAAAGAAAGCAGCCTGGTCATCACAAAGGGGCCACAAAGTGGAGAAGTTGTAGCATCAGATGTGGGAGGAACGGGAGGAAGAAGGTGAGGATGGCTATGGTGAAAATGTTAGTTTCTTTGTTCTGCCAATCAGTCTTGTACTTCTGAGTTTAGGCTGTCTAGGCAGCTGGAACCTGGGCTTCCTTCATTCAACCAGGATTTATTAATACCTTTTCTGTGTCGGGTGTTGTTCCAAGTACTTGGGATACAGTAGTCAAAAAACAGTCGACACCCTTTTGAGGTGATATTCTAATGAGGGACATAGATAACAAACATTAACATAATGCTTCAAGGGAATTTGAGATGATAAAGCCATTCTGGAAAAACAATCTGGCAGTTATTTAAACTAAACGCACACTTACTATATGACCCAGCAAGCACGCTCTTGAGCATTTATCCCAGAGGAATGAGGACTTATGCTCACAAGAAACACAAATGTTTATAGCAGCTTTATTCATAATAGCCTCAAATTAGATGCAACCCAGATGCCCTTCAATGGTGGATGATTAACTAAACTGGTGCATTCACACCATGGGATACTATTTGACAATAAAGGCAACAAAATATTGCTACACACAATCTGAATGAATCTCAAGGGCAATATGCTGAGTGAAACAAAGCTAAGTCCCAAAGGTTCCATGTAATTTTATGCCATATTGTTCCATTTTATAGTATTGTTGAAATAAGACGGATAGGGAGAACCTCTCTACACTAACCACAGATTAGTGTTTAACAGGGATTTCAGATGGAGTGGGAGGGGTGGGTGTGTCTGTTTAAGGGCATCATAAAGAATCTTTTTTTTTTTTTTTTTTTTTTTGGTGGTAGACTGTTCCAGTGTTTTGATTGTATTGATGGATGTGTATATGTATAAGATCAATGCTGATTTCCTGATGGGAAAGAAAAAAAAACGTATTGTGTTTATTCTTTTTGACACAGGGTCTTACTATGTGGGATGACTACTATTGGCTGATAACTTGACTTCATCTAGAATGAACTAAAACACAGGTGGCTGATTACACACCTGTGAGGTTTCTTTTTCTTTTCTTTCTTTCTTTCTTTCTTTCTTTCTTTCTTTCTTTCTTTCTTTTTTTTTTTGGTTTTTTGGATTTTTTTTTTCCGAGACAGGGTTTCTCTGTATAGCCCTGGCTGTCCTGGAACTCACTCTGTAGACCAGGCTGGCCTCGAACTCAGAAATCCACCTGCCTCTGCCTCCCAAAGTGCTGGGATTACAGGCCACCACTGCCTGGCTAGGTTTCTTAATGCAGTCATTTGAGGTGGAAAGCCACACCTTCTGTTGGCAGCTTATATAAAGGACACTGAAGAAGGAAGCTTGCTCTCTTTCCCTGCTTCTTCTCACTGGCAAGTCCATTCCTTCATTGGCATTAAAGCCTACTTCTTTGAGATTCCACTGTATACTGAAGACCAGCTGAGAAATCTAGCCTCAAGGGTTGAACTGAATATGTATATTCATATATATTATATATGCATATGTATTCATTCTTTAAGTCTGTTCCTCTAGAGACCCCTGACTAATACCTCATGCTGCTTACCTGCTACTCAAGTTTTCTTGACTTGCGTTTTGAAGTGCCGAGGCTGCAGGCCTGAGCCATGGCTCTGATTTCCTAATTTTGATATTACGTTCCATACTTATGGAAGATGTAACCATTACTAACAAAAGACTATAGAATACACGTGATTTCTCCTACTAATTTTGAAACTTTGTGTGGCCACAATTAGTTCAAAAGAAAAGGTTTTTTTTTTTTGTTTTGTTTTGTTTTTGGGTTTTTTTTTTTTTCGAGACAGGGTTTCTCTGTGTAGCCCTGGCTGTCCTGGAACTTACTCTGTAGTCCAGGCTGGCCTCCAACTCAGAAATCCTCCTGCCTCTGCCTCCCAAGTGCTGGGATTAAAGGCGTGCACCACCACGCCTGGCTAAGAAAAGTTTTTAAAAAATACAGTTGTTTGAGCTTTGAGGAAAAATTAACCAGTAGCCAGAGATAACGATGGATAGATACTGATTTAGAAATGGGAATCAAGCCAGGCATGGTGGTGTACACTTTCAAGCCCAGCACTCAGGAGGCAGAGGCAGAGGGGATCTCTGAGTTTGACACCAGAGTGTCACATTCAGTGTCACACTGAGTGAGTTCCAGGACAGCCAGGACTATTCAGAGAAACCCAGTCTCAAAACACCAAAAAGAGTTGGGAGTAGTCCAGGAAAGCATCTTTGAAAAGGTGACATTTGAAAAGACCCCATTAAAAGAGCAACCCTGCACCTCTAATCATGGACAGGGCAAAGGGACACAAGGTCTCATGAGTCTGCCCTTCAACTGATCCTCTTGTCTCTGCCTTCTGAGTGTTGGAACTATGGGTGTGGTCTGCTATGCCTGGCTCATCATAGTAAATTCTAACCTTGCAAAATGCTTGCTTTGAGGGTAGAACTAGTCCTTATTTTCAAGACAGGATAGGTAGGGATTGACTGCCCACTGCTCACTGGGCAACTGTGCATTGTGCAAGTAAAGTGGGGAGAGGACTATTTTTAAAGCTGCCTTGAGGGCCAGGGCTTGTTTTCTCAGATGTAGAGAGATGTAAGGCCTGTTTGCCTAGGGCATCTTGCATGTTGTCGTAGTGTGAGAACGCTATGGGTATGTGTGTATACGCAAGTGTGTGTGAATGAGTAGTGTGTTCACATATATGCGTAAGCTTGAAAAGAGCTATGCACCCCTGAGCAAGGTAGCAAGTTCCAGGTTGGATTTGAACCCTGCTTTTTGATTTGTGAACCCCAGTGCTCCATTTCTGGCTTTACAGATAAACATGTCTCTCATTGGAAAACTCTTTCCCTCCATCTGTATCTGGTGTCTGGGAAATCCTGCCCATCCTTCAGGGTCAAGCTTTGGTTCTGTCTTCTTCAGTGGGGTGTGCCATAAGGGCTGGGGTACAAGAAAGTTTCGTGACACTAGGAAAGGGCATCCAGGCTGGGGGGAGAGCGAGAGTTACAAGTTTTGCATCTGGTTTGTGATGTGAGTCAAGGTTGCTGTAAAGATATACGTTAGTAATGGACACCGATGCAATCCAATGTCTAGGAGAGGGAAATTGGGGCTGTGGCATTCTGATAGCAGTAGTGTTCATGTTGATTATGATGATAATGTATGCTTAGGAAACAAACTCCAAACCTCAATTTACAGATTAGAAAAGGGGATTCACCCAAGGTCACACGGCTAGCTTCTGAATGTATCAGGAGAAAGTGGAAGCTCTGGTCCAACTCTATCTCACTATATACATTGGCTGGCCTGAAACTGGCTATGTGCACTAGGCCAGCTTAGGAATCTCAGAGATCCACTTTCCTCTGACTTCCAAGTGCTAAGACTAATAGTGTGAGCCTGCCCACCCAGCCCAACTTCATTTTTTATTTGATATATTCTTTATTTACATTTCAAATGATTTCCCCTTTCCTGGTTCCCCCCAAAGTCCCACAAGCCCCCTCCCCTCCCCCTGTTCCCCAATCAAGCCCCTCCCGTTTCTCTGTCCTGGTATTCCCCTACATCATCAAGCCTTTCCTGGACCAGGGCCCTTTCCTTCCTTCTTGGGAATCATTTGATATGTGAATTGTGTATTGGGTATTCTGAGCTTCTGGGCTAATATCTGCTTATCAGTGAGTGCATTCCATGTTTTTTTTTTTTTGTGATTGGGTTATCTCACTTAGGATGATATTTTCCAGTTCCACCCATTTGCCTAATAATTTCATGAATTCATTGCTTTCTAATGGCTGAATAGTACTCCATTCTGTAAATATACCACATTTTCTGTATCTATTCCTCCATTGAGGGACATCTGGGTTCTTTCCAGCTTCTGGCTATTATAAATAGAGTTGCTATGAACATAGTGGAGCATGTATCCTTATTACATGCTGGGGAATCCTCTGGGTATATGCCCAGGAGTGGTATAACAGGGTCCTCAGGTAGTATTATTCCCAGTTTTCTGAGGAACTGCCAGACTTACTGATTTCCAGGGTGGTTGTACCATCTTGCAATCCCACCAGCAGTGTAGGAGTGTTCCTCTTTATCCACATCCTTGCCAGCACCTGCTGTCTCCTGAGTTATTGATCTTAGCTATTATGACTGGTGTGGATCAAGGACCTCTACATAAAACCAGACACTGAAACTAATAGAAAAGAAACTGGGGAAGAGACTTGATGACATGGGCACAGGGGAAAATTTCCTGAACAGAACACCAATAGCTTATGCTCTAAGATCAAGAATTAACAAATGGTACCTCATAAAATTACAAAGTTTCTGTAAGGCAAAGGACACTCTCAATTGGACAAAATGGCAACCAACAAACTGGGAAAAGATCTTTACAAACCCTACATCCGACAGAGGGCTAATATCCAATGTATACAAAGAACTCAAGAAGTTAGATCCCAGAGAGCCAAATAACCGTATTAAAAAAAATGGGGTACAGAGCTAAACAAAGAATTCTCAACTGAGGAATATTGAATGGCTGAGAAGCACTTAAAGAAATGTTCAACATCCTTAGTCATCAGAGAAATGCAAATCAAAACCAACTTCAATTCTTAACGAAATGTTTATGTGGTGCTGGGAATCTAAGCCAGGACACTGAGCATGCTAGACAAGTACTGTATCATTATCATCTCTAGGCACCCCAACCATGAAAACGCTTCAAATGTAGCACCAGGTTTCACATGTCACAGGCCAGGTCCATAGTCTCCATGTGGATGAATAAAAGTAGCACCCACTCCCTGCCAGGGCTTTATAGGAGATGGGCACATTCAAGTGGAGCATAACAAAACCATGGCTGAAAACAGACTCTGAACTGGGGCCGTGAGCAAGTGAACTTGGTAAAGCAGAGGACATGCTACAGAGCATAGCTCTACACAGCTCTTCAAAATCGTCAGCCCCGAATATGGGAGTAGACAGCATGTTTAAGTTCACTCCCTAAATCTGTGCCTCTCCTGTCTGTGCTACTCTCGGATCCCTCTTTCTTCCTAGGTCTCTGATCCCCCCTCCCTCCTAGGTGCTGTTTTCCATAATGGAGTCACTTCTTCTCAGGCATGAGGCAGGATGAAGGGCAGATGGCAGAGAGGCTCACTCACCTGATGAGTGTGCAGAACTGTAAGAACGATGGATTCCTTAGCACTCCTATGGAGAAAAGAGGGGACAGGAGAGCAGTATATCATGCACTAGGTATTCATCTAGTACAAGAAGCAACACCAGAATGTTCCCTTGGGTTGCATTCAGGTATATGGATTAGGACAGAGGATAATCTGAGGATCAGCATGAATGCCTCGCTTCTCATCATTTGTGGAGGCCGACACAAAACCCATCCCCATTGGTTCATACGGGCGCTCAGCAACGGCATCGCCATTACCCCTGGCCTTGTCATTTCGCAGGTTTTCTTTTCGCATTCCTTCTCACACGCTCTGTAGAAATCACTAAACCTTACGTACAATTTTATCTAAAATTCTCAAGGAACACGACAGGCCTGAATTGTAGAACTCAAAGGGCACACAGCCAGAGAGTCCTGGGAGCCATGTACAATGATTATTGGCAATTTGGTATTTAAGCAAGAAGAGAAACTCAATGAAAAAAACCCAAAGGAGGTCATTTGGTCATTGTGACTCATACTCAGCAGATTTGTTTTAATTGAGGGACGAAGAAATAAGAGCCAGCGAGCAACAGATGGAAGCCCAGACTTAGCAAATATTCAAAAGGATGAAGAGACCAAAACTCTTCCGACAAGAATTATGCCAGCGATCAAAGAGGCTGTGGGGTATGAAAATTCTTTCCCAGGAATATATAATCTTTTAAAATAACTGAGGAAAATGGGAATAGTTTTCCCTGAAGGAGTTTTCCATCTCCTTGTTGGCCTTTTTCAAATGTTTATTCAAAGGCACTCAAGGAGAGTCATGCTGGGTCTGACACCATACATACCACCTATAATTCCAGTACTTAGTGGCAGAGGCAGGAAGATCATGAGTTTGAAGCCAGCATGGACTACACATTTAAGACCCTATCTCAACACCACCAGCAGCAAGCAGCAGCAACAGTATGAAACCTACCTTCATATTTGGTTATTCCCGTTTTGTCTAAGACTCCTGCC